>PDGT01000085.1:813750-1021379 GCA_003671415.1 Megathymus violae | reverse complement strand
GCTGCGGGCAACGCGCCGCCACTCGTGCCCGTTGCGTTGCGCGCCTCCACAGGTTCATGGCCGGAGCGCTCCACCACAAGCCGAGCCGCGCCCCATACTCTGGAATATATTTTGCCCATGGATGGTTGTGAATGCGCATGGAGAATACATAAAGTTGCCATTATATCGCATATCAACCAACTTCAAATCGGACTACTGCTATATCACGATTTTGAGTTGTAAGGGGGACTATTCATCCCTCATAGCTTATCTACCCCATCTTTTGTCTGGATAAAATTTAATAGATATTAAACGAAACGGTAACAAAAGTAAAAAAAATTACGTGCATATGAAATGTAGTTACAGAATACCTACATGATTTTGAATTTGAATTTAATGGTAAGGATTATTACTTGCTCGGTTAACTACCGTCCTTCAACTGGAAAAAATCATAAAATATACTGCATTTGGAAAGTTGGAGGGCCAGTATAATGGGATTTTTCTTTGCTAACAATATAACGATAAAAGTGTTTCAAAAATATTTTGCGTTAAACACTGAAACTGCAGCTTACCGTTCCACCTCGATCTTGTAAGTGGTGTGATCGGCGTCGTCGTGCGTGGGCTGCAGCTGCTCCGGGTGGGTGATCATCCCCTTCCCGCCCCCCACGTCCCACGTGAGACGCAGCTTGCTTCCTTGCACCGCCAGCCGCATGAACCGCTCGGTTTCCTGCGAACAGTTTATTCTGTTAGTCGTAATAAGTCTGTCGCTGTACCCAAAAGGTATGGAACTTAAGTTCTTGTTAAGAAGGACCACTTTCAAATCAAAATCTGCCCTATTTTATTTTATATTCTGAATGATTATCACAGAAAAACAATTTAACTGTTACTGATGTAGCTTTCTCTTGAACTATTGTTGACCTTTTTAACTTTTTCTCTTACGGTAATTTTACTGCCAGATTTTATATCAAATTTGGCCTTATAGAACCTCGGCACCAATGCAGCTCGATCTATATAGTATAGTAGAAGATTTTACAAAATTGGTAATGTAACTCTGTGTACATCTTATCTAGTTACCTGGTCGTGTATATAAAGCAAGGTGCCGTCTCTCACGCTACCGTCGAACGTGACAGTTATCGCCGCACGCGTCACGCTGGGCGCGCCCCACACCACGAAGGCACGGGCGCATCCGCCGCGGCCAGCATCGGCCTCCGTCGGCCACGGGGATGAGATCGATATCGATATCTGGAAAGTACCTGGTACATTAATGATATATACTTGTCGTGAACTCTTCTCGTCAATCCCATATGGCCAGAGTAGTACAAATATTATTTTGTTCCTTAATCTTTTAACTAGGTACCCTAACAGACGTAAAACATGTATTTAAAGTTTCTAGATTGGCATCATCGCGGTTATGATGATATACTATAAAATTACAATACTACGCAACTACCTGCGTGTTGATTTTGGGTATGTAGACGATGTATATTTTGTTAGCGATGAGAAAATTCGAAAATGACACAATGTTTGGAATGATATAAGTCATAAATGTTCATTGTTTACAAACCAGAGCGGACGTAATGTGCGAGGAGAAGTATACGTCAATCACTTACAGTGGCAGCGGCGTGTTTGGCGCTCCGCACGCGGTCGCGCAGTGCACGCAGCGCGGGGTCGAGCCCGGCGGCCGCCGCCGCGTGATCGCGAGCGCGCGCAGCCGCCGCCGCCTCCAGCGCCTCCGCCACCTCCGCACCGCGCAGCGTGTTACCGCGGATCTGCGTCACTGTGGATGGATCGCGTGGTTATTACTGGGCGAAAAGGACCCGTCACTTTGACGTTAATATCTGTTCTTAACCGTCGCCCCTAAGCCGAGGCGCTCACCGTGCTCTTCGGCGGCGCCGAGCGCGGTATCTCCCATTCGTTGCAATGCAGCTAGTTCGCGCCGTAGCTGATAGCGCACGCGGCGCCGCAGCTCGGCCGCCTCGTCGTACAGCGCACGCGACGCAGCGAACACGCGGTCTGCCTGCACACCTGCGCCACGCAGCGCCTCCATCGCACCGGACGCACCTCCCACGCCCCCTGTCCCTCCTTCACCTGTATGGTAACAAACCGATATAATGCACACTCGGCGTAAAACTAGCAGTATTCATTTGACACTAATATAAAGGTCGCAAACGGGCTTACAACTGCATTGGTTTATATTGCTTGGCATTGAGCAGATGCTGCAACCTATTGACATAATTAATAACCACAATTAATAAAAATGGAATAAATTTTTTTGTCGATGATGGACCTACCTACTAACTTGAAATGATTCGAGCCAAGTTATCAATATGTTAAAAACAGTCGTTAGTCGGTTACTGAACAGAATGTGGCACATGATCCGAGTGACGGCAGCGCCATCGCTATGACTCAACACTCGGCAACTCGTTTTACAACGGAGCCTAGTTAAGGAATAGAGGCTATGGCAGGCCTAACTTACGTTCAGTAGTGCTGTACATCTCTGGCAAATAAATATATAAGTTATTATACGGTTACAGGAGGATGAACATCGATTGTTTAAACTTTACTTGGATGGACCTCCATCAAGAATATGAAGTAAGTATGTATGTAAGACCAACATTCACTACAGCGTTAAATCCTGGTCAATTAAGTGTTTATGTACGTTAGTAGCCGTACCGGCACCGGCGGCCAGTGCACGCTCTCGCCAGCCCAGCGCCCGCAGGGCCACGCTCACCACGTCCGTGCCGCGCTCCGCCGCCTCCAACTGTCGACGCAGCTCTGGAAATGCGAATGCGAGCAAACCATTAACATTTATCAATCAATTGATTATATTGTGAATTAAGGGACATTATTTATATTATAAACTAGAAGACTACCTTCGCTTCACTTTAGATAAACTACGCTTTACACTTAGAAATAGAACCTGCATTGTTTTAGGACTGAGGTTTTATCATTCTGTGATTTAGAAATAGATATATTAATGGGCGGACTGCAATAAAACTTTAAAGATTAAGTGATGCTTACTGCAATACATTAGTGAAAACTTTAACGATATTGGTTAAGTCGTTTCTGAGATAATCGCGCACAAACGCATAGACAAACAAACAAACAGACAAAAATTCTAACAACTATTGTTTTGGGCTCTATTGCGTTAATAAAGATCTTTAATAATAGTTTTTCTAGTATATCTTTCATGTATACAGAAAGCGATCATTTAAAATTTTATTATATGAATAAATACATTGCGAGTAGTTTCTAAAAATTACTGTTAATAATCGACAAATAAGCAAAATGTAAGCATTACGGAAGAAAGCGCGGCAACTGCATTCAAACTAATTTATCGAGGCTGCAAACGAAACATGTCACAAATATTTAACGGTTGATTCTAAAAATGGGGTGTTACGGATAGATTGTACGGAGTACAGACCTCAAAAAAAACTATTGCGGCTCTCAGTGTCCTTCAAATCACTAAATAAAAGCCGTTGAAGACAACTTCTTAACAATAAAATGTATGTAGTGGCAGCAGGATAACTACCTTGTAGGTAGGTAAGGACCTACAGTATAATAAAATTTATATCTTTAAAACTCACCATCTGCCTTCGCCAGCACTTCAGCCCCTCGCCTTTTCAGATCTTCCGAAGATAATTTTTCAGCCTCTGCCGTAGCCAGCAAGGGCTGGGGTCCTCTGGCCAGCTTTTCTGCTGTGGCAGCGGCGACGGAGGCAGCGTTAGCAGCCACGCCGGCTTCGCGCACTCCTTCTGCTACCTCAGCCCACGCTCTGGCCGCCTGCACCCCAGCGGAGGCTACGGCGCGCGTGCCTGCGAATAGACTACCAGAGGAATTTGATTCGTAAAGTGACCAACAAGTATAGCTCATTTTTAACTTTGAATGGATTTTTCAGTCCAAATTTGGGATTTCCTATAGGATAAGATTCTCTTTACCATATCCATTTTGGGATATGGTATATATATTTAAAAAAAATTGCATTTATGCCTAAAACTTTTATTGACAACAAGATTCAATGTTAGTATTGAATGCGAAGCTACGAACAGTCAAATCTAATCTGATTAGTATAAAAGATGTAAAACGGGACGGAAACATGTATGCTGAAGTACTCTCCATAAAAGTTTTGTGGTGTATCAGTAGTATTTTTATATATATTACGAATAAAATACTTTCACAGCGTAAAACTTCAAAAAACCTCATAATAAAATGTCAAGTACTTACCTCTTGTATTCCTTCGCCTTAACTCCCAGCTTGGCAACATGTTTTTCGACAGCATCCAAGTATTTTTGCTTATAGGCGGGCGTAAGGCTGTATAAGATACCCTCCTTTTCTTCGGCCGTCAGAGTGAGCGCGCGCAGTTCGGCCAAGTAGCGTGGGAACCCCACAGCCAGGTTCCTGGATTGAAGCAGCGTAGCCCGAGTCTCCTCCATCAAGTTGTGCGCCGATAGATTGGATATGTCCTGTCACACGGAGCTGATATTCACGCGTATTCAGAATTTTCTAAAGGCAATAAGCGAGGAGATAGCAGATGTTTTTGTACTGAAATAAGTGTTTGTACTCCAAGATAGAAAATAGATCATTCAATATGGTCTATTGGACAGAGAGCGCATGGTACGCCCCTGTTGTGTATTATAATATTTCGAAATGTATGATTAGAATGAAGAAAAAAAAATTGTACAAATTTTCTTTGTAATAATATTTTATCTATAAAAATTGTTGAATAAAACAACTTAATTAATCGAATGAACGATGACAACAAAAGTAGACAAATTATGGAGTTATTAATAAATAAACGTTTACATAAACGTTTACACACTCACACCCCCGCACTAGGTTTCCCTGTGTTGCGGGTGGGATGGACATACACAATTATCACATCACATACACCCATGACCCGAGAACAAACATTTATCTGTCACATAAATATCTGCCCCGGCCGGGAATCGAACCCGGGACCCCTCGCTCGGCAGGCAGGGTCGCTACCAACTGGGCTACGGGGTTGTCAAATTAATAATAAAGCCTCACGATAATACACTACAAAAATTACTCAATACGTATTTTAAACTCGAACTACCGTAATGAACTCGCATTTAAGCTAATTAATGTCTTTTTTAAAACACACCAGTGTTTACCTCTATAGCCAGGCGGCACCTCAAGCCAACATCTCTGACATTGCCCAACCTGGGCAGCACTCTGTTTTTGACCTCTACGATAGCATCGCTGGCATTCCACACCGCGTCTCCCAGCCGGGCGAGGTCCTCAGCTTTGCTCTCCCATTCGTCGAGTGCTGCTTGTAGCTTCTTGATTCGCTTATACATGTCTTCGATCCGGTAGTTATACTCGTGCACTGAGGTAGACTGCAGGTTAGCCTTGGAAGTAATATTAGACGTTAGAGATGTAAAGATCAAAATTTACTTAGTTAAGATGAGAAGCAAATCAAAAATCCGCATACAATGCATAATGGTGCACCTACATCTTTAGACATACGTTCTTTGTAACTATGGGAAACGTATGTGCTACATGCAACAGATTCAAATGCTCGCGCAATTTTCAATGTAATTAACGAACTAATAAAATACGAATATTATAAGAATGCCCAAAACTATTAAAAATACTCCAAAAACTCTAATAAGACATTTCAAACCACCATACCATGCCACACCACGTATATAAGGAAAATAATATGAGTATTCCAGGAAAAATTCAGTATACAATTTGTATGAAAACCTAAAAAATAATCTCATATTACTTACCGAATCAGATACATCAGTAGCTCCAGCAACATAATCAACCAATTTTATTTCTTTTATGGCTTTAACTAAGTGCCTGGCTTCCTTTAGTGCTCGATGAGCGCTCAAATGTCTTTCCCCTTGTGCAAAGTCATCCAACTGTGCCACCTGCTCTCCGATAAGTCTTTTATGCCCCAAAATGTGATCCAAGCTACTCATGCTTTCTAAGCTCAGGAATTGCGCCTCTTTCTCCCTTCTAGACGCTTCCGTTTTCAACATATTTGCCTTCGTAAACAACTGGTGTTCGGTAGCTTCCAAGCTATCGATGGAATTCTCCAAGCGTTTAGATTGTTCGAGATCGTTTTTAGCTTGCAGTAAAGCGGACTGCAGATTAGAAGTATTGTGCGAGAACTCGCGCAACGCTGGGAACGGTTGCGGGATGCGGCTTAGTTCTGTGAGATCTGCTCGACTGTGCAAATCTGACGTAAGACTTTCGACAGAGTCTAGTAGTGTTTGCGTGCAGTTGTCGCAAGCTGAAATGTGAATTAATATTTAGATTACAGTAACTATGCCTTCTCTGTAATATTGACTGATTCAGTGATACCATTGAATATGGCATGATAACAGGAGCAATGGTCAAAACGCCCGTAAAGTTTGTCGGGACCTACAGCAAAAGTTTAGATTACGTTACTGGTAGTAAAGATAAAGATAACAAAAATGAGATACTTTATAAAGAATCGTGTAGATGTGATAACAAATAGTAGGTGTGATGTATAACATACTAACGTTTACAGCCGTCTTGGTTCAGGTAATATCTAGGCAGCGCGCACCGGTCGCACAAATGGCCGGCCGCGTGCGCGCGACATCGGCACTTGCCACGCCCGTCGCAGCGTGCGGAGATCGCACCGTGGGGGTCGCAAGCGCACGATATGCACGTCCCATCCGACGCTCGGCGGTACCCCGGCGCGCATTGCTCGCAAGCTTGTCCAGTGTAACCTGCGAATTGCGAACTGCGTGTAATTTTTATTTCAATTCTGAATTAAGGTATGGATAAAAACTGCGATTAGGAAATATTTTTTCATTCTTCGTAAAGATTAATTTAATGATTTCATAAGCACAAACTTTTGCGCCTTGGCGCAGAGGAAGCGCAAGTACTCAAACCTTGAAGGCAGAATATATAACGATATATAAGAGAAGGGAGAGGCAATTAGCGATGCAGAGAGGAACATGCAGCTTTCGAGTGAAGATATCGCACCGGTTAAACAGTTACAGAGGATGCGCGTGCCGGCTAGCGTGCAAGAGGCGGCGTGCGAGCGTGCACGCGTGGGGCAGGGGCAGCGCTGGCACCCGCCCGGCGCGTCCGGCGAGCCCCAGTATCCGTCCGCGCACCGCTCGCATTCTGCGCCACCCGTGTTGTTGCGGCAATTCTGTGCAACGGAAATGATAACGATTACTATTGGAATAAAGGGTTCGCAGTTCACCTAGTGTTAAGTAGCTACTCAAGTCCGCAAACATTCAATAATAATTTGACCAACTTCAAATTGACCTGTAATTCTTTTCGAGATTAACCTGGTGTCAAATTAACCTTAAAGCCAGTAACAGATGAAGAATTGCCTTATTTGACGTAACGAAGTGCCTCATTTGAAACCGAATGATGCTAACCAACAACTATTTAACAATTGTGCATACAATATTATTTTGCTATTCTTGTTTCGCCGAACAATTTTAATATACATAAATTCCATAAATAACTTACTGTATTCTATAAAAATCTCATGATTTATTGCGTTCGTTACTTGGAAAGGCGGGAAACACAGTTAAAACCCAAAAATGTCACAGCATAATAGCCACTCACCAAGCAATGTCCAGTGTCCCGGTGACAGGTATCGGCGCGAGAGTGACAGCGACACGGTGTCGCGGCGGAGGCGAGCTGGATGACGATGGTGCCGGCGGCGTGATGCAAGTGGGGAGCGGCTTGTGGCAGCCAGAAGCCGGCTGCCGGCCGCTCGCACGAGTCCGATGCGTACTCGCGGGGACATTGGCAGCGCTCAATGCCGGGCGCGGGGGCTCCCCGCGCGAGCCCCGGCACCGCCGTCTCTAGAGATATGTTGAGCACTCTGGTGAAATTAGAAGGTGTTTGTTATGGTATCTAGTAACGGTGTTTTATAACCTAAATAACTAATATTTTATTCCAAAAAAATAATCAAAATATTTAATGTATTATATAGTTATATGTACATTTGAATCAACCTACGGCTCATACATTCTAATGCTTGACGCGGATATTTGATTTGATATTATTTTTCTAAAGAGAATGGTCACAAATAGTCAGAGTTGACTTCCTTGCTGCTCATGGTATTAGACTCAGGAAAAATGTAAGTAGCTTGGCGATGTTACAAGCTCTCGTGCCTTGCAGAGAAGGCGAAGTAAGGAGAGTTTAAAGCTCTCGGGGCGAACTTGCGCGATTCTGCATTTCTTCTCTAGGAATGGGATGGCTACCATGGGTTTCTTTGTGAATAATAACTCCACATAATCCGAGACTTTGCCCCAGCGAAGCCGAAGATATTTTGAAGATTTGACCGTCAAAACAAATAGAGGATTGATATAGTTAAAGATTAACAAGTTCCCTGGTGCAAGGCGTGTCACAGTAACTCAAGCAATGCTACTCACAACACATGTAGCGGCTCGTCACCCGTGGGCTGCCTACTGGACACGCGGACCTGCACTCGTTGCAGTGCCTGCAGCACAAGCATCAACAGCCCGCGCGATGCGATGGCCGCACGCCCCTGGACGTACCCGTGCCCATGCAGCTCCCACAGCGACTCATGCAGGAAGACTGCGTGCGTGCCGTTCACGGCTGCCACGCGCTGGTGGCACACAGTTTAAGTTTAAAGTTTTACTTTAGAATGTTTTTGTCTCATTTATTTGGACATAATGAAGTCGAGGGTAATTATTTTATAGTGATTTAGAAGCCGGTTTACTGTTGAGGATATCTGGTATCGAATAATGCAAGCATTTATAATTCTCGAGGTTGTGTGCGCATTTCACGTATATTGTCAAGGGGGATAGTTATAAATACTTCCCAAAGAAGTTTTAATATTGAAATAAAGTATTTTTTTTTAAATGCCAGCGAAAATTACATCCTCGTTTTAGGATCTTTATGGTTAACTAATTGTGGCATCATAATATAAATTTCCAATTTACCTCAAAATAATCCAGCACAATGCCATTCGGACCGTACAGCCGCACCAGAGGGAATCTATTCAATACGTCAGGGGGGAGCGGTTCCCCACCTTCCTCCTCCACTTTAAACCTGAGCGCGCCCCCATAGGACAGGAGGCGGTCACCTAGGAACAGCTCTCCGAGGTCCACATACACGGGCACAGGAGGCCAAGGCACAGAGATAGTTGCGTCTGGGGAGTGCGTGTCTGCTGCTATGAGGATATTCTGATCCATCTGTGATAAGGAAATATGCACGCATAATATTGTCTATGAAATTACTTATTCTATAAGACTAAATAATTGGACAAGGAGGAACGTACGAAATAAAATTATAAATTATTTATGAGTGATATTATATTAGGAAATAAGTCTTTTTTTACGTCATTGCAAATTCTATTTAAAGGGTACTAAATAAAATTTTGATTATCCGTGAATTTTTTTTAATATTACAATAATGAATGGTTCTAATTCCTAATCCTACTAAAATCGATTTCCAAACAAAGATAGGGCAATTAATGAAATTAATCAAATATCTCAAAAAAATGAACACAAATAGTTTCTGGTGCGCTTGTGTAAGCGTAAGGTTTATAGGTTTTCTGAAGCGAATTCAAGGCGGGTTACTAGTATGCAATAAACAATGTAGTATAAGAGATTGACTAAAAAGTTCCTATGTACTCTATTCATCAGTTTATATTCTAGCTTACCAACGCTTCGTCGCCACGCAGCAGTATCAAATGTCGCGGCGCAGGAGCATGCAGCGCTGCGCGCGTCACCGCCGCTTGCGTGCACTTCGCGCTGCGCCCGAAGCAGAAGCACGCGGTGCACCCCACCGGGTTGTCTTGCGACAGCCCGAATGTACCCTCCAGGCATTCGTCACACTTGTCGCCCACTACGTTGTCCTGTACCAATAAAAATTTTTAGTACAATCCTTAATGCGTCAATAAGTAATCGTAAAACTTAAAAACATCACCCATTCTAATGGTACACGGATAATATATTTTACTTGTTTTGCCAAGATGATACTTTATAGCTTTGTTAATACGAGTATATTGAATATTAATAGTTACATAGTCCATTTATTACTAACGTGAGTTACTTATGTCGAATTAATTTGACTAATTTAAGACGTGAGTTAGTCGTTATTTAACAATAACACAAAAGCAAGGCCCGCATAAAATTATGCGAAACTAAATAATTTTACGGATTTTTTTTATTGTTAAATACAAACTACTCAAACGCTGCTACTGCTTCCTCTGATAATCAGAGCTGTATCTTTTCAAGCTTTGAGCTGCTATTTTTTCTTTGAAGATTCAAAAAATGCCATGTTATCAAAACCTGACCATAACAATGCTCGAAAGTTTAGCTGCCCGAGATATCATCATCATTGGTATATCAAGAAGAAAGCAGATTGCCAAAATGTAACGTACCGTAAATGAACGGGACAAAAATTTAATGTCTTCTTTAGCCTCAGCTAAACATTCTCGGGAACCTATTGAACCTCATTCAACAGACGCAGGCACTCTCCCAACTAGGCTACAATATCGTCCAATTTCCAACGAAATTGATCACCGCGATTCCTCATATCTCACTAGTACCTTGCAGCTGCACTTGCCCAACTCGTCGCAGGGGCACACGTCACCGTCGCACACGCTGCCGGCACGGTGACAGCGGCACGGCTTGCAGCGCGGCCCGTGATGCCCCGGCGCACAGCGCTCGCACGCCGCGCCCGTCCAGCCCGCGCGACATTTGCACGCGCCCGAGACAGGGTCGCATGTGTCTTAGCGCGACAGTGACGTACAGTTAGTCAATTTGTACATATGCGGTTTATTCTAGCTAGGCAAACTAACGATCACAATCCTCAAAGGGCATCGTAGAGGGTATGCTATTCCTGATAATGTAATGGGAAGGAAGTAAGCTCCTGTACCAATCAATGATGTCATGACCTCATAATTATATTGTTACTTAATGTACGGCACATTATAAAGTTAGCGCCTGATCCAAAGTAATAGAGTAAGGGCAAAAAAATCATGACATGATTAAAGCAGCCAACCCTTACTAAGATATTACTAACAAGAAATAAAGCAACTCTACATTTACTTAGTAATTGATTTTCTTTAGTAGTTTAATATTCATTTACTCTACGTAAAAATGTCTGTTAAGCGGTGTTGACTGATAAGGTTGAATCGATTTCTGCAATTGGATGCCATAAGGACTCAACCTCTTTCTAAGACGTAGGACAAATTTGGATATGAATCTCTTTAAATCAAGGGTGATAATAGCTTAGTCTAATGAACTTTCTTTATCATTTATGTTATCCAGTAGACGTAATTATGAGATTAAACTCCTTGTATTGTACTACGTACTGCGATTGTTTCAATAGGTGTAGTTCATTTAGTTGTCAACTTACTAGACACAGAAGCAGGTCCGCAGTTGCAAGCTCTGCAGCCGGCGGCGCGATCCCAGAAACCCTTGGCGCAGTGCGCGCAGCCAGGACCTCTGGTCCTCGCTGGACACACGCAACGGCCGTTCACCACAGAGCACACCTTGCCGTCCATGCAAGTGGGGCATGCTGTTGGAAAAAAATAGGCTTTTACTGTATTTATTAAATAAATTATTCCCTATAGGCAAAGGTCTCTTAATTGAACCCTAAAAATGCGTCCTATTTTTGTGCCTTACCTTGTGCTTTTTGACGTACACGTTTTGAAGAAAATTTGCCAACCGCATCTTTTCCCGTGAAACAACATAGTTTAATAGTTGAAACTTTAGTTGTACCGATCATAAATTCTAAATGAAACTGACAAGTTTCAAATAATTTTGACAATATAATATGGCTGAAATTTAGAGTAGATTTCGTTGGTCCTCGTGAATCCTTAATAATTACATACTTTTTTGGTCATCTGCATCCTTGTCTTAAGATAATCAAGTAAAACTAAACAAATGTTCAGCGACAGTGTTTATCAGCAGATTTATGCACTTATCGTGAAAATCTGCGTTTATTTGTCTCAGTGCTGTTTTTATGTTAATAGCCGACAAACGAGCAGACGAGCCACCTGATGGGATGTGGTCACCGTCGCCCATGGACATCAGCAAAACCAATGGTATCATTGATGCGTTGTCGGCCAGTAAATGAGAAGGCAAGAAAGAAAGAAAGAAAGAACTGGCTCTCAAGCCCCCAGCCGGAACACGACGAGTCGTTTGGCAGCTGACGCAAGCACTAGGGTGGTAGATAATATTACACGGAAAGATAATAATAAAATAATAATAATACAGAAAAGATAATAATAAAGATAATACCAGTAATAATATTAATGACTTAATAATTATACTGATAATATAATCTTTACGCGAAGGCCTACCACCAAGCAGGTTGACTTCTGTCGCCTCTTACGACACCCTGTTTTGCCAGCATGGGATTGGGAGAGTATATTAGGCTGCCACAATACGGCCATATTTACTTATATACATATTTACTTAGACATAACGGTCATATTTTCGTTGTAAATATCCCTTCGGTATTATGAAGCGTTTTGCGTCGTTATTTAATAACTGGGGTGGAAATAATTGCTGGTATCGTGGTGTCCGTCCATTATAATGTTAGCGTCTTCAAAATTAGCTAAAAATTCCGTTTCTGAAATAGTTTTGGTACTCACGTAGGCAGCCAGTCGCGCTGAAACCATAGTAGCCGGGCACGCAGCGGTCGCAGCGCGCTCCGCCCACGCCGGCTGCGCACGCGCACGCCCCGCTCACGGGGTCGCACGCCGCCGCGCCCGTGCCGCACTCACAACGCCGGCACCCGCCGCGCTCGAGGCCCCAGTAACCTTCCTGAGACGATACAGTGTTTCTATTACTGACCGCAATCAGAGCGGTTATCCGCAGAGCTGGCTTTAACCAATTAATATACACATTCCACTTGTAAATGATTAGGTCTGGAGCTGTCTCCTCCGGTCTGTTTCAGCGCTGATTGGTGGAGCAGTTAGAGGGTTACTTTCATTTATTTGAATTGAAAACATCAAAATTGGCTAAATCATTGGTTTCGGTCGTTATTACAAGATAAATATAATAAAAATCGAGGCCGACAGTTTTAACTTCAGAAACACAGAAGTGCTCATGAAATTTTGTTATATCCGTCTAGCGACCATGTCATCAGTATTTTAACTCAACTCGGTTGAACACTTACAGTCTACAGAAGCTGCTGTAGTGAGTGCTATACAACTGCAACGCAGACGTCGCAAATACATAAGTCCCGACAGCAAAAATTTATCTGTCACATAAATGGCTGCCCCACATAATATTTACAATAAGGTTCCAAGTTGATACGTGAGCTACATATTGGAACTTTAAAGCGACGAGATAAAGCACAACTTATAGGTAAAGGATATTATGGTATAGACAGATGAATATTTATGACAAGGACGCCTGGAAATTATAATTGCAAAACAATAGCCATGTGTTGTTTTAAAAGATGTGCTGAGGAGTTTCGTTTGCCGTTTCTTCTCCTCAATGTTAAAGCACCTTTTCGAAGTGTTAGTAGAAGGAAAAAATTACGTGCATAAGTGTATTTACAGAATATCTAAATGAATAAATGATTTTGAATTCAATAATCGATGTTGAGATCTCTCCATAGCCAATACGAGGAATTCTAGTGAGGGCCGTCAGCGTGTAAGCGTTTATTGTACAAATAATAAAACTGTTATGAGTGCCGAATCTATACATTGGTATTTCTTTAAAGATTCATTGCTTTCTTCATCGATCCATCAGCCTTTCGAAGGCAATTGTTGGACATAGGCCTCCCCTAACTTGTGCCACACTGATCGGTCCTGAGCCCGCTGATTCCAGCTGTCTTCTTCATGATCTTATTATTCCTTCTAAAATTACAAACAACATAATTGTCGAATACGCGATGTGATTTTAATTTTACCGCACTACTACGCAATGTTAGTACCTGTTTAATATTCGCAAGTAGTATTACAATAGCTACAAATCTATTCATTTGTCCTGCGTACTTGTGATATTTTATAAGGATTTATTACCGATAGTGTTCAGTTGCAATTACGCGGTGCACGGGCAGTTCCGCGCTACTTTATGTAATTCAATAACATTTTATCTAATGCGCTATTAACAACTTAGCGACTTCGTAATATTATACTCTCGATTGTAGTAGGGCTGTCACTGACCACTAAAGACATTAACAAAAATAAACATTAATTTGACATTAATTTTATGACTATGGAATTTAGTTTTGTATAAGCTATTGGTGTTAAAGAATGGTACATTTAGAAAGTAAATACTATAGGGCACCAAGTCATGATATTGTTCTAGTCCAGTAAATTGCTGAATATATTTTCAGGTATAAATTAATACATGTTAGGTACTAAAAGTAAGTAAAGTTTTATTTGCTTGATTACATATCAACAGTGAGAACTTACTTATTGCGTTCTTTAAGCCACACTAGTAGTAATAAAATAAGGACACAAGCAACAAGCAAACACTAAACTAACGGCTGCGTGGTGATTCTCTAATCACACAAATCAAAGTCATTCCTGATATTGCGAGTCCGTTATAAGGTTAACATTTTTTTATCATATAACTAAATGGGAATTAAGAAACAGAAACCAGTTAAAAAACCTTAGTGTAAAATGACGGTGGATAAACATCGGTTGATGTGGTAGCATTTCGGTTAAGTGCAAAGCAGGTCGAGCACAACGCGTTCGAAGAAATGTCTGTTCGGCATTTCCCAGGCTATAAAGCGTGGAACAGGAGATACGGGTCGGAACGAAGGCGTATCTACTTGCGTGTTGTGCTGCCTTACACGAGGACAGCCACTACTAACTATCGGAGCCATCTCGTCAAGAACTCGGTTAAGTTTCATGAAATGTCACAAACGAATACTATCCCATTGAAGGGACCACATCTCACAAATTAAGATTTAAAATCGGTAGACAACCATAAGCTTAGAGCAGGAAGTTATTATTTCAGATTGTATGTAAACAGATTTAAACGTCAATTATATTTAACTGTAACTTTCAATAATATTATAATAAAGATGAATGATACGTTTATCGTCTCAGTGTGACGTTATGTTTGAAACAGTTGTTTACGGCACGCCATTATGTAACAAGCTCTTATTAAAGTTCTTCGGCAGTTACAATTGCCATTTTAAAATGGGATACTTCTTGTAGGTAAGGGGACTGTAAATATTGATGCTTAATGTTATAATTTGATTAGAAATCATCTTATTCGAGCTAAATTATTTGAGTTTTGTGGAAGCAAATGTAAATGTTAATCTGAAATTAAGCCTTCGGATATGTTCTTGTTGGTCACGATCTGCAGCCACGACGAATGTATAAAGGAACGACTGTTGATTTGTACTGTTGATTTAAGCTAACAACCAATTAACCAAAAAGTAATAATTACTCATGCCCTTTCCAATTTCCGCGGTGTGGCGTGTGATCAACTACTTACCGCATGTGTAGCAGTCCTAATATCGACAATTGGTACTCGGCCGGAATTGCGGCGTTTATTAAATTACTTACCATTCGGCAGGTCCGATATATTCAAGTGGGTCGCTGTAATTTACACGTGTAAATTACACGTGGTGCATACCTCATTGTCGAATAATGCTTCACTAAAGTGAATCTCAACTCAATCGTAAGCGGTTTGAGCGGTGGAATATGCAATATCATACCAACTGTCAGTATCATACAAGTTTTACGGTTGTTCACTGTACCTGTGACATATTGGCCCAACGGGTTTAATTTTTTTACGAGTAACTTTAATAAGACTTAATTCAGGTTCACGGTTGAATAGAATTGTTGAGGGTGGTTATCAATGTACATTAGAAGCTTGTAATGGAATTGACCGGGTGGTAATATTTTGTAACAAAGTATTGACCTATTAAACTATGATTCCGGTTCTCATCTTTCAGTAGTTGATTAAACTGTTCCAGATGACGTAGTTGCTTAACGAAGAATCATTTCTGTATGACTGAAAATCCTTGTACCGATTACAAAGTTCATGCATGGTAGACTGCCGTTTAGGTTGCATGGCTAAGCCCTTGGTGCACCACGATTCAACTGTCAGGAGCTGTACCTCGCAGGTGTCGCAGGCGCGGCCGGTGACGTGCGGCCTGCAGCGGCACTGCCCCGTTCGGATGTCGCACACGTTGCTCTCCGCACCCGCCGACGAGCAGTTGCACCCTGCAACGACACCAACATTGAACTACTTTCATACGAACATCACATACAATTCTGCTTATTGGTATGTGCATTATCAATCGTCTAGAAAGGCTATGCTTATTACGTTTTTGTGCCTATTTGATTTGCGCAGTTATGGCTTTGAGCGCGTTGATGTGTCTCTAGATAGTGAGATGTATGAAAGTTAGCACTTTAGTTACGGTAATAAAATTTAATTCAATGAATGTAGTTCCTAATGTTTCAGTCAAACTTATAAGCATATTTGTGTTATGGAGATCAGTGGCAAAGATACTGTTACGTAGTGATATATTGTGTAGTTTTATTTTGGCCTCAGTTTTGCAATACACATTTCTTCATAGCATAGTTTTAACGGCAACAACGTACAAGCCGAAGAGCGTGTCCGGAGCTTCACTTTAACTGTCAAGTACGTATTTTTTCAAATTCGGTATACAAAGACTACAAGAGCCTCCAGACGGCGAACGCGATGCCAATGAACGAAGCGTCGGATTGCATTTACTAGGAAAGGTTGCCAAAAATCGAAAGCTCCATTGAAATTAGTTTTAATAAACAACAAGGGAAATGAAGTACATAAATAAAATGATTTTAAGTGTGCCGAATTGCGGAGCATTTTGTCCGCAATATTTAAATTGATAGTGTAGTCCACAATGATGGTTACATTCAAATTCAAAATCCTTTAATCATATAGGTATTCTGTAAATACACTTATGCATGTAATATTTTGCCTCTACTGTCGTTTCGAAAAGGTGCTTTAACATCGAGTAGAAGAAACGGCGAAAGAAACTCCATAGCACATTTTTTAAAACAACACATGGTAATTACAAAAGTTTAAACCTGTGCGGAACTGGTTTCGACACTACTATTCCCAGGCATCCTTTCATTATGTGCGTATACATGTGCGGCTCACATTGTTTTTACGTCGTTTCTTTTCCTGTATAAAAATACCCCATATATGACTCTAATAGAAACAGAAATACTCTTTTTAGTTTGATTGCTCCGCTGCGGAAACAACGACGCAACTGTATATACTTCCGACAATGCGCTCGTGATTATTGTGACGAAAATTAATTGACATTAATTGAATAACAACAGAATTCTGGAAAGCGATGATCATGGAAACCTTGCTAAGATGCCGTGTCGGTGAATGCGGCAGATAAAAGCTAAAGAAATCAAAGCTACCACGATACCGCTAATCGGTTTTGTTCGCGATCGCCTCCTATCGTTGATTCGACAATTAACGAGCCGATAACGGCCTTGTTAAGTGCTTTGATTACTTCTAAAACTTGTTTCAGATAAGACGATACGGTCGAGCTGAAGCAGCGGTGCTCAACCAGTTCAATCTAGAGTGTCACTACGACACGAGCTGTGTTTAGATCTCAGTCTGGACACTGGAACTCTTTAGCTACCTAGCGCCTATTAATGTTTATTTGTCTATTGACCGGTAAATTTCTTCCAATCGACTTTATAGAAGAATTGCGGATTACGATCCAGCTCTTCTAAATTTTGAGAGAACATCTGTAGCAGTTGACCATAAATAGGTGCAATCCGTGAACTTTTCTTTTTCTTCTTTTTTTCTTGACTTTGTTTGCGGTATATTTGACAAAAATTTAATTGAACATTATGGATTGAATGAGTTTAATAACTTTTAATTTTATAATAGAGTGTACTGAAACAGATACTTCGTTCGGATGATGTATGTATGTACAGTACGTAGTAGAGAAAGATTGAGTACCGTTGAACGGCATACATTATGCAAAATAATATTACAACTAATAGTTTCCCTAAAAGCGATTTGAATTCGATGAATCCAGGAGTGCCGTACAGTTCCCGAGAGTCTGATTCTGCGATCAGAAACCGCTGGCGCGTTACCTAATAACGACATAAGTGTTTATCGTTGCAGCTGTTGACAGAATAAATTTGGATTTGTACCACACTTGAACCTGGAAGTTGCTCGCGAGCTTGTACTAGTAGCTAGAAATACACGAAGCAATCCATCTTAGTGCTGAGTAGTGGTACATCGGTGACTGATCTTCGACAGGGCTTCAGTTGTTTGAAGATAAATACAATAGATGTTTCGATTAGATGGACCTAGTATTAAATTACTATTAATTTACTTTGCAACAATCCCCAAGCACGATGTAAGATGGTATATCCTTTTATGCGTGCATAGAACCACAAAGGAAACATGCATTTATGATAAATAAAAGTATATACCGACATACATACATAGCGTCACCAACACGAACTCCGAAACGGAGCATGCCGAGGATGCTAATAACAATGAATGTCTGCAAAGTAACGCCCGATACTATTAACTGGACCTAGTATATTAAGGTTATTACACTGAAACGCATCAAACGATCATAACAAAGTCGTTACTGTTAACAAGTACATAAATAAAGTCATAATATTAATCCAATATTGATATAATAGATCAATTTACCTGTTACGTCGCTTCTAACGGGCGTGTTACATAATTTTCCTGCCGACAACATTATACAATAATCTATGTATTATTGGCTTTATCGGCAAAGAAACCATAAACAAGTACTATAATTAATACAAATAGAAATCATAAAGACACCTAATGAGAAATAGTGATTAAAGAAATAATTTTTTTTTTGATGTTCAACATAAAATAACTAACTGTTTTATAAAGATTCGTATAAGTGTAACCCAATACATATATTCTTCGCATAATTTAAAATCGGTTTGTGAATGAAATTGAAATTATACAACTCCCCCTCATCATCCCTCCTCGCCTCACCTACAGCAGCTCCTCATCACTTCCTGCTATTTCTCTTTGTTTGAGAATTCCTGCATTAAGCGTGTACCATAGCGTACGGGTTATAAAAAATTTGCTCAATACAAAACACACATTGTGTATTGAATCGTAAGTACTGACAGAGCAAGTGCTAAGTAATTTAACAACCAACCTGTAACTGGTTCCATTTTGTTCTGTAATAACTTTGCAATCTCAAAACCTGCACTGGTTATTACATTTGTAATATAATATAGTACAGAATTAACACAACTGGCTTAAATTTATCATTTGATCTGCTCTTCTTTACAACTTACTCTGACAGGGTACATTAGGTTGCCGTTTATAATAGTTTTAAAGTCCTACAAAACGAGCCGAACGACTGCTCGCTCGTTGAAATGTGACACGTATGCGTTTCACGTAAACGCTTCGTCATTGTTTTACTAAACGGTCCATTGTTAACAAAATACCGATATCGGGTTACTGATTGTACTCTTAATCCTTGCAGCTTTCAGTTCAGGAAGGCGTGTCGCGTGAGCTTTGTTACTAATTCGATACGAGTGGAAATTGCTTGCACTGAACTCAATTTAATTCAAAATATATGTATAGAGACCGAACGAAGTTTTACAGCTTGCTGCTTATGAGAGTTGCTGTCACAGCGTGAGAACCGTTCACGAATCGTTACGGGTACTGTATGTTAATTTTTGAAAAATCGCATGCACTTTCGCAATAATAACATCATAACATCAAAATGATTTCTGCTCATGATAATATCTGGTAATGAAAATTTCATTTAATTTACTCATACTCATAAAACATCTGACGATCAAATTTAATTTTGCTCATACTTATATCTTTTTTTAGAAGAGTATCCCAAAAGCGCATAGCGCAACCACCTCCATGGCAAGTGGACCCTGTCGCCCGTGAACAACAAAGAAGGAAGGGGCTTCATTGCTGACTCTCTGACAATGTAATCGAAATGCGCTAAAAACATCAAAGTTGATAGACGATGGGAACTAGCCAGTCCGGTGAATGACGCTTCTACCAGGCGCGAGTGCAGTGCTCAGCGACCGCCAACAAAAGCGTTCTGGACGTTGTGAACTCTTCGTAAGTTCAGCAGGGACACATCAATTAGGATCAAGATAGATCGGGCCCCTTGCATTCCCTGAAAGCTGGTTTGAATTTTGCTAATAATAACATCTGAACATCAAAGTGAATTCTTCGATGTGTCAATACGTACTCGGGACATAAGTAGCCATTCTAGTCAAAGCATGGGTCTCAAACAATAGTTTATTTTCGTAGTTAATGTCGCTTCTGGCCTTCTCCACTGATGGGGCGCTAATGTGTCGTAACTCCAAGTAATATTGTTATTGAGAATATTGTAAATATATCTTAGTATTATTACAGCTTTGACGTGGACGTCTCATAAAACCACATAAAGTGTATTTGCTCTGAATAGCGTTCTTAGGGTTGGCATTAGTTATTCTCACTCAATGTTAAGTCCGTAAAATATTTTTTTAAATACCGAAGTCACGAACAGGCATTCAAACCATTAGCCGTTAAAGGGATCACTGCAACCCATGGATACGTATAACCAAACTCCAATAGAACTTAAGAACTTGATGAAATGAAGAAAGCATCCCTTCATTATGCCTATTTTACTTATTTCCAACTTTATTTCATATTTAGTAACCTTGAAGTGTGTTATTAATTAACTACGTTCTTTAACTCAAACTTTCCAAATACTTGGCAACCCTAAGTAAGTTCTGCAAACAGAACCGAATGCCATTTCAATATTATGATTAGGCAGTGGGCATAAGCGACATAGCCACGACGATAAACCCGTTGCTTAGCGTTCCACGCTCCACGCACAGACACCAGCTTCAAAGTATTTTACTTGGGAATTATTACGGAGCATCCTTGCCTCTTAGATCAAGATACCGTGTGGCACTTATGTACATGCATAAAAATTGTATGTCGGCATATGCATAAAATAATCTTAGAAAATAATTATAAAAATAGGCGGTAGAAACTTGATGTTGTTCGTTGAATCGAAACCATCGTTGAGTTTGCTAATTTTGGTGTAAAATGACAACAATAAATAAACATGTCCAAGCATTAGGTACGCGTTTCTGTTGAAACCGTGTCGGGGTCAAAAATTAAAATTCAGTTAAGTTAGTCCGTTTTTAACGACTCGTAACCCGTTTTGTAGTGATTCTGGGTACTGTTAAGATTTCTATTTTGTATCTTCTTTTTTATTACCTTGATTAAAAAAACCTATGGAACGATTTGCGATGGTGCAATCCAAGGCACATAATAACGCTACTCAGAATATAACAAAATCAGGGCATGGATATCTAGCAGCCAGCCCGTATTAATATCACTGACAGTAAATTGAGTACCAGCGCAAAACATGGAGAATGTTTCGACATGTAAATTACAGCATTTCGCTCGCTATTATTCGGTATTTAGAAAACTAAATGGCACAATAATTCCTATAATCTGCAGAAAATACAGCCAGAATGTCACTTTATTCAAATCCAATGAAATCGACTGCTGTTTGTTTAAAGGTAGCTATTGATTACAGCGCAGTTTTTCGGCGAATTTCTATCTATTCAAATGTTCCAGTTTGGGCACTGACTAAAGAATAGTATTCTATTGGCAGTAATATTTCACCGAGGTTCGTGTCGCTCCAATGGGTAGGCAACCTAACTGTCCCAGTTAATACTCGGCCATTATTTAGTGGGTTTACGACTGAACTCGTTAGCTTCCGGATTTTGATTGTGCAAATTCTACCAGTGTGACGTGTGAGTCATATAGCAATTATATTTTACACTAAATGGTAAGATCCACTGCCTTTGAACATCCTACTTCAATCTAGCTCTTTAAGGCGATATCTTCTGTAACTCTTCTGGTAGTAGTTCGTCCTCGCTTGATCAAAATATGATGTCATGATATAATATTTATTGAATAACAATTGTTAAACCCGTGAGGAATCGAACTCTGTAAGGAGATATTCTAATATATCTTAATAGATTGCTGCAAGTTCTATGTTGTTGAGAGTTAAATTTGGCGACCGGCCAGCCGCACCTACAGACGCATAACCTTATACCTGATCTTCCTTTACAACCGTGAAAATATTATACATACTGATAATACCTACTATGTGTACCTATATGTATAATTAACTAATAATTCAAATGAAATCATTCGCTGCCCACTGCTTATGCGTGTGTCCCGAGGTTATTTTCACGAACTGGATCTTAAGTAGTGCTACCGAATCGTGTTTAAACATCTGAAAGTTGAAGATTTTTAGAAGGAAGGAGACAAGCTTAGTCACGTAAGTTAGGAAGCTCCGGGGTCATGCAGTATTAAGGTTGTGTCACGGACCTGATTTACGTCAGTGCACGTGCATCACGAGCTGGAGAAGTTGAATCTAGTTCAGGGTTGAAAAGTGTCACTTGCACTTTTAGGTGTCTTGTAGAGACAATGGAGGGCCAGAGTAGTGTGGTGACGTATTTTTTTAATTTTGGGTATATTTTCTTTTAATTATCTTTTTTTTGTTTTTCTTATGTTATCTCGATCTACGTCCTAATACGTGGTACGTATACTTAGCTATAACCTATTTCGTTGCAACATTGTCACAAAGGCGGAATGTAGGGCGCTCGTGTGTTTACTGTGCAAACGGACTGCAACACTGAAATTAATAGCCGTTAAATACTAAAGATACATAATTGTCGTGCTTGAGAAATACCTAGCGTCATAAATTCATCGAACTTCTAATCAATAACTTAAGTTTAAGGGGTATGAGTTACATTTTCCGTTAATTTATTGTAAATCAAAATGAAATATTATCAATTGTGTACATTAACATTTACATTGCGCCCTTACAATGGAATCTGCTGAAAGCCTTTAGTAGTGCTGCTAGCTGCCACGCATCTTAATTTTACTGTTATGTATTTAGTTTATATGGCAATCATTTTTGTATTCAATGACTAAATATGTAGTAAATAGAAATTACTCCCTCCTTCATTCTCTCCCAAATTTTGGAACTCGAAGTTTTTTCAGAGGTCATTAGTTTCCCTTTCTCAACGTTATGTGTTGTGTGACTTACAAATATAATGCTTGTGTTATTTCTTTCAGTCTTAAATTAGTGCTTTCTTTGGTTTATTGTCGTTTATAATATTATTAAATGACAGGGACGCCTCGCGCCTAGAGATAACAGTTCCCCAATTGATTTAGCGCGGGTTAAAACTTGCTTTGTATTTTTCGAATGTTCATTTAAATATATGATCAGGAGTTTCTTCTTCTCAATATTAAAATGCATTTGTTAAAGGGTAGGCAAAGTAGTACATGCTGTGCATAAGTGTATTTACAAAATAAAGTGGTTGAAAGATTTTGATTTTTATTTGAATATTTATTAAAGTCTGGTGCCCTAAGCTACCTGGAAAAAATGCTGCTTACGACAAGGGCGCCGATGAGTTCTTTTTATTTTCATCACATTCATGTCGTCTGCAAATCTGGTGTACAATAAAGAGTAAGTATACATCTATATAATATAGATTGGAATTTTGAGAAATTTGTATAATTTTCATATTATATTGTATATTAAATACATTCAATATTATTGTTGTTTACATGGCACGCCAAATTATGTGTATTATTGTTGTAGATGTATGAACATTTGACGTTACTTTTACATTCGCGAATCCATATCAGGTAACGCCAGACACATGAGGTTTCCGTTTCATGTCCCTGCCCATTTCACATCAACACATTTAAACGTGTTCAGCTGCCTTTAACTGAAGCAATAAGATCTTGGCTCCAAATAGATTTTACTGCTCTGAGTCAATAATTAATGTTATTCATTTTTTTTGCAAAATATG
Source organism: Megathymus violae (assembly GCA_003671415.1). Lineage (NCBI taxonomy): Eukaryota > Metazoa > Arthropoda > Insecta > Lepidoptera > Hesperiidae > Megathymus > Megathymus violae. Next base: position 997,588 of record PDGT01000085.1, on the reverse strand, counting down.
ATTATATCATAACAGTCAGTTTTTTATATGAATAGTTGCAATAAATGAATGAATTGGTAAACGTAATTAAACCAAACTCAGCACTTAATATTCTCGTCACAATAAATTTCTTTCTGCCGGTCTCGTATCTACAGTTAAAAAGTGAGGCGAAAAAGTCACAACTCAACTCACTGCCCAAGAGCTTAAAATTGAGCTACTAGGATGAATTCTAAACATGAGGATGTTATTAGAAACGTTTGCTGCTTTATTCAGAGCAAACTTTTCACGGTCTAATTAGCTGGCACGGCGTAAGATGCATTACAAAAGTAGACGCTAGATACATTTATCAGTGGTTTCCTATCACCATAAAAACCAGTCAAGTTCGAATTAGACTCCTATTCATTAATAGTTGGGAACATTGATCAAACCGGGCACGGTTGCTTTGGTGACTACCTGTGTCGGACGGCCCAAAGGGAGCCGACAACTGAATACCACGATTCTGGCGCGGCGGTGGACTCTGCCCAGCACACCCTCGAGGTGTGACCGAGATGGGCAGCGCTGCGTCGGGATCTGACGTCAGTCCTGGGAGGGGACTTGTCGCTTCCGAGCATCATCACCGCGATGCTCGGCGACGACGAGTCCTGGAAGGCGATGGTCTCCTTCTGCGAGACATTAATGTCCCAGAAGGAGGCCGACAAGCGGGGGAGAGAGGAGGCCGCCGACGTGGCCTCCATCCGCGGGCGACGAATGGGGGTGCGTAGGAGGCGCTACTTAATGCGCCTCCAGTAACGCCCCTGTGCCCGTGTCGGGCCGGGATGGAAACCCGGCCCTGCTAGACACGGCGTCGTTGGGACTGTTCAGAGGTGAGCCGGACAGTCCCCATGGAGGAGAAGTCTGGCCTTTTCGCCGAGGCCAGCCTGTTGTTGGAGGGATCCTGTTGCCTGCAGATCCGGGACCCTCCAATTAAATCGGGTGAAGGCTCCCGTAGGGGTTTAGTACGGTATTGGATTCTCAAAGTGCCGAGTCCGACATAGGTCTAGGACTGCCATCCGGGCGTCCTGGATATCATCCGTAAATGGATTTCCCTGCGACCAAAAAAAAAAAACATTGCTCAAGTTAATGAATGCATTTATCCAGAAGCATGTTACGTTTTCTGGGGGCAATTTAAAAATAACTAAAATACATTAAAACATTGCGCAATATTAGCATTTTAAAATATTATTAATATAAAACATTAATAATATGCTTTGCCAAAATTGATATACTCAATTAACAAAAAAAATTAAGACATAAAAGGCCTGCAATAAATATTGTAGCTAAGAACTGTCTCGATCAAGTAACTTTTCATTAAGTAAATAGCTTAATCATAATCGGATAATTCGTTTGCAAGTTCCGCTGGTACAGACAGATGCATGAACATAACACGGTAGACTTCTAACATGAAAAATAATAGTAAAAAGTATTACAGCAAATAACTAATTAACATGTTATTTTTTTGGTAAATGACTTTATACATAGTTATTATTTTATATGTTTTGATTTTATAGTCGCGAGAATAATTTTAAAGGTTACGGTGTTTTCACCGGGGCGATGGAACTCTAAAATGTTCCAGTTAAACATTAGTAGTCCACTTGACGCCAATTGAAGAAGGTGGATTTATAGTGATTCTCGTGTCGTCCTTGTGTAATGAAAACTGATTTATTGTTTCGATTTAGTCGACCACCCGCGTTTAGGAACTTATTGCGCTACTATTGGCATTCAACACTGATGAGCTAGATTAGTGTTCTTGCGTGCCAGTAGGATATTTATGGTGAAGGGAAGGTGTGGGTGCGTTCGTAGCAAATACTTAATTATCTACTTCTCAACTGAATTCTATTCAAAATCATTTAATCGTTTAGGTATTTTATAAATACACTTCACTTTTTTAGTTTTACTGTCACTTCGAAAAGGTGCTTTCAAATTAAAAAACTCCTCCATACTTCTCAGCAGTTGATACTCTCTAATATCTATAATCTGTCATTATATTTTGTTTGACTATAATGGATATAATATTTTGTTTTACTGATTTATTACTTAGTTCTTTTTAATTAAACAATTCAAATTACACGAAACTTCAAGCTTCGAACGTCTCTATAGCAAAGTGCACAACTTTGAGCTTATAAATAAAGTAACATACCTCGTCTTAGACACATGTTTACGCTCTAAAAAATTACGTTAGAATTACGCAACTATCGAAACGAAATTGCAGTAAATAACATTTTGGAGACGATTAGGACAAAATAAAAATTACATGTTATTTTGCCATGATAGTTAAGATACCGTCACTATGTTATGGAATGTATCACTTTTTAAATGTAAGTAAAAATAATATGTTTTGTTTCTTTCTTTTGTTTCTTTTCAAAACAAGCCACCTGATGGTAATTAGCCAAGTTGCCCATGGACGTTTGTAAAACCATGCACTGCCATTTAACACGGAAATAGGTAATCCTAATTTTTAACTGATTCTCCGAAATCATATTTCACGGTCGAAAAAGTAGGTGGTACGGGACCACAGGAGGGACCTGGCACCTGGACTTGACCTCATCTGCTCTTTTGGTCAACAGAATACACCACGAGCAGGGGAGGTTGGCTAAGAATAAAAAATGAATGGAAACCCTAAAATCATTTAGAATTTCGTAATCAGACATTGGAGCACTCACGTATTTCTCTGTCCGTCTGACGGAAATATTTCAGTTTTGATATAAATACAAAAAATAGAGATTGGTGATCTAACAATGGGCGTTTACGTGAGCAATAATTGACTATCTCCTTTTTCCGAAACTACAGTTTAAAATTTGGAAAAAATAGGAAACTTCACTCATAGTTTACAGGTAATGGAAAATAAACTGAATACATTCACAACACGGAACTGCATCACACGCGAATCTCATTCAGACTTCACCGGATTTTTATTAAATCAGAAAATCATTAATAGTCTCATATTTCAGGACTGACACTTGATAAGGAGTGACTTAGTTACGGATTCTCAGTAACCGCTGTGGCCATCAATTATACCCAGCTACTCGTAGTTCCCACGCCATCGCTTCCATTAATCTCAGAGCTCATCGCTTGTCGCTTCACGGTTCGCTCATCTATCTACTAATGCTTTCTAATATTATTAACGAGCCTACCATACCCGAAGTACCAGGGTTTATTAGAGCCCCAATTTATTAGCAGCTCCGGAATAAGCAAAGAGCTTGACCCATGTGGTGTACTGAAATTCATAGAAAATGCTCCGCCTCGTGTAGGCGTTTATTGTTCTCTTTAAGGTCAGTCATGAATGATCCCTTAAGAACTAAGCTAAATAGTGCAGCAAAATGGGCCGCCAGACAGCACTTCGTCACCGCAGCCAGCCGTCCATCATTGGTACACTCGTTGCGACACCAGTGTTTGTTTGGTGACTATACAATTTTTAAATTGAGAAAAGTGTATCTTCAACCTTTTACCCTTAACTTAAACTAATTACTTTTACCTTAAATTAGTCTATATCGAAAAATAAGAAATACTTTCGTTGACTTTAAATATAACTTTAAACAGGACGTTTGGCAGAAAGTAACACTAGTTTTTCGAAGATTTTTCCCTCGACGTCAATTAAAAGTTACTCATTCGAGTACATGTGCATATGAGGCATCCAATACCTACCGGTATTCAAACAAGATCGTTCAACCTTCCACGCGCGGTTCCACCTTCCATGGTGTAAGTCCAAATCACAACACAACACTGGTCTATTTAGCAATTATTGACTTACAAATCAAAAATTACCGTACCGAAAACTAGAACAGCGAAGTAAATTGGAAAACGTAACTTGTTAATTTTCGATCAATGTTACTTCAATATTCAATGGTAGCCTCGTTTTAAAAAGCATTTCATTACATTACAGTTCTCAACATGTAATCTTTTTAAAGATTAAAGATAGTCCATACATTGTACACGAGAAAAAAATTCTCATGAGGAATCTTAATCCTAAAGAAAGCAATATTGCTGGAATCGATTTCAAATACATCTAACGATTTGAGGTTGGCCAGAACATCTTCAAAGGGTACATTGAACATTACGCTTGTCATTTGCTACTGCTATATCAAAAAGATTTATCCGCACGCTGACCTCAGCCTCGGTGGCATAACACAAGATAGATAAAGCATAGACACGCGTTAAAACATGTAACCAATAAACGTCTTTTTGATGTCGGGTAAACATTCGAAACATGAGAGATAAACGATTTCGTCACAGCCACATTTATAACGCTTAAAAACGCCATATAACAGCAACACATAATCGGCACGTTAGCCGCGATATTGTGAAGTGGTTTATCTTGCCAGCGGTTTTACAACCAATAAAATAATCGTTAAATAGTAACCGCGCCTCGGTCGTACCGACGAGTTTCAGATGAATATACTTGCTATGATATACTATAATGCCGATGAGTAGTTCCTCAAATATACTTAGATATACTGGTAGCTACAATTTTGACTTTAACTTTAGGATACCTTTTATCGAGGAAATCGGTCTGTTCTTGCGAAATTATTCGAAGGAAAACGAGGCGGGTTACTGGTAATTAACAAAAACAATTCATAAAAATATCACTTTTTCGTATTGAGCATGATGAGTTTTAAGATAACTTAAGTGTCTTTATCGACCTACGAGTATAATTTATGGTTGCTGTTCCAATAACTTTGACAACTTTGAAATTGTTTATATTTGATATTTTGTTGTTCCATTCATCATTACGACGATTTGTGATGCTTTAAAAGCCGACAGGTAACAAGAGAAATTAGATGTTGGTGATATTGAAAAATAAAATGCTTGGAGTATGCATGGATCGCGCCCGTACTGGCCAGCTGCTCATTAGGGCGCTAAATCTCGACGGGTTAATTACGGAGTGAGGCGCGACCCTAGACTCCAGACTCGATAACGGCAAGGTACTTTCTTAGTTAGCGTCTGTAAATTTGTGTAATATAATTATAAGCAATTAAAATCAGGCGTCGATAAATATTTTGCCAAGTTTTCACACTTCGCTATCACAGTTCACTTCAGAACTCGCTATTTAGTTTGGAAAGGCGTGGAACTTGTCGACGTTTCAAAAAGTGGCTTTTCATCTTTGTCCTCAGGAATATTATATATTTACATCGGTTATATATATCTTTAATCTGTAGCGGTCATTCCACACCTTCCATACAAGGTTTATTTATGCTGAGTGTTGCTTTATTCATCAAGGAGCTGACAAATAAAGTCTTAATAAATAAGGGGTCACCTCAACGTATACATGTTTGGACATCGTTCGAGTTGTCTGGGCCTGACCGCGGGACGAGCTTAATTAAAACGCTTCATCTGTTTTGCCGCTATATTAAATACCGTGGCATACTTCGCTTGTAATTTCATCTTGATCTTCAGCGTGTCTTCGTCTCAATATACAGAGATGAATATGATGTGAATACATTATTCTCTAGTAAAAAACAAATTCGACTTTACAAAACCGAAAGCAAATTTTTTAATCAAAAAAATATTTTATGACTAAATTGGATAATTTCTTGATTGAAGATTAGTGCAATCACTACTAGCAGTAGCGATCACTACTAATAACTGAGGGTATCTTCAACAATTTCTACTGCTATTAATCACATCACTATAGGTACATGGTGAGGCCGTTGAAACGTTATATCAAATTGACGGACACTCGCCTTCAGCGCATGTTAGTACTAGTCTAGCGCGCGCGGCTGGAGTTTAGTTGTCGTCCGGACATGTTCTTGTGGTGAGTTGATCAGCAGCAGGGGAAGTCGACACGCGACGACGATACAACTCAGTAAGACTTGCTGTGTGTCTAAATATTAGGCATTTTTGTTTCTTTCTACACGGGTCTATTTGTGCTTTAAATTAGGTTTAATTTCCAAAGCGAATCCTTGTATTATGAAAGGATGTCTGATATTACAGTCATGTACAAAAAGTTTTGTCAAGTTTATGATTTTACTTATATTATTTTCTTTCTTGTGTCACTTATTTTTGTATGTTTGAAACACATCATATTTTTAGGGTATCGGCGTACTTGAAACTTATCATCGCTTATTTCGATTCATAAACAAATACATGGAGAAGTAAAACACATCCAGGTTAACACATACACCTTCGCATGCAAAATGTTCTTCAATGTGCGAAGTATGACCCTATGCAATCGCCTGGCACGGTGCTTTATGACCAGTACTAAACAGTTGTCAACAATAATAACGATAATACGTAAGTAAATATAGAGCAAACTATTAAATTGAATATCAGCGCTGTGAAAATATTATCATCTGGCTCATTTCGGCTATTACAGAACATTTTTTTTTCTTACAAAAAATGAAGCCGTGTGATTTATTGTGTTTCTCAAAGTATATGAAGTCTGCCAATCCGTTCTCAATAACAATTTATTTAATTGTAGACATCTGTTGGTTTAATATTTGTTGAAAGTAAATAGAAAGCCGCAAAGACAGTTGGAAATTTAACAACATCAAGTATTAAATTTCTACACTATGTAATTACCAATTAAAATTTAATAATAAAATAACTTCCTTCCATATCTATCTGTACCTACTATTAATATAACAGTATCGGGGCCCAAACTAATTTCTATGTAACTATTATTTTATTTTCTAAGGCTTTGCTAACGATACGGAGACGAAAACATACTGTTTTTTAGATATTTGTCAGTCTCTTTGGTCGAAATTGTATTACAGTAAAACTTTGTACCCGCGAGGTAAAAGATAAAACTTAGTATTACATTTTTTTGTACAGAAATAATATTTCATGTGCTTAATGTAGCAGTAATTAAATTCAATTATGACAATTCTAAAAACCTAACTGAATCACCTAAAGATATAAAATGGGGTAAAGATCAAGAACTTAACAAAAATGAACAGTTTGATGTAAAGAACAACACAAAGCACGCCACTGTGTAGCCATTCCGCGAAATAATAGTACCGATCTTGTGGTGACTTGCATCGAGTTGATAAATAATTTAAAAGCAAATAATTCAATTGTCAATTGCATTTAATAGTACACGTACGTTACTGTACAACTAGTGCATACTATAGAAGTTGAAAAACCTTATCTGTATGACAATGATGGATAATATTTAACCGTTACATTTTTATTGTTAGTAAAGATTAACAAAAAGAGCAATTATATTATGAAATAACGAGTAATCGATGTAAAGTCCGATACAGTTCTGTTATGAGGTAACATTTAATTTGGGACCGGAGAAAAAATGGAAGGCTGTCGAGTTATCATAATATTGCATCGTGTAACGGCTGATAGTGGCGCGCAATGGAAAACAATGGGGCCGGCGGTCTTCATGGAAACGTCAATAGCCTGCGCCTCTCGTGCTGATCGTATCTGGGTGGCACGCGAGTAAATCTATAGATTCCCATTATTATTTAATTTTAACAGAAGTTGTGGCAAGCGGCCAGAAACGCGCTGGATATAATACTTAGAAAATCATGGCTCGAAGAATTACGAGTTAATTTGGCAGAGAACTGGTATCACAGAACCACTGGCCGATGGAGTAGACGACTTCTCGAATGTAAAACACGAATTGCTCTCTCTTATGTGATAACACAACTACCTGAAAAAGGCTTTAACTAAGAGTATGACGTGTAAATCCCAGTCACATCAGACATTTTGAGACGGTTAGTATTAATAGTCTATACCTGAATATTTGTTTTTCGAACTAACTTGTTTATTTATTTAATGATACACAGAACAGAATACAATCATTACAAACTAACAAAACAATAAGATAAAATTAAGAGCTGCATCATATTCCTCAGGTATGTGTACACTTCTTGACCAAGAAATTTTCAAAAATATAATATCAGTATTATTGACAGAGCTGTTTATGTTGTAATATTAATGTGACCGTGGGCACAACACGCTATTTGCTACGTAGGAAATCCTAGCTCTGATGCATGTGTGTAGCGATCAACTTTTCAGATTAACTTAAAAACCACACCTCGAAAAAGGCACGGCCGTACTTGTATTATAAATTATTAGTTTCTCTTGTAGGAAACATCTTATACGAGTATATAACATTGAATCATTATCAATATATATTTATGAGACAACGGTGGGTTTCTCTACGAGTTTAGTTTTTATTGCCTTCAAGAATAGAAAGCTCTTGCAACTTACCGAGTGAAATAGATCGGTGTTAGACAATGATTTATTTTTGATATTTGACGAGTGATGGCTCTATTGTCGGTAACGATAATTCGTTTCGTAATAACCCCTGTCTTGTAATGTGGAATCTTTTATTTTTCCGGATCGAGGCCGTTCGTCTGTTCGAGTGCGCGTGGGCATACCTCGACGCCAACATATAATTAAGTTCATAACGCGAACTAAACATTTTAATTACTTATCCAAATAAAATTATTAATGAACTCGTCCAGACTGGCTGCGCTAGATGTTGGTTAATTTTGAACATGTCTTACAATAATTACCACATAGTTACTATTCAGCTTTTACTACGGAGTTGTTGACTGCGATCAGAGCTTGAATACGAGTGGTTTAGTACTAGAGTAGCTCATGACCAGAAAATATATTCCAATGTTGTTCTAGATCATATAAATTATTAATAAAGTGATTTTTAATATTTACGATTGATTATGTATTTCGTTGTAGACAATGTTTTCCTGTGGGTAAAGTCTCATGAAACATGAAAATTTAATGAATTTGAAGTGAAAGATTATTTTATGAAATAGAAAATCTTAAATCATACCACGGCAATAATTCACTCCAATAGAATAATATCTAAAGGTGAAGAAAATCGATATAGTCCAGAGTTATTAATAAAACACAGAAGCGTGTGGTGGTGTTGGTGTATCAGTAGAGATTATGTCTAAGAATATATTATAATTTTTATCAATACTTACTACCTACATACGCAATATAAATCACTGTATAGTGTAAAACGAAACCTTCGTCTGTCCAAACACGAAATATCAAAAACTCATGCACAATTTTTAATGTGGTTTTTACTAATAAGTAGTAGCCGTGTGGGGTAGCATGTAAAACTAATACGGCCTGATATAAACAAATATTTGTTACGTGGAAACTTATTTTTTACGCACAAACAAACGTACAACTCAAATGTTAATCACACGCGATATTTGTTTTAATTATTTTGAGACACATAAAAAACATATAAGACTGCGTATTATCAAGCGTTCATATACAAAACTAGTACCTGGTACAACTGTTGGTAATTGCGAATTATTTATATTGCGCGAAGTAATACGACACGACAGCATGAAATTAGTAGGTATAATGACATCATTACAAACACGAGACCCGCCAGTGGGCGTGGAGTGGTCGCTCGTGAAGACTCTTCATCACTCGGTACTCTAAATAAATACTCAAACTGTCTAAACATTGAACACTACCGACTCAAGTTGTGTTTTGGACTCTACTTACCGAATGAACAGGAACCATGTATTAGTTTATAGGTTGGACTAACAATATTTCAAACCAAAATAATTTCAGCAATTAAAGATGAAGTTAAACATTTGTGTTCGAAATTAAAATCAAAATTTGAAGAAAATCAAATCAAACTAACTAAGCATTCAGAAAGTCCATAACATGAGCAGTCTAGGAAAAGACTGTACTGGTCATACTCGCAATAATACGAGTGTTAATCGTATGTGTTAATATTAAAAATAATAAGCACTTACGCATTACTGTGTGGTATAATTTTTTTTTCGTGACACAAAAATGCTAAGTGTATTTCTTGTGTGTATGATGTGTCATTGCCCTTCCAAGCATCAATCACAGTCATATCCCAGTTTGTTTTTTGAGGCAAAGTTTTGGAGGGTAACGACTTAAGGCTTGTCTTCGTGTTTAACGTCTCTTTTTGTGATTATAATGGTCAGAGTCCAACCCTTCAGATCCTATGTCTACTGTATGGTTTCCAATTTATGTGTATGAATTACGGATAGACAAGCGGTTGCAACTGAGCACAGGTCAAGCGGCCGGCTCTCCCTCTGCGTGGGAGTCCGCCCACAATTCAGTGAACAATGAACGTACAATACTCGGGTCTTGATGAGTAACGACAGCTATTTCATTCACAACTCATCAACAACTCAGCTGCTGTTGAAATACGCAATTATTAACACTGATATCATTACATTTGACAGCCTTTTTTATTTAAATAGCCACCGAGTGAGCAGAAGATCTTGTCCCTTGGCACCAGACAAGGGTTGCTATCAGGGGCGTACGCTTCTTGTAGGAAGAAATGCAGTGCTTTACTTGCCATTCACAGATATTTTAATAAAACGTTCGTACGTTTTAGATGACTTTAATTAATAGTAAATAAATGAATAAACAAAATATAACAACTTAAAAACGCCTGATATTTTATAAATAGCACCTATTTGCAAGCATATGTTTGCCAGGCGTTTGGCGACAAGCAAGCAGCGCTGCAAAATAATGTACCTAATCAACCAACTCCTGCCGTCGCGTTCCGCATGAGATTTGTTCGCATGTGTATAGTAATTTAGGTGTCCGTGCATAGTTCGCAAACGCACACATCCATGAATATCGAAAGCCGCGACTCTAGCGGCAGGCTACGGAAGTTCGGCAATTGTCGGGAGTAATCTGAAATGTTCGTTGCCTATAATCCGAGTAAACATAATAGACGGTAATCTAACATTATGCATTTGTATTTAGTAAGGTTTTATTTGTTTAAATGGCAGAAATATTTTGTGTTTCGCAGGGGCCATTTTTATTTTTTCATATGATAAGCATTGTTTACTATTTTGTTTGCGCCAGTATATTTATAGTTTTTTTTTTTTTTAATGTTATTTGATTGTGAGGTTTGTGTTGAAAATGTGTGTTTATTAAAACTTAAAAATAACATCTTCTCACAATTGTCATTCAGTGAAAAGATTCAAATTGTGTCTAAAAGTAGGTGTGTACCCGAGTTACAACAATTAAACCAGCAAAAAGGGAATGTAACTCGAAAGTTTCATGTTAAAAGTTATGAAACGTATAACTGGCTGTGTGGTTGTGTACATACGATTAAATTATATTGTTTTCCTTGCATATTGTTTAGTAATTCTAGTACAGTGTCGACTGATTCGGGATATTCAGATTTCAATAATTTCCGTTCCGCGGCAAAGAAGCATGACCATACAGAAAAACATCTGGAGGCCTGCTTAAAATTAAATACTTTTGGTAAAGTAACCGGAACCTTGAATATATGAAAATTGAAGCTAGCTGGGTGAGTAGTTATAATATTTGTAGCTTAGTAAAAACTTATTAGAATTTGTTCCGCCGCGACGATCGATCGTTGTTTTGTCTGCGTTGCCGTAGAAGATGTACATGAATAGTAGTACATCTAAGACTTGTTCTGTTGGCATGGTTTCCGACTTAGAGATCCGTCGCGTGGCTGTGGCTATGCTGAAATCTATAAAAGAAAAAGTTTTTGTGACCGAGTACTCCGCCGCATACCCAGTGTTATAATCCTGTGCACGCCGCTGGTATATATCTACGATATGGACGTATGTAATAATGAATTCACTTAGGAAATATTACTAATTTCGATAGGTGCAGAGGAATTCTTCTTCTACCTGATAAAATACTCTTCCGAAACAGTAATAGATGCTTAATGACGTTCACAATTTGAATAGAAGTGATGTGTGACTAACAAGTCGATTAATAAAATGTACTACCTCCGAGAGTTTGCATTCATGGATATCAATTCAACAGAAACCCTTTAAGTACAACATAGCAGGTTCACACAATGCAACCTACATTGTTGGATCGAGAATAAAAATCGAAAACTTCGTTAGAAAATGATTCTGGCAATTGCCTCTACCTGCATTAAATGAAGTAAAGTAATACACACACCACATTTATTATCTTCATAAAATGGACTATCTTACTTCCGAAAGGGCTTTTATCAGCAACATTTACTTGGAAATGGCTTCATTGATTCGAGGCGAAGGTACACTGCAACTTTGTTGTATCTAAAGACAAAATAATATTAACAGTCTAAGCCAATAAAATTGAGCAAGAAAGCTTGTACTGAAGCTCGATACGCCCACACGTTATTTATGATATTTCCTAAAATGCTGATGGAAATCTTTCCCTAATAGCCACAATAGCAGGAACGGTGATAATAATTGTGTATGTTCCCACATTTCTAAATCACTACAAGTGACACGTTTGGTCTTGTTTGCTGTTACGAAAAAAATTACATGGAGAAGAAACAGGGAATTAAACTTCTTCGCAGCGTCGCCATGCAGAATGTTTGACAATAAAAAATTTCCCTACATTATTATCAATTTTTGTTCTAACTTCAGTATTAAAGTTCAGTGTGTGCTCCAGTCTCTGAAAACTATACACAGATGTGACCAGCACCAAAGTGGCTTGAAACAAATTACCATAGAAATTTTAACGATGATGGCCTATGATGATGTAAGTATCTATACTAATATTATAAAGAGAGAGTGTGAATTTTGTTAGCTTGTGTATATGCGGAAAATAATCTCCGAAATAATCTTTAATGAAAAATTATTTTACCATTTCAAAGGTACATTATTCCAGATGGACAAAGTCTGTATAATATTTGTTCAACCCGAACGCAATCGGAATGGGCGACTAGTCCATCAAAAAGAGACCAAGGGCTGCAACCCATTAGTAGGAGGGCTCTGATCTACATCTTTTCTTAACTGAAGCGGCCCTTCGTAACACCACAGTAAAAATAACGTTACTACAATTATCTATCATTTCAATGCCAATTCGTTTTTTTTATGAAAATAGCTGACAAACGGGTTCTCGAGCCACCTGATGGTAAACAGTCACCGTTGCCCATCGACCATAGCAACGTCAACGCATCACTAATGCGACGTTGACCAAGAAAGAAAAAGGAAGACAGAAAAAATTGATGTAAAGCTGTTTCATTCATTCGTTTTATTCATTCAATTGATGAAGGAGGCGGTTAGTGAGCGTTTCGTGCTGTCATACGTTCAAGTTTAGTCCAGAAATATCCAATGCGCGTCTTAATGGCATTAGCACTTTGCTGCTCCGGTTGTAGTTCCGCAGTCCAGTCGTCAGCCCGCGACATCGTTGAATGATGGGCACATTTATTTTTTTTCCTAAACGTCCTAAGTGTCATAACGTTCCGACTTGAAATGATCGAAGATATAAATAAGTAAATTAATGGAGTGAAAACAATTTTATTGCGTTTACTCTGTAATAATGTGTGCATGTTCTTACTCATACAGTAGAGTAATCGCATGGAAGAAAAATACATGCTGCGCCGACCCCAAATATAATTGGGATGAGGGCAGAAGGATGACGATAAGGATAAGGAGGGTAATCGCAAACTTTTCTATTGATTAAATTAAAGTAGGTGGTCTTTACCCTCAAAAACTAGGCAAATAATCAATTCAAGCTGTTTCATTGCGTAGAGGCGGTAGGCTTCTCAGTTATGTCAGGTACATCGGCCACGGATAGTTTCCACTACCTGTTATATTTACATAAATTATTACTTTTCGTAGACATATTCCATAACACTACTACTTTTGTTATCATTGATAACCGACAACCGACTACTGAACGAAACAACGTGTGGTCGCTGGTATATGGTATAAATGGTTTACTGGTTTACAGTGGTTTGGGAGCCCACGTTTGACGAGGCATTTACGACGGGCCATGTCTGTTTGACGAGCTAATATCGCTCCTGTTGCCGGAATTCTCAGTCCGATTTCCGAATCGTATTTAAGATTGTCAACATGTTCATAATCTTTTATTCGTTAACTTGAATTGAAAAAAAAAAGGTTATAAATTAGGAATATGTTGAAGCTCATATTTTAATTAATTTTTTGTATATTTAATTCCTTGTAAACCCGGGCATCACGCAAACGATTTTAACTTTAACAACTGTTATGTATACGATATGTTACACAATAAACGGGAGAAGAACTAAACTACACACCATTGATGGTGATTTTCGTGTAATTTGTGTAATAAGAATAACTCACCCATAATTGACCTACTGGTAAGCTCTAGTCTCCTCTCATAATCTGAAGGAGACAAGAATCGCCACGCTGGTCACGCGATGTTTAAACTTGGCACACCTTTGAGTAAATTATGCAGAACTCTCAGTTATGCGGAGTTCCTCAAGAAGTTTTCTCGCTCATAATCGCTTGTGTGAGACACGGAGTTTTAAATGACTAGGCTATAATTGCTGCTATAGGAGAGCTCAGTTTGCGCATTGTAGACATTAATAGTAAATAGTAATTAAATACTGTTACATATAATATGATTGTGTGACTATTCATATCGCTTATTCGGCTGGGTAGGTCTCCCCGCGCGTATTCAGTTGATTTACTGCTCCATTGGTTCATTCATGTGCTTACGTGTGCGTGGGTCGTTTGTGTGTCCATTTATTCCCACTTAGTAGACCAATAAATGTTATTGACCAGTGGCTTCTGATAGGAAGGTTTATGGTTTATTTTGTTATAAATTCAGTGTCAAATAAATTAGGAAATGTTTAGTGCGATCTAGTTGGTTTTATGAACTGACACGAAACGGTGATATATCAGAGGGTTGAACATAGGTCTCTATCACGGGAGACGCGAGTTCAAAACCTGCACGTACCCCTTAATTAATTTAATTACCACGTACTTAGGTGGAGAAAAACATCATGAGGAAACCTGCGTACCTGATAGTTCCCCATAATGTTTTCTTATGTGAAGTTTGACAACCCACACTCGGCAGAATATGGCTTTAACCCTCTCATTATGAGAGGAGACCCAAGCCTAGCAGTGGGACAAAATGGGTTATAATGATGATGAGGGTATGTATAAGTAACTAATGCTCTTATACTATTTATATATAATAATTTAATCGGCAAAACATCACCACTGCAATGTTAGAGTTGCTGACGTGTTATGGAAACGACAGTCTGTTTCTTTCCTTTTCAGAAAATGAACATAGGTTGAAACAAAATAACATATAACTGAAAAACAAAGATCGCTTCTGCTCGAGGTTTGGTCGAGGATAGTTATCGCGCACGCTGGCTACAATAACTTTTCTCATTAGCAATGAACTCGTTTGGAACTCCTACGCAGTCGCGGACCTAGGTCTAGTGCACAGAACTAAGTTACTCCACAATGTCCCGATGATGTAGTACTTCATTCATGCACCGGCGGCCGCTCGCGTGGGCGCCAGTTTATGTTGCCATTACGCGAACGGATAATATAAATACATGTTTAATTATCCTGTTAAGTAACTTCTGAATTAATGGTTCAAGGTTTTTTTTTAATGAAAGGAGACAATATGGATTGATCTGACTCTTTCTGTGTTATTTATTAGTCTCCTGATTATATTGGGTCCATCGTTGACTGTTTGAAAGATGAATGTAATTTAAATAGAATTTCCTTTATACTGCTCCGTTAATATTTCACTAATCGTACTTTATTAGGCGTATCTAGTGTTATTATATTCGTACCTACTAAGTAGCTATCTAATTGATTTATACCTAAACTTTTAGTTAGAGCTGTACACAGCATCCAACGCCTAAAATATTGACTTATCACAAACTCACGTACCGAAAATAATGCGCTTTTAATACAATTTCCTCATAATACATTAACAAAACATAATGCACTACAACAATATAGTATGCGAAAAAAACGCATAAATAAAAGATGGTTCAAAATGATGTCTTCTTTGCAACAATCCGCAAGCACAATGTATGTATACTTCTATACATGTATAGACCATCATACATTATGCTTGGGGATTGTTGGAAAGTAAATTAATATTATTTAATAACAATGAATCTCCGCAAAGTAACGCCTGATACTATCAACTATAATAGATATAACTTATATATTAGATGTACTTATGAAAAAATAACTATTGTATTTACTTTTAAGTTTTTTTTTTATGTCAATAGTCGACAAGTGAATCGGACATCGGGGAACTTGACAGAATATGCTCATCCACATTAACATTTCTTCTTAACAATTCATTTTATTTGAAAGCCAGGTCAGTAAAAATATGTAGTCCTGATTCAAGTATTTGTACGTTAGCTATTAGAGCCCCGCTACAAAGTTGGACCTTCGGCTATAGGGAGGCTTAGAACCAATAGACAGTCAGGAGTTCTCGTGTCACCCGCAGACAAAGACGTCTAGTGACTAATGATAAAAACCGGGACTAAACCCATAAAGTGCCTATATACATATGTAAGCAAAAAAAATTGAACTTCAATCACTAGCAATTCAATTCAACTCGTGACTGTACCGATGTTGAGTACTGATATCTCACAATCAACACGAGCCGACTGTAAGCACTTTTTTGTCAATTAATAATCTTAAATCAGCGCATTGATACTTAGTAATTATGACTTGTACGTTGTTTCTCAGCAGATTTATTCGATAAATGGAAATTAAGTGATCAAATCTTTGAAACTTTTTGGCAATAACCTTGTCCAGTTCTGTGTTAAATCAAGGAACGAAGGCAACTTGTGCTCTTGAATAAATACTAATTATTAGACTCCCAGTCGCAAATCACTAGAAACTTTAAATATGTAGCCGACATGTGGCAGAATCTACTGACGCCGAACAGGATATTGTTTCCCAATAATATAAATAGGGCATTTTAGACAAAATAATATATTTCCCACGTTTTTTTTTTATGTTAATAACGACGACAACGAAACGAGTCGTTTAGCGGCTGACTCGAGCAGGAGGGTGGTAGCTAGCCAGGCAGGCTTCACGGAAAGATAATAATACCGGTAATAAAATTAATGACTTAATAATAATAATAATACTGATAATATAATCTTTACACGAAGCCGTACCACCAAGCAGGCTGACTTCTGTCGCCTCTTACGACACCCTCTTTTGACAGCATGGGATTGGGGGGAGTATTCTAGGCCGCCCCGATACGGCCAAGAATTGATAAAATTGTCAAATCAAGTGGTCCAAATGCCCAATACCTCTGTATCATTTAAAACATATACATATAACTTTGTGCTTGTTTTGGATACGCCCATCCTAACTGAGACATCTGTCTACAGGTTTCTGTCTGCAAAATCGATGATCACAACTGATGACATAAAGTACATACAAGTAAAAATAATTTATGGCGACTCTCGTTTCCTTCTGTACAGTCCGAACTCTAGTTTAGTATCCTTTGTTACTCTCGGGATACAATACCTTACAAGGAAATAACTTTAAAATTTTTTTACTTGTTATATAATCTACTTGTTTATATATTACATTAACAACAAAAAATCTATGTTGCCATTCAAGTATTGTAATCACTCGAGCCTGACCTTGATCTGATCGTTTTTCACTCGTAAATCTATAAATACAATTATTTATTGTCTTAAACGTGCCCATGTAAGCGCTTTATTATTATTATTTTTATAGTTTGACGAAAAGATAAACCCTGGAGCAAGGCTCTTTTTAGATGTTTTCTTTAAGAACTCCATGTCATACCGCTCCGGATTGCCTTCGAAGGAAGCTCGTTCCACAGTTTGCATGTACGTAGTAAGAAAAATGATGAAAATTGATTCATGGAGGATTGCTACGAGTCCAGTCGTTGTAGATATAATTTTATGTTTCAGCGAATCATGGAAGGGTTACGCGGGCACCAAGTCGAACAGTTCCTCAGAGTATTTATCGTTGTAATATCGATAGAACAGACAAACAGAACATATTTTTCTCCTAAGGCTTAAAAATTTTATCCTGCAGTGGTTCAGTAAAGTTCAAAAACTTCCAATATCGTCTACACCTCCTTGGTAGTTTTAATATTATATAATGTATTCAGACAGACGGATAAAAACTAAAAATATAAATATATTTAGGCCTCTTATTAATAACAAACTCAACTTAAACTAAAATTAACTAAAAATATTCGATGAACTTCGATGATTCGGTCCCATTACTGACAATTAAATCACCTAATGTAAAATACCGTGAAACCTCCATATTTTGATATTTTTTGACACATTTATGACTAATAAATGAATATGAATGAATAAGCAGTCCATTTAGGAACACGCTTCTCTTTTACTAACCTCAATTGAGACTATGGGCTCTTTTATTATAACGGCAGCAACTGTTCATGAAATATGTTTTGTATGTCAAAATACACACCATAATGACATAATGTTATTGATGAAACACAAATCAATAAGCAATAATTTAGCAAAATCCGAACTCAAACTAGAATGTTTCTAGTGTATATGCGAATAAAGTTTAAAATATCATCAAATGTTTCATTTACAAATACAGTGACGAAGCACGCTGTTCTAATTTATTCAACTAGACGTGTTATCAAGTCAGCAAGCAGCGTTTTAGGCGTGCCCAAGCCAAGCCGATAGCATCTCAAATATAACCATTACGAGTTGTTTCTTTTGAGTTGTCTCGCTTTGTTATTTAGAATTGATTTCACATTTCCTAGTGCAATATGCTCTATTGATATTATCTTATTGTTTCATTCTCCGTCGAAGTGCGCAGGCCGGTCAGATTGCGTCAATCGTAAGCGATTATGAAGTCCAAGCACCGTCGTGCGTGTAGTGATAATTCTTCACTACGGTTTCCCCAATTAGAAGAGCACATTGAATAATTTCATCACCAATATTGACAGTCAGATTGTTAGATAGCTCTTGAATATTTTTGGGTGTCTTTGGCAATCAGGTCATGGTTTTTTTTATTGTCCCTCAGGAGTCATAAAATATTCCAAAGTTGCCAACTAATCAACTAACATCAACTATAATTCACATTGGATCTTGATGGTGACTCACCGTGAATACACAACTCTAAATTATTTCCAAATTACTCATTGTTAACTCGTTAAAGAACAAGCAACTCCGATTTTGGTTATCATAGGCACACCTTTCATCCTCAATCCCACACGATAAACCCATTAGGCGCACTTTACTCAATCCATTCAGCCCCTAACAACAACATCAAACAATTTGTCACTAATGCAATCACCGTATTTCATTTTCTAATTCCTTTAATTACATCAGCGATTAGCCACACCGTGTATACTGTACCAGTTTTAACTGTAGTTCTCAGTATCAATTGTGAACCTTATTGTGTTGATGATAAAGGTTTTAATATACAATTAGACGGCGTTTTTATGTTGGCACGATCTGAAACACTGCCTTTTACGGGTAGGCAGTGAGGCCCGATCAATCGGCGCTTGTCGAATCGATTAAAACGCTCTTCTCGACACATCGAATGGCGACATTGATGATGTAATCGACTATGTATTGGTTGTTGTCCTATCGGCGTCGGAGTAATTATTTGGATTTGTGTCAGTTTTGTTAAGGAGTAGTGAAAGTTTGTTCGTTAGGTTGAAGCTATCTCAGTCTATAGCTTGTATTTATATCAGGATATATAAAATTTTCTACTTAAAATTTCTAGTCCAACTAAAATGTTACCCATATATAATTATAGCCCGTAAATCACGCTTCTTATTTAAAGAACATCATTTATGACTATAACATACATGACGATCCAATTTTAAGCAAGAGTCATTAATATGACATCAGTAGTTTCCCTTAACATCGTAATCAATCAAATGAAATTATTTTCTTTACATGAAACTGTTGTCATTGCGTCATATAAATGTAGTACAATAGAGTCTCGTTTGAAGGTAATCACAGATGTGGTTGCTTTTAGAAGGTGATTTGGGACGTCTCAATGTATCACTACCATTACCCTATAAGCCAGCGCACAAAGTACATAGGTGTGCCGTAACATTGGCAGATGTTGCTGTCGATCACTGAGAAGGCGTACCGTTCGTAGACACCACATTCAAAATCATTATTTGAAAGCTTCTGATAATAAGTGCTTCTGCATAAATTGCCTCGTTCTTATTAGTTTATAACCTCATTTGAACGGTATGTTTGCGTATGTACGTACGTACATGTGTATTCAGATAACAACACACACAGCATATAATCCCTATTAAAGTGGAGGTTCAAACAAAAAGCCAGTGCAGTGACATCGTCGATTACGACATCACACACGAACTGGGAAGCATTCCTGCCCGGTATCTGTTCATCTGCCAACACACGCAGATACCATCAGAGATCGGAGATTATTGTGAACAGCTAATCTGACGTTCTGATCATTTTCCATTGACCTACTACAAACAAGTAATTCGTACACGTTAACATAATGTTTTTAAAAATCTGTTTTGTTGTATTGTTTCTTTGCGTCTTCTGACAGTAGCGAAAATAATGTATAAACAAGTATTTAACGATCATTCATTTTCGAGTTACTTTCCTTTATAGTTCCAATAATCTCAGGGCTTTCCGTTTTTTCGCTTTTATTAATCTAACGATTAATTTTCAAGTGAAAACTAACTAAACAAAATTAGATAACTACATTTTTGCTTAACATATTGGTCCTCGTGCACGACAATTGATCACTACGATGTAAGTGAAACTAATTAAATGTTAATTTGCGTTAATAATCATTGTCACTTGATAGCGGTGCTAATTTTGAATGGTTTATTGCGGGGCTTTCTCTTGACATATTGCCACAATACCTATTCATATTTTTAGACGAAAAAAGAGTGCAACCATAACGCCCGATCTGGGTCTATAAGTCTCTTTTTCCACATCTCCTAGTCTTCAAGGCTAATTGTATTAGCAGTATGCTTATACCTCAGTGTGCGCATTATGAATATTGGTTGTTATTGTGACACAAAAAGTTAAAAAACGACGGAGGCGTTTGGTTAGCGTAATAATTTAGAACTTGAGGTTAACCTAACCTTTCCAACAATCCGCACTAGATAAAGTAAGCTCAAACATCCTCAATTAAAAGAAGACTTAAGTCATAATAACTTGCCTTTCCTATTATTAAACTTCGTAACGTAAAACAAATAGGTTATTTTTATTTTTATATTGCAGCAATACAATTATCACACCGGAAATATCCAAAAACATTAAATTTCAACTTTATCGTCTTTTAAATATAGAAATTTTATTTAAATGCTTACCTGAGTAACAATTTTAATAACACCGAATAAAAAGCCGGAGGTGTCAGGAACCAGATGCCTCTCGTTGAGTTATGAGGACCGCGTATTTGCTCGCTAGTCCCCGAGTATGAACTGGTTACAAATTGAAAATGAAAATGGATAATTAGCAAACCGTGGCGGATAACCGCCGGCTGCGATTACCACTTATAAATCAGTATCAGAAACTGGTTTCCACTGTCCTCTTGAAGAGTGAGCCTTGATAATATTTTAAGCCGGCAATCAAGAGATCATGCAACGAAAGACGAGGAAAAGGGTGATTTGTATAAAGTAGTAAAAACAACTAATCATTGACGATCACTTTGAAGAATCCATAAACTATATGGCATATATTATGTACTTACTTGCTTACTGTAAACTGTAATATAAAATGTACGCTAAGACAATCTAAAAAAAAATTTTATTTTACCAAATGTTCAAAAACTGCTGTTGAGTTTTATACTTAAAATTCATTACGATGGTCGATTTATCCTATTTTAATCATTAAATTAGGTTCTGCTATCGCATGCGCCTTTTTTAGCAATTGGAAAATTTCTAACATCGTTGTATATCAAGTTTATGTTTCTTTGAAACCGAACAAAACTTGAACTACTTTCTAATTATAACGTAAACATCGATGCATACTTGAGATAACATTTTTAATGTGCCACAGTGCACATTGGACTTATACTGCGAGATCGGCATTGTGCCTTTATTAAGTTTGTGGCTTGAATAAAAAGAAAGAAAATACAGTTATAAACTTAGCCAATGGACATGGGCAACAATTGAGGAGTCATCAGTTCTACTCCAACCCTACAGGAGAACCCATTTTGCGTTTTTTAACATTAGAGTTTAATAACCGGATCGTTTTTGTGTCATAAGTTGCCACTGCGGTACTATCTCCCACGAATCAATAGTCTTCTTAGAAGCAGACAAAAATCCATACATTGAGTGGGCAAACTATTTTCAGCAACGAATACAGATCGCTGATAATTTCCGACAGGGTGGTCACGTTTCCCTGCTGTCTGCCGCGCGGCGCGATACGACGCGCAGTGAGTTATGGTCGAATTAAAGATCGTCGTTCGTATTGCAACATTCGCAACTAGATATTGCCTTTAATTGCTCCGCTTGTTCATAAATTTCAGTCAGCTGTTTATCCTTTCCACCAAACGCAGTTGATTTACGGGTGATTGTTTTGTTTTGAGAGTAATGTTATTGATAGAATAATGAATAAAACCGGGAGTCGGAAAAGTTTCTTGTGTGAGATACTAATGGGGGAAAGTGAAAAAAAAAATTAATGACAGTTTCATCTCAGGACGCAGAGTTACGTGTAGAGACCGACACGAAATCTGTTTAATTTTAATAACAGAAGAATAGAACCAAGTTACAGAGAAAGTAAGCCAAGAAATTTTAGTACAAAACTACGTCATTTGAAATCGCGGTGACGTTTTCTCTGAGGTGGATTCTTCAGTTCATGAGCGGTCACTTTTGTCGTTTTCATTATGTCATACGCGTTCACTACTACTCCGTAATCCAGGATTAAAATCATAAGTTAAACGATAATCTGTCACCGGGACAGTCTTCTAGATAGCCTCTTATTGTGTACGTACTAGGAGTCAGTAAAGCTTTTGCGTTTCCCAGATCATTTATCTTGGTGCTGTAATGCGAGAAATAGGTTTTTGGGTCCCTCTAATGGGTCGTCTCTGTGATGGACAGTTGCCGATGTTGCTCATTATAGATCCCGAGACCTCATCATTGCTCGATGCCCACGCGACTCGAGAGTCGCAATCCCCGTCATCGTTAAGTACAAATTAAGGTCCTAAGGGACTTAACATCCGTGAACGAGCAATCATATTATCACGTGGGCCGCTCTCAGGTACCAATTCCGTGACCCGTGGGTCAGAGTCGTTGACTATAATCGATGGTTTGAATATTAATTTTTGGCGATGTATTTCTTATAAACCAATTCCGCTGATTATAGCAATTGGTTGATGAATACGTGGGGCGGAGCAGCATGAAATCGATGAATAAGGTGAATTAGCACCGAGTGAAGTATAAATTTAAATGTAAATTTTCTTAATGCTGAAAAAATACCGTCAACATTTGCTTTTTATTTTGAAATAAGTGAATTAACAAAACTGAATTGTCTAAATATGAAAGTGATACACTAGAAATATGTAAATAGCTTTGTATTTCTGCAATTTTCAACAAAAAAATAAATTTAGTTGAAACGTTTATTTTCGCCATTTGACTTTGAGAATTAAATGAAAAACCAAATACGGAGAAAAACTCAAACTATGCAAAATTCCACGTCACCATTAGAGTAAGTATTAATTAATTATCAATACACAATGTAAGCGAGTGGATTAGACTCTGGATATCGCGTGAAAAAGGCCAGCTGTGTATCACTGAACTATCTATCACTGCTTTCACTGCTATGACACAGATAGACAACTTCACGCCCATTATGCCGACGTAGATGATTTGTTACGGCGTAATCCCTCACGGTTACTTTCGCCTCTCAAAATGAACATTTTTTACAATGGAACACGAACTTTAGGATTGGTCGAATTAAAATTTAAATATCGATTTTGTTAGCCTCAGTTAAAAATGTTTCTGATTAATATTAGCGAATAAAGTAAAAGCAAGTAAGCTAAAAATGATGTTCATGTTGTAGATTTATCTCAAAAATAATACACAGGCAATTTGTACAAGAATTCTGGAATAATAAATTAAAAGCATACCGAAACAGAAATACAAAAATATTTACTTGCGAATTATTATGATTCAGTTCCTAAGTGTAGTGTCAGCTTACAATCATTACTATATGTATTTGGACTAAGAGTTGAATATAATTGTTTTACGTACAAATTATATCCACTATACTCATGTATCATTGAAGACAACATGCAAATTGCACTGGTTTTGATTTAAAATTGCATAACAATTTCGCAGTATTCATTCACTGTTATAGTATAGTTGATGAAACATTTCTTCAGCATAGCCTTTATACATTACTGTTGCAAAATAGTCTAATCGCAAGTAAAATACTAACAATATATAATCACCGAACATTTATAAGATGTGAGCACTATTTGCAATCCCAATAAAGTCCAAAGGTTGTTACGGAATTATTAATGAGCTTGGCACATAAGGTATCTTTCCAATAGTTGCCATGAGTCCATAAATGGTTACTAGATAGAGTAGGTATCTGAACGAAACAGAAACCATCCTAAGCAATATTTCGTGCATAATTATGTGATGCAGTTAGATTTGAAGGATTTATGGGATATCTCAGTAGCGATAAATTACAATTAAAGACTCATAACAGTTTCTTTATCATAAAGTTGTCAAATACTATCTATATGAAATTTGAAATGTGCAGCTTGAAATTCTTTTATAAGTTGTTGACGTACAACCATAGAATATAGGAAAAGAGTTTCTACAATGGCGTCTGATTACTTAAACTGTTGGATGCTGTTAGTTTTGTCAAGATTGGTCGGAATAACTTCGATGAGAGGGCATCTGCGTTCATCTGTGGACCTTCTAAGGTAATAGATGGATGTACCATACAAGCAAGAACCGTTATTATTTTATTACTTTTGAAGTAAAATTTGTCTTTGATAATAATTTTGGGTTTTGTACATCTTGCTCCGAACATGATTTTATTGTATATTTAGCATATACCTCTATATAGAATCAAATGCAACATTCAATGTAATTTTATTATTAAGTTTTCAAAAGTATTTTCAAAAGTTTAATCTTTCGGAGTTCTCCATAGTTATTGGGTTCTTTTAAAATGTAGGTACAGCATGACAGACTACTGCTGGAACCACTATCATTGGGTAAGCCCAGTTATATTACAGTTATAGTTACACAACGATGGTCACAATGTTAGCTAATTCTGATATAACGGTCACATTAGTTCCCTTATACGTCACCGTCTATTTAGAATAGTGCGCAGACTAATAAATCAGAATAAGTACGGCTCAAACACTGTGTTACACTGGCCCGCGAGCCGCAGTGTGAATGATACTCGCATTATGGATGTTGCCGTCATTAATCAGCTCCATGTGTGTGGTGGAAACATTCGTATCAATCGAGCCGATTCCTCCGCTCGGCTAGACACTCCACGAAGTATCGCGTTACGTAGTGTTGCCACACTATATGTTGCGCGGCACGTCCCATAAAAGAGTCAAGTTTAAGCTGTTATTTCATTTTTGCTACTTGTTCGTTAAGACAATTTTGTAATAAGAGTGGTAATTTGTATATTTTTAGGGTTTGGTCCATTCAATGACAACAGAACACTAAGATATCTGTCCGTTTGTCTCACGTGACATCCACGAATTTCGTAATTCCACTCCTTTATCAACTTACCGACGAATCTAATAATTCTAACTTGTTGGAAAAAACCCATGAAATGTAAATTTTCAGTCATTCTTCGCGGGTGGGTCCGATTACATGACCGGTATTTGTATAGTACCATCGTACGAGTAAATTTATTCCGGGTTGTACGGGGAAAGGTAAAACAACAATTGGGCCGATTTGTTCGCTCGGTTTAAGCGCCTTGCATCGCGTATCGGGTTACCGTGGCGGTCCTCCATATTATATAGGTTACTTTTCTGAGGCAACGCGAATTTCTTTTATGATCACAGCCAACAAGGAAGTACAGGTAAAGAACAATATCATACAGAAAAATATCTGTGTGATACAGCGATTATGTTTTTTCTAACGCGTGGAGGCACACAACAATTATTATCAAAATTATATCATAGCAACGTATCCACTAATTTACCTTCAAACATCTAACTTGTTTAGGAGAAAATTAATTAAGCATGAATCAATTCACTTTACAAATATAAATTTTGTTGTTATAAACATATTTGGTAAAGTTTTGACTTTAGCGCCATTTATTCAATCGCGATCATTTCGAGAAAACAAATATAATTATGTTTAAAAAAAATTGTTTCATTCGTTAAGAATTGCAATCACCGATGAATTCGAACAGTTGTCATTCGAAAAGTGTTTGTAAAAATCAACTTCGAATAAAATATCATTTTATTTCATTGCAGATATTTTGCCATAATGTAATAAGAGTCAACCGGATCAGTCAGGGTTACTCTTGTTAGTGACGTCTAGTTATCACAGCAATCGGATTAGAGTAAAATACATTCGTCTGTTTACAGCTTACCAACACCTTATTTTAAGATGTATATTTACCATGTTTATGTGTCCCATAACGCGGTCGTATCGCGACAGATGTGACGTTAATCGCGTCCATCAGACAGCTACTTATGCCCAGGTTAAGCCTGGTTTAACCCGCTTTGTAGATCAGCTCTACTATTTCTTGTTTAATGGTAAATGTTGTCAGGTAAATGAGACTCAAACAGTACTAGTTGGAGTACTGATACAGGTTCCCGTTGAGGTTTTGCGATTTTGAATCCGGAATATATATATTTTTTACCCTAAAATTCCATTTTAGAAGCCTGATTAGTATTTCGACCCAACGTGTACAAATAAGGCTCTCCATCTCAGTCATCGCACGATAATGTAATCATACAAATTACCATTGAATATGTATTAAATATTTAGTATTGAATATGTTATGAAGTTTAACTTTATTTGTGATTAGTTTCACATTTACCCTGGTACATAAAGCCGTGTAAATTGCAGGCTCATTTGTAAGCTCATTATTCCATCCATAAGAGTTTACAAGTCCGTTGTCCGACGAAGGCCTCCTCTCATTTCGTTGACGCTGCACGTTTGGAGTCCAAAGACTTCCAGTTATTTTTAGGTCACCTGGCGGGAAAGCCTTGTTCTTGATGGAAGGTATGTAATTAAACATTACGCTAATGGTTACAGAAGCCCAGTTCTCATGAGAATAATATACTAACACCAATCGCAATCGAGGGGGGGCAAAGGTTTCTGCGCGAGCACCCATTCACCTACATCTGCCTCTCGGGTACTGCTCTGATGTTTAAATCACAATTTTATTCATCTCAACAGATCTCAATAGAACTATAGTTTTTTGTTTAAATGTACTACGCGGGTTCAAATTATGCTATTAAGTCCGCTACTCGACGAGTCACGCACACATACATACACAGTGTCAACAGACACTTGAATAGAGCGGAAATTAATTTGACACTTTCGATTTAATTCCAAATAATATTCGATAATTTGGTGGAATTTATCTTGTTCAGTCAATTACGACGTCCCATCTATGTGTTAGTTGTTTATCTGTTTGCGTAAAGATATGTTTTTGAACTAGATATTCTTTGCGTATGAGTAAAAAGTATATTGCAGGTTTTTATATAAACAAAGTATTTCTTTTTTCAATTTTTTTTTGTAGATATATCAGAATCAAGTAGACCTGTCGAGAGAAATGTTTAAAATTTGTCTCAAATAATTTACTCTGAAGTGCACAAATTAGGTAGAAATTTTGAAATATGTATAATTATAATTGTAGACAAATTATTACTAATCAGTCCTTTTTTACAATGTGAAAAAAATGCATTGAAACGAAAACCACGAGAAGCGCCAAGTCCGCGCCCCGGCCGTGCGTGTCGTTTTACATTCATTTTACTTAGCCGTTTCGGAACTCAACTAAAGTTTTTCATTTTCCCCTTTCAATCAATGTAAATTCTGATATGTAAATATATATATATATATATATATATATATATCGTATATTTACATATATGTGCGTGTTAAATTTTTTTTTTCCGATATATTTGGAAAATTCCATAGTAGTTTTATTTTGACGACCTCCTAGCCCAGTGGGTAACTGGGGCAAACAATAATGTGATAGATAAATGTTTGTTCATGGGCCATAGGTGAATATGATGTATGCTTATTTATGAATGTATGTTCATGCCAGCCGAAACACAGGGGATTCTAGTGTTTGGTGTCAGTGTGTGAACGTTTATTTTTGTGTTTATGAAGCCGAACGATAAGCGAGTGATTCTATAAGAATAACAGTATTTCATCCGACGTATAAAACCATAAAATGTCGTAGAATTGTGAGATAGATAATAAACATCAAGGTTAATTGTTAAATAATGATATATAAATTAGTGGGCATGTTTTTTATGTTAATAGCCGACAAACGAGCAGATGAGCCACCTGATGGTAAGTGGTTCTCGTCGCCCATGGACATCAGCAAGACCAAAGGTATCACTGGTGCTTTGTCGGCCAGGAAATTGCCATAAAGGTGATGGGCTTTCAAACCCCCAGCCGGAACATGAGTCATTTTGCGGCTGAATCTAGCAAGAGGGTGGTAGCTAGCCAAGCATGTTTCACTGAAAGATAATAATACCAGTAATAATATTAATGATTTAATAATAATACTGATAATATAACCCTTACGCGAAGCCTGGGCGAATGTAAAAACATAAAATGCTTAAATAAATATTAGAATATTTTACTTAATTTATTAGAGAAGATTAAACGAATTTAAACAGTTAAATGCGTATTTCTTATTGAACAAATAATTTATTAACGTTAACAAAAAATAATGGTGACACCACGGCGTCGGATTGATAAACTATGATTATTAAATATAATTCACATGATTGCAAAGTAAGCCTGAAGCCAAACCACCTGATCCGAGGAGAATATAATGCAGAAGGGACAATTATGATACTGAAGTTTAGTAAATAGATATTTTTCAGCAATATTTTTAACATTATCTACCAATTCTTGTCCCATGGGTTGGAATGAATTGATTTGATCTCCTGTAGCTATGGTAAAACAGGTAACGGTGTACAAATTATATTACGTTATATTTCTTACATACGATTATTAGAAGCAAACCAATTTCATTGCAGTTTTGACGACGAACCGCATGACGAAGTTCGAGTTACCTATAGTTAATGCTGCAACTGAACCCTGTCGCCGATCAAAGAACAGTTCTACTCATACAACTGAGTTTTCAATTAGCGCAGTTCATTGCAATGTTTATGCATTCAACACACAGTCGAGTAATTATACGCTATGACTTGTGATCGATTGATCCACGATCACGGCTCGCTAAGATCTGCTCTGTGGTGGGTATGTGACGTACCGAGGGTTGCCACGCATCCGAAGAGAATATCGAAGACGTGCTGGCTGCATGTGCTGCTTCTGCTGGTACAATGTGTCCGACAAACGATTCTTTATGTTTCTCTCACTCGGGGACACCCCCTATAAAGTGTTAGAGCTTCAAACACCACAAAGTTTGGGCTGCAAGCTATGCTTTGATAAGAATTTTTCCATATACGGACATAATTTAAAAGATGTTTTTCGTTTACGGACACGAAGTAGGTGTTACACATAAAAAAGAAAGTTTTTTAGATTTATCGCCTTTTAGGCTTTCTCGGTTTTTAAAAACTTCTTTAACCTGTACGCTATAATGACTGCTAAACTATCATCAGATGAAAGCAAAAGAAGAAGCAAGCATCAATGTATATAATGGCACATTCACCTAATTGGTTATATGAGTTCGTCCGACTAGTTTTGGACTTGTCCGAGTCCTTCGGTACTTCCACAACAATCATTCATGGTGAGGACCCACTTTCAATTCAGTTCGTCTGAGTGCGCACCCGTCCAAATAATGACGTAAAAGGCCGTTCCGCACCTAAGTTACAAGTATTCAGACATTTATCGAGCACTGACTATTGAAAAATCTCCCATCACCTTTGTTTTTAAGCTTCTTTAGGAAGTCCGACAACCCTGGTGGCAATTGAAGCAACATGTGATTAGGAGTGATGTTGATACAGGCCCGGAACTGGATTGAGTCGTTAAATGGCGGCGCGCTGCACGCGAATTCCTTATTAACTCGTCCATCTTTCTTGTAGCATTAGCATACAGAACGACGAGATGGAACCGTTTTATAGATATTTATCAAACATTCAAATGGTTGATTATTCTATACGATCTATTATTATCATGTTTCAACAAAAGATTATACAGAGGTTCCCATGTTTTGAGGCGTATTTTATGATGTACTAATCGCCTAACTGTAGAATACTAAATGAATTTTTTTTGCGATCTGTCCAAAGCATTTGATTGTGTTGAGCACGAATCATTACTTCTTAAGCTTAGTCACTATGGCGTCAAGTACAATGCTCTCAATTTGATTGCGTCCTATTTGAAGGGTAGGGTTCAATGTGTTAGTGTAAATGATACCAAATCATCGGGATCGTCTATTGTTATGGGTGTTCCACAGGGCTCTATTCTAGGTCCGTTCCTTTTTATGATTTATATTAACGATTTGCCGTACTTTATTAGCAAACATGCGAACATTGTACTCTTTGGTGATGACACATCTTTAATATTTAAGACCGAAAGAAATAAATTAAATTTTGACGATGTAAACAGTGCTTTGTCCAATGTATCGTATTGGTTTACAATAAACAACTTAGTTCTAAATGCCAATAAAACGAAATGTATAGAGTTTGCACAACCAAATGTGCAGAAGGTAGGCAAAATCCTTAAATAAAATAACGAATCACTACCTATGGAACAATACACAGTTTTTTAGGTATCACCTTAGATAGTAAGCTTCAGTGGGGCGCCCATATATCGGTTCTCGCAAGTAAACTTAGTAGGTCTGTCTACGCTATTAGGAAGATAAGACTGATTACTGATGTAGAGACAGCTAGACTTGTTTATTTTGCCTATTTTCATAGTCTTATGTCTTACGGTATCTTAATGTGGGGTAAATCAGCGGACATTGATTCAATATTTATATTACAGAAAAGAGCAATTAAAGCTATATACAGATTAATGTCGCGTGAGTCATTGAGAGAAAAATTTAAAGAAATAGGTGTACTCACCGTAGCCAGTCAGTATATATACAGTAATTTAGTATTTATTAAAAAAAAAT
Organism: Megathymus violae; assembly: GCA_003671415.1. Classification (NCBI taxonomy): domain Eukaryota; kingdom Metazoa; phylum Arthropoda; class Insecta; order Lepidoptera; family Hesperiidae; genus Megathymus; species Megathymus violae. Next base: position 966,681 of record PDGT01000085.1, on the reverse strand, counting down.
TAAATACGTATAAGCAGAAAAGTGATACACACAATCATCAAACAAGAAATAGGCATAATTTGGTTACATCTGCATTTCGTCTTCAAAAGATTCAGCGTTCCTTTATGGGGCTTGGACTTCGTTTTTACAATAAGATTCCTAAGTCGTTACGCGAGTTGCCCATTGGAACTTTTAAGCGTCGCATTAAAACACAACTTATAGGCAAAGGATATTATAGTATAGATGAGTACATGAATGACGAGGATGCCTGGACAAAATTAGTGTCGAAACCAGTTCCGCACAGGTTTAACTAAACTTTTGTAATTACCATATGTTGTTTAAAAGATGTGCTGAGGAGTTTCTTTCGCCGTTTCTTCTCCTCATTGTTAAAGCACCTTTTCGAAACGGTGGTAGAAGCAAAAAATGACGTTCATAAGTGTATTTACTAAATACCTACATATATGATTAAATGATTTTGAATTTGAACATTTAAGAGCCAGATGACAAGTGACCCACAGCCAGGTGATTTCCTTCTTGGACAAGAACACAGTGGTGACGCTTTTGTTGTAGACCAGAATGAGTGCGGTAGCCACTTTTTTATGTAAATAGCCCGCAAACGAGCAGACGAGCCACCTTATGGCCGTCGTCGCCCATTGACATCAATAACACTAAAGATACCACTCGGTGATCTCACGCTAACATGATCTTATAATCCATCACTGTCTCAATGCTGAGCTGGTATTTTCTCTCACAATGCGATGTGGCAATCTCGGTGTATAGTGGCTGCAATCCATTGCCCTATTGTAACAGAGATGAAATGCCTGTTTTGTGCGCATGCCCAGATATAGTGTAATTTGTAAGCGAAATTCTGCTGAAGTACTCGGGACAGTGTATCGTGTTCAAGATTTAGGACGGTGAAAGTGATCACAACAAAGGGATCAGTGACAACCAGACGAGGTCTGCACGAGGCTCGTGTCGTGCAAGCATTGCGAGTACACCAGTACCGTGATTGTCATAGTTTCTTTAAAGGAGATAAATGAAAGTTGTGACGCACAGTAATGGCTTAGTGGGTCGAATGTCAATCAAGGGATTTTGTCTGAAACTCGTATACGCTCTATTGTTTCTTATATATATTATATATCTTCGTGAACGAAGTTATCCAGAGGAAACCTATACATGTGAGAAATGATAATGTTCTTAAAGGACGGCGACATCTGCCTACCTATATCGATCAGCGTGGTGGACTATGGTTTTGCAAGGTGGGAAGGAACCAAATTGTACTGTTGTAGGATGTGATGTGACCGCAACCCATAACTTCCTTGTCATACATACAGTGAATTTTAGTCTAGATAAAATCACTCCCCAAAAATTATAAAGATTTTAAAATATTAATAATGGTTTAAATAAAATATCTGCTTAAATGTTCATAACAAAAACTAAACTTAACCGACGAAAATGTGAAACGAAATATTCTGGAATTTAAATTATAATTTAGTATATAATTGATAGGGAATGGATTGGTGGCGCTATTAATGATAATGATTAATTAAGGTTTTTGTAGTGAGTGCCAAAAGTAATTTATAATCGAGTTTATGGTTATTACGATGTCATTATTTATGTCTGCTTAGCAATATAATTTAAGATGATCTATGTTTTATCATGTTTCACGAAATATCTATTCACAAAATTCACAAAGCTTCACAAATAGCTAAAAGGATAATCTGAAATTGTGGCTGCAATGTAAATCAAATGTATTGCTAATAATTTTACCTTTGACCAATATATTTTTTAAACATTAAAATACATATAAATTTACACCACAACCTGAGTCAAATATAATACCAATGATTATGCACGGGGCACACAGCTTAATCGAGCCAACAGATGCAATAACTTTGAGCCGTGACTCATGACCTGCGACCCGTGACCCCGGGATACCGGGACGGAGGCGGAGGATCTTTACTATTCTATGAAAGTGTTAAATATCCTTAATGTTAGTTGCACCTTCTACTTAATATTTAATCGTCACTGCTGACGATCATAAATAACTGAAAATTTCTGCGTCCAGACATAACGAGAAATTTGAAATCGCGGGCAAATTTATAAATTTTTGTAAATATTTCAATCACCAAGCAAGAGCAAGGGAGGGTGCAGGGGGAACGAGAATCATGATCCCTTTAATCCCTTTAATTACATGAAGAGACCGCTATTCAAGTCGTATTGATTCATTAGTAACATATAGCATCAATATTATACGTCCTTCCGCTGTTTGCTGAGTGTACGCCGCGAGCGGCGCTTCCTGTACGTACGCGCAGTACCTCCGACCATCAAGATACTTCGAACACAAGAGAACGGACGAGGCGCAATCATTGGTCTCTACGCAGACTTGAAATGACAGATAACAGTTTGATCTTGGGCCCTAGATGTTTGGTATTTCTTTTGTTTTGTCTTTTGTGTATTCCTATGCCACTATGTCATTCATTTGCTATACCAACTCATAGTTCCACTATGTGACCATTCGACCATTATTGGCTAAATTTAGGAAATCAGTAACGCGTCATATAATATAAACTTTTTTAAATCTTTATTCTAATACTTTTTAAAGTTATTATTTACCCTGGATCATGTACTTTTTTATGAAGTCGTGGTTACCCTTTATAGTTAGATTTATTAATCGTTAAACCAGTTTCATCGTTATTTGATGTAGCCCTCGCAAAATTTCTTTTAATGATGCTTGGATTCATTGGAATGTTAAATATTACAATATATGTCATAAAACTGCTATTGTATACTATCTGTTTTGGTGTGTTTATAGTTTTACTAAAGTTATTAAAACTTCTAAGTAACTATTTAGTCGTAGAAATATTAATTTCGTGTAACATAAAAAAGGTAATAAAATACCAGAGTTATGAAATAACAAAAAAATACCAGAACCTCGTAAAAATCATAACAATGTCGAAGATATTCTGATGTAACGCATATTAAATAACTTATCGGAGACCTCCTCCTGGTTGAAGTTAATTAAAAATGAATATTTTCCGCAAGTTTACAATTTTATAACCATTTATTATACTAGCAAACTGGCCTCGCTTCGCTTCAGAAAACTACGCCTTAAGCTTAGGAATAGCACTTATATTGTCTTACGACTGTTTCTCAAAACACAATATTAATTTATAACTTTCTTTATTTATACTCTAAGTGTTTAAGGACGCTTACTGCAATATATTAATGAAAACCAGAACAAAATCGCTTAAGCCATTTCTGAAATTAGCGCGAACAAACGCACAGACAAACAGACAAAAATTATAACAACTATTGTTTTGGGTTCTATTGCGTTAATAAAGACCCCTTATAAAAGTTTTTCTCATATATCGTTCATGTATCAGCGATCGGTTAGAACTTTATTATATGTATAGATAGATAAGACGGACAGACGCTTAACTCGCCTTTCGATAACAGAGCGGAGTTCGATACACGAAAAAATGGTAGGCATGCGGCTGCGCTCGCTACGGAGACGTTACCGACGCTAGGACCTCCTTGTGATGAGGTTATTGTCCTGCTGTTGGTTTTTGCCAGGTAAAAACGTTAACGGTATTCCAATAACGTAATATATATATACAGGTACAGATAGGTTGCAAATTGAAATGGACACTTATTGAACTTGTATTGCTCTGTCACGGAACACAGAAACGTAGAGCGAAGGAAATTTGCAATTATCGTTTATAAATATGTCTTACTACTTAGTTAGTAGCTTTTATAATCTATAGATGCAACAAAATACCAACTGATCGCTTTCTGTACGTGAACGACATATGAGAAAAAACATTATTAGGTTCCTTTATTAACGCAATAGAACCCAAAACATTAGTTGTAAGAATTTTTGTCTGTTTGATAGTGCGTTTGTTCGCGCTAATCTCAGAAACGGCTTAACCGATAACGTTCTGGTTTTCACTTGTGTATTGCAGTAAGCGTCAATTAATACTTAAAGTTTGTTTCGTAGCAATCCGTTCATAAATAAAAAAGTTATAAATTAATTTAAAATAATTAATTAATTAATTTAATAAAATACACTATTTCTTAGTATGGAATAGTTTTTCCGAAGCTAAGCGAGGCAGTTTGCGAGTTAATAATGAAAATAAATTTGATATTTCGATACTTTGCATACGTGCGACAGAAATAATATCTAAAATTTACTTGGCTCAATTGTACAGGCCAACGATCAAATCAAATGGACAAGAGTCTCATAAGTTTATCCGACCCCGTAGTCCAGTTAGTGGAGATCTGCCCAGTGAGGGTTAAATTATTAAATAATTTTGAATTTGAATATACCAAAACAAAGTATTGCTTTTTAATAAGTAATTTATAATGATTCTTGTTCGTATTATGGTTTCTCTACGGATCCATCGCATGACGCACGCAACCGAAATAAACGAAACCACTGACCGCTCGCATCCATCACGTCTCTAAGTAATAGCTGTAAATACAAAAAACATCGTTTAATACGAACTTGGTAATCGAATTAGATGCGCGTCGCTCGCCCGGGATCAGTCCGGCTTTGATCCGATTCAATGGCGGGAAGCGATTGGCCCAAACAAACCATGATGTAAACAGATCTTCAAAGAGGTGACAGCACAATAAACATTGCATTACATATAGTTTATTTACAATCTAATAAAGTTACATATTATGAAAGATTTTTTTTAAAACCAACATAACAAAAATAACTGAGTTTATCTATTATCATAGGTATGTAGGTTTTAAAACCTACATTGATTTTGTTATAATAGACGTGTACTAACAGTCGACAAAAGAGTACATGATTCACGGGATGTTCAGCGCCATCTGTGCACGTCTTCAGTGAATAACCAGGTCTAAAGAAAACGAGTCGTATATTATTCAGCAGGGTGTACAGAGCAGGGAAGTTTCTTGAGTCTCAGGGATGGGAGTAGCCTCTTACATCCCAAAATTATCTCATGTCTATATTAAAATATAAATAATTTCTTAATTTACCTATTTCCTGCTGTAACAAACAGGGTATGATTAAGTTTTAAATACTCTCAATTACTTTATTATTAATAACCACATGGTTATATTTTATCATTATCTTATAGTGGGTTTAAAGGTATCAAATAATAATCTTAAATTTAACGCTATGAAATACTACCTTTGCCACTTCTGATGATATCAGTCAAACTGTATGACACAGTACACCTACAAAAACGACAAGCATAAATATTTTTGTCTGAATACAGTTAAAGGTTACAGATTCATATATTCCGGCAAGTTGTGCTTTGTGTAGTGTAATTAACTTGGATGGTAGGTACAATAAATGCAGCAATGTGCCTTACATCACCGTACAGAGGCGAGTGACGAGCGACACGAGCGTTGAGTGATTCATAGACGACGATTCCACGATTTACGGAACCAGATGATGTTATTCTCGCAGTTCATGCCGTGGATTTTAATTTGCTATGTATTGAAGGCGTTAAGAAATATTGCCTGCGGGTTATTTTGGTATGTTACAGAATTGACGGCTTACACGATACATCGGTGAATCAATCATTAATTGTCAGTAAAGCGGGTCTAGGGCCGATGTAAACTTCGACGGACAGGGCCACTGTCATACCAAACCTGCTAGTTTGTTTTTTGTGTTAGGGATACCCTGTATTGCGATAAGAAGCTGCCAGGGCCAGTGACACTTTTAAAATCTGTCTGTAACTGATCTCAAATAAGACTACTTGACATTGGTTACAAATGTCGCAAGGACACTGTTGCAACCGTAAATAAAGTTGGGTGTGCTCTTTTTAACTACTATGTCAACGATATATTTGTTGTTTCGTAAACTTTGAACAGATGCAAATTACATTTTTTAAGGAACATACAGGTAGACTAGTTCACCACAACGATCAACTATAGTTACAAACAACTGATTATATAAATACTTTGCAAATTATTAGCAAGAAATATAATATAATATGACGCTGCGACATGGCAATTCGATATCGCAAACATGTAGAACAATCACACGATTATTAGATGAATGCGAAATTCAAATTTGCTAACTGTTACTAGGTTATAAAACTGAAGCTACGCGGTCCATACTATATGAACCAGGTCGTAACTGTAACGAGTATTTAAATGATGAGCTGTCAAACATTCCACTTTGATTCCGAAAGTACCCGCTAGACGTGAAGTCCGTCCGCGGTGACTATTATTTACTTTAACCATCCCCATACGACAATCCAAGTCAGCTGTTAAGACACCGAGCTATGAATGATTTATCGACAAAGCGCTCAATGATTTACGGATTGAACTTTGAAGATATATTTCTGCAGTTTTCATGCACTGGCCCCGGATAATTAACTCATACAATGCACTGTGCGGATTGAGTTTGTTTTTAGTTCGGCACTGATCTATTGTGTTAGAGACACTGATCTATTGAACAAGAGACTGCGAAGGCTATTTCGGTCACTAGTATTTGGTAACGTAACGATATTATTATTCGTGAAATATTATTATAACCTCTGTGACTGATTTGTTTATTTTGTTAACATTGTAAATCTTAAACAGTTTTTGCTTTAATAAAATAATTTAGATATTTGGTAAATACAATCATGCACGTCATTTTTATTATACGCTTCGGAAAGGTCGACAATGAGAAGAATAAATAGCGAAAGAAACTCCTCAGCACATCTTTTAAATCAACATATAATAATATTTAAAAAGTAAACGTTAACATACGCGAAATCAGTTGTGGCACTGTTATTTCCAGGCATCCTTGTCATTCATATATTAATCTACACCGTAATATCCTTTACCTGCGAGCTGTGCTTTGAGACGTCATCTAAAAATTCCAATAGGTGAATCACGCATCAACTTTGGAAACTTATTGTAAAAACGAACAGCGAACTCCATAAAAGAACACTGAACCTACTGAAGGCGATAAGAAGACTTTACCAATTTATTATGCCTATTTCATGTTTTCCGATTGTGTGAATCACTTTGCAGCTTTTCTTTTTTCTGTTACCATACATATACCTCACATTAAGATACCATAAGACATAAGACTAAGAAAATAGATAAAATAAACTTAATAAGTAATCTTTCCAATAGCGTAAACAGACCTACTCAGTATATCTGCGAGAACCTAAATATGGGCGCCCGTTGAAGTTCATTATCTAAGGTGACACCTAAAAAACTAATAGTAATAGTAATAATTTTCTAGTTTCTAGTATATTTTCCGTTGTGCCCAATAATTAAAAACTGTAAAAAAACAACACGCTTGATGTTTCTTTCCTTTCATACTGTTTTTTGGGAAGAAACGGTATTTACTTTTAGTTACCGTCTACTAAGCTCATACATATGTTTTTGTTGTGCAAGAGCAATCGTTTTCTTGTTTTCGGATTGATTTTTTATTAAAAATAGTATTATGCCTGAAGATTGACGTGCATCGAGTGATTTATCGATATGGCAGCGATTTGCGGATTGAGACAATGCATCAATAGTGATGTGGTGTATCGATAAACGCTTCCCGTTGAATAATTTACTCGGGTCAGACAGTGACAGCGCGAGCGGGCCGGTCGCACCGGTTTAACGCGGGAGCGTTCGTAGGGTTGGAACTGGAATAAAGTTAATCGATTTTTAGACTGACAATCAAATTTATCAGTCACGTAATGTATATCTGTATCGATCAATGGAATATAAGTCTGTCTGTAGCTCTTAAACAAATCCGAACAGTCGAATAGTTTTTATTTTTTCCAATTGTTGTTTGCAAAAAAAAAACAGCAAGTGGGATTCATTACATCTCGGTGAGACAAAGTATTCCTAAATCAGAATGTGTGTGAACTGGATTTTTATTACGAAATAAGGAGTCAAACTAGTTTAACTATTGATATTGTGGTGTAAGTAGAGTGATATTTTATACCAGTGAAATTTTTTAAATGTAAATGTAGAATTATGTGAAAATGTAAAAATTCTGTGAGTTGAAAACTTATTAATAAGGTACACAATGAAGTATCATTTGCCATCATTAATAATAATTATATTCAATTAATAAATACTAATTGGATTGATGAAAAACATTACAAGACTTTGATTAGCAAACTGTCAGCCCTGTTGAAGCTGAATCCAGTTTCCGTAAACACACGCAGGCGATTGATAAATGCACCTAGTTGATTGAGAGCTCTAATTCCGAAGCGCGATTACGGTATTATCGAGTGAGCAACACGATACTACTGCGATCCATTAGGGCACAGATTAGAATGGGATATTGAAAATGAAGCCATCAACGTGTAAACACTGCTGTTTTTGTACCTCACACTAGTTATTTACTAATGCTGTTATAGAAAGCTTCAGATAAGAGCAGCGAAACTGGAAACTTTAACCATGAGCTTGTCTTTAATAATAATTTTTAACTCAAAGATGAAAAGTATTTATCGGAGTAGATAGTTTAAGTAATACAGTGATGCAAATGCAGATTCAAAATTCGGAACATATTTCGGTATATGGAAAAATTAAGATTCTTTAAAAAGAAGAATAAATTTTGTGTACGTGATTAGGTCTATCATATCATATATTCAGTATGTTACAACCTATATCAATTTCAAAGTAGTGAATTTAAATGTGAAATTTGTTAAATAGCTGAGCGCTACCATCAATTACGTTTGTACAAAGAGACAAGTCACTGTGGTACTTGGTACTTTGTTTAGCGTAGTAGACGGAACACATAAATTGTAGATAAACATTGCACGCCCCAATTATTTCGAGTCGTTTGTTAAATTTTAAGCGAGAAACGCACGTTTTACTTCAACTATCAAAAAAAATATATTAATTCAATTACAAATGCCAAAAACTATTGTGTTGTTATAACAGAATTTATAATCGGAGTATGTTTTAATTTTATTAACAACAATATGAATAAATTCAAATCACGATAAGTCGCTAATATGACTGCAGTGAAAGTTTGAGTTATAAAATAATACAATTAAATTGGGTAGTGTGACAAGACAAATGTAGCATCGCAGTTTTAGCAGCTAATGCTAAACTTTGATTAAAGTACTTTAGGTTTGTACCTGTATAAATTTAAATTAAAAGCTTTGATCAATAATTATGTCACATCTTTAACAGCTAATTCAGCCACAAAAATTGTATTCGCAGAATCATGGAGCGATATTGCGCTATAAAAAATCTTTCAACCAAACTGATGTCGCTGGTATGCGATATCAATGACTACTTCCATGGTCAGGGGTTGATGTGTGTTTATAGGGTTGTACTTATATATATCATAGACATTTATCTATAGGCTACATACAATATAATCATTTTAACACACTTTAATGTATAAAAGTCATCATATCACGTTCTACGAGCACAAATATCATGATGGTCTGGCTTAACTACTCGGCTGACCTACATTTGAATGATGTTGGTCTTGCAGTTGTAAAGTATAATATTGTTATTTGTTTTAAGTCATGCGCTGCAAACTTATTATTTCATTGGTTGTTTGATTTTTAGTACACATTTGACGAATCACACGGAAGGAAGTATACTGTGATAAATTAATCAACTTTTAGTTATATGTCTAGAAAAATTAAAGTTTACGCCATAGCGTCGTTGGAAGAATTTTTCTCTCTGCGGATGCAAGCGGCGCATTGTGGTCGGCGCGCCGATTGTTGCAGGAGTGATTGATCGGTGAGCGAGCAGGCATTTGCATAGCTGAATATTGATGATATAATGTGTACATTGTACGCTGTTATCGGGATTGACGAGTCGTCGATCAGGTTTCTGAGATTGGTATTACTTTAGTTGCGTGGCGGATTTTTTTTCACTTACATTGTTACACATTTTTCATTTTTACTTTTGGACCTGCTGTTTTTTGATCAAAAAAACTGTTCACCGTTCTACTTTTCAAATATCGAAATGCTTCTCCCATGTTTTCTTCTATTTGTATGTAGTCTCGTATAATATTCTACTGTTTAATCATTTTACAATAGATAAATTCTCTGAGGTCAGCTCTATTTTTGGTTGGATACTATTTTGTTTTCAACGAATTTAATTTCTGATCGACATCGCTGTCAAGTATGTTCTCTGTGGTGACAAGGCTCTTTTGTTTAATGCAAGCAAAAAATTTGGACGTCATCACAAACATTTTGGGAATGATGAAGCAGAAAAATATAAAACTAACATGGTAGCCGGATTGAGTGTCTCCATATAGAGATCTGCTTGGTTTGCAGGATCTCTATCGATTTTAATCAACTAGGTCATGAAGAGGATTCCTTAACATTTACATACTATGTATTAATGTATTAGAAAAACTTTGGAAAAGGATAAGGAAGTTGAAAATAGAAAAGGGTCATTTTCGAAATGGATGTAGATAATAAAAATGGCTTATCAAATATAAAATTACTAGGTAGCGTAACAAGTTGTTAAAACCATTTAAAATAGATTGTCAGAAAATATCTTTTTATCGGGATAAATATAATGATGGTAAATAAAATGAAACGGTAATAGAAATAAGTAATTAAGAGCATAAGTGTATTGATACAATACCAAAAATATTTGCAATTTGTAAATTGCCTTCCTAGTCTCACCAATAAATGTAATTAGATTTTAATTACTACAAAATCAACCGCAGTGATTGGACGGCACGATTGTCCATATTTGGTCTCGCTTCTAATAGTAACCCATCAGGTAACATGTCCAAATATGCATAGACTGTGTCCATTACTGCGCTGCCGGTGGTTTTTGTTCACTAAATTAGTTCAATCAACGTTATGAGGTCATCGAGATATTATTAATACAAGTCTTCCGCACGCAATATTGTCAGCGTTTGTTATGGACAAAAAGTAACTGATTGTTGGACCACGTTAGTCAATATATATAGTTATTACGACTTTTTAGGTTGTGAGAAAGTCGAAGTTCAATTAACATTACAAAAGACATGTTGAAGAAACGGTCCAATCGTTCAATAATGATAACTTTCAGACAATATTCGAGATGACGACATACAAAAACGAAAATGATTTTAAATAAAACTATTAAGTGAACGATCGCCCTTTTTGGTAATTACAATATTAATGCAATTTTATTTTTTTATTACTGCCCATTATTTTGTAAAAACGAATACTTGCAATAATTTCTAAACCCATTTTGCATTACTGAGATAACAACGCTCAGTACAATTTCTACTTGACGTATCAGCTCTGTGGTAATTTCAACAGTGCGAGGTCAGCGAGGGCCTATCTTCGAATCCGTTCTATTAACCTGAATCGCTTGCTATCGGTTTATGAATGGAGGGTTTGGCAGCGATACAAATGTCTGCGCCTGCCGGCTATATAGGTTATTGAGTTTACGATTATTAATATCACTGTTCAATTGGAAACATTTATTACGTATAGAGAAAATGAGAAATCAAAAGAGAAGAACAATATTACATGTATGATACAGCGAGACATACATATAAACAAAATCACGCGCGAACACATTATTCGCTGCAGTGGTTTAGATATTATTATCGACTACACTGAACTTTTAAATTTTCTATCTATTTTGAACGAACTATCACTTGCTTAGGTAAGGGAAAATATTATGAGGCAACCCTGAGAGATCGCCATAATGATTCTAGAAGGTTCCAATCTCTCATTCTGAGAGAGACCCGAGCAAAACTTTGGAGTGTTGACCATGAAAAAAAAAAGTAACGGTAACTTTTTTCCATCACTCTTTAAAAATTATACACGCTTGTCTGATCGGAAAGTACTGGGTGATTTATTGGATATTTGACTGCGCACCAAAACCTTAACAGCGGCGAACTGTGAACACGGGTCAAGTAGCGAGTCGCGATCTGGTTTCGTTCTTCATGTTATTTTTTTCTGTAACTTAATTTGTAAGCGCTAAGTGGAAACATTTGAATAAATGTTATTTTATAACTACATTAGAGTACGAAAAAATTCGACTTTTTTAATTCGAAATACATACTGTTTTACGATACGATATGTAGGCAGTTTCGTCGTTCTGTAAGGATACAAAAGGCATTTGCCCAGAGCTCTAGTTTGATCGGGCGCTAGAATTCAGTAACGTCATACTCTATCAGTTTTAAAATATATCAGAATATGTTTTAAAATTGCTGTCATTAATAAATCTTTACTTTTACATAGTATAAAATGAAGTCGCTTTCGCTGTCTGTTCGCTTAGATCTCTTAAACTTCTCAACGGATTTTAATGCAGGTTTCAGCAATAGATAGAGTGATTCAAGAGGAAAGTTTAGATATATGTATAATACATTAACTGGTACCCGAAACTTAGTCTGCGTAAAAAACAAAAATCACATCGTCCTGTAAAAACAAACTCATATCGTCGTAACTATCAAAATATTTGTAAAATAAAAATAATATTAACAATCAGTCCACACCGACCCATATTAGTATCTACATTGCACCCATGCGAAGCCGGGGCGGGTCGTCAGTTATAAATAGTGGATGTATATAAGTTAAATATGATTATGATACCATCAAACATTTTAGTTAATAGTCAACGAGAAATTTGGATACAATAGAAAATTTTACACAACAAGAATCTCCAAAAACAAATAAATGTATCCAAATGCATGTTTTCTTTCGTGGGAGGAAGGGAGGATCTATGCGCGTATAGAAGTATATAGCATCATACATTGCGCTTGCGGATTGCTGCAAAGTAAATTAATAGTAATTTAAGAACGATGAATTTAAGCAAAGTAACGCCTGATACTATCAACTACAACTAAGAGTCGTAGAAAAGTTAGCGATACGCGCTACAATTTACATGACTACACGCTGGGTCGTCGACCTCTTGTCTAGATAACCTGCGCGGGCGGCCCGCGGCCCGCAGCCGCGGCTGAGGTCACGATCGTTTCAACCGCATTGCTTAATTTTACTGTCACATAAAGTCTTCCTCGTGTCGGGCCCAAGTTCGAATCTACGCACCTCTAATCTTTCAAAATGATGCGGGCATTTCAAATTAATTATAAGTAGCTTCGAGAAAAATGAAAGCTACTCATATTATTCGCAAAGCTGTGTGAAGCTTGGCAATTTAAAGTTTTCTCGTTGTGTGGACTGTAGTCCTTAGCCCTCTATTCGTGAGCGGAGATTTGAGCTTAATCCATCATCATCATCATCCATCCATCCATCAGCCTTTGGAGGTCCACTGCTGGACATAGGCCTCCCCTAACTTGCGCCACTCTGACCGGTCCTGTGCCTTAAGATTTGAGCTTCATAGTGAGAAAGTTATTTGGTTATGTAGTTGCAGCAGATCCTGTTGCTTTTTACTTGCAATTATGGTGTCAGTAACGTACGGTTTGAAATAAGAAGCAGAACTTTCTTATAATGAACAATAGCATAAACACACTTCTTACAGGGGTTCCCTGAGATGCGGAAAGGACATACCTACAATAACGTCACACACATGTCTGTCAGAGAAAACGATTCAGGGTACAAGATAAAAGAATTATCCAACGATTAAAAGACTGGTATCTTTAGATAATTATCTTTAGATACTGGTATATATAGACAATCGAAGCTATCGGCTTAAGGTGCCCTTCATAGAACGAAAACCGCTGAAGACATTTTGCCACTAAGGGTCACCCATAAGGACCGACCGTGCTCACGGTAGCTTAATTCAATCGATCACTTACTAGGGCTCAGGCGACCGATCATAACGCAGTCGTAGGTAGCATTACGATTGAATTCTCGTCGCAAACAGATACTACAAGACGAGCTTGCCGTTATGCAGACTTTTGTACTTCGTAATAAAATCTTGAGGTCCCTCCTATCGTTAAATCGTTTTCGATGGATTGATTAGATAATTATACTAGGCTGTTAGTTTTTGCTCCATGAAAATCCTTGATAATAAAGTTTAAATGTATGGATTAGAACATATTACAATCGTAAATCCGGGTTTCGCTAGTCGAACTTCTGAGCATTGCCAGCTATATTCTGGAATGTACTTTGAGTACGTATGCATTCAAAACACGCGTCTATTTACATTTTCTTTACTAGTACATCGCCTTCTGTTTATGAATGACATTCTTAACTTCAATATATCTCTATAAATATATTTTCTTGCTGTATCGTAATCTTCATCTAGACAAATACGTTGTTACAAAGGAAAATTGTATGTTTTCTTACGTGTGATCCATCCTTTAGTTCATGCATTTGCAAATATAGGTTTGTGCGCTTACATGACTTAAATTTTGGGACTGATATATTAATATTTTGCTGATAGTCCCTTATATATCCACTCTGAAACTTCACCAGGTGTATCAACATATAAAATCTCTACTACCTTGCAAACGTTATTGCCTTTATATTTTGCCGTAGTGAATCAAGCAGCAATTTATTCTAACCTCGATTTACTCCAGAATTCGCCAGGTGCATTTTCAAATGACCCTGCAGTGCGCTATCAATGCATGCGGTGTACGCATGCATTTGCATCTTGTTCTGCACGGAGCATTCGTTTGTTCGGGAACACATGGACCCGCGACTAAAATAGAGGTTTCCGCGTCTCCGCAGCTTGAGTGCAAACAATATGCTTGCACGCTTCTCGGTTAATGCTAATTCGTTCGTGAGTAACGGCACTCTTCTGTTAAATACATTATCTATGACAATGTATTTTTCATTCACTTAGTTTGTCGGTGATTTTTAGCAATACCATTAACAATCTTGTCTCGTATTTAGTCGTAGAGCACACTCGTGTCAACTATCGCAATTATTATGACATCTTTATCGAGTATTACGGCAGAACACAATAAATGTATTGTTATTGTTATTCTTCTGATATATTATCTGCATATCTAAATTAACATCATAAGTTTCTTATATTTAAGAATGTCAATTTAAATATCGGATGTTAAGCTAAGCATTTATAGTTTGTTGGTTTTAACGTCGGTCTCTCACACGTGGAGAGGACGGGAATCCTGCAGACATTTTTAATTTTTCATAGTTATGTGCCTATTTGAAATTAATAATTATCACTTGTTTGGTTGAAGAAAAACTTAGTAATGGAACCTGTATGCTTGAATGCCCCACAATGTACATAAAAGTGTGTGAAACATGCGAATTTAAACTTCGCCAGTGCGAGCCGTACCATGGTAATACCGTGGCGTGGCATGGGTAAATTCCGTGGCAGGCTACTGCATTTACCCCTAATATTATGAGAGGGCCCAAACCTTGTGTTAGCACAGTTATGATGCGTAACGTTGTATGAAAATTATTGTAAGAAACAATAACAATTATACTAATATGTTCAAATTTTGTCTATAGTTTAGAGTATAAAACGCTGAATAATCCTCAAAAAACATGTCAAAAGTAAAAACTGTTGAATGAAACAGTACTTTACGTGAATGAATTCATTTCAAAGGTACCATTCACTTGATATCTTAACGATCCGTGCTATCTTTGAAATATGAATAAAGACCGTTAAAAATATATGAATGATACTTTTATGTGCTAACACGAAATATAATTCGAATGTACTCGTAATGAACGAAATACCTCTTCCTCACATTGGTTTTCAAAACGCTAATGTATGGTTTAGTAGGCGATAATGTTGAGTAAATCTCTCGGTTCAACAAACAAATTGGAGATAAACTTTCAGCTAGTGTTTTCTCAAAATATTTCCGAGTAATAATAATAAATATATAATAGCAATAATAAGCTCATAATTTGGAACTCATAGTTAGAGACACATGAGAAATTCCTACTCGGATCGGCCGAGTGACAGAGCGACATTTTAACTTAAACTAAATTGTTAAATTTTAGCATCCGCATGGCGTGAATAAAAAATTCGACATTGTAACATTCCTTATCGTCTTACGTCGTTAGTCATGGGTGCCTGCGGAGCTTCTGAACTACGACAGCATTTATATTACAAAGTATTTGCTTTATATTATAAACAACACAGCCCGGCAACGCACCGGAATGTTAAATACTGACAAGAGCAGCCATGAAAGCGATTTAACAACATCAACTAACATTACAGACATTGATAAGGAAATACGAGACAACGTGCAGCAATAAAGCACGACAAGAATTTATTATACATCCACTGGCAGTGATCCGTGCTAAAACATGAATAAACTTCGTGATAATGTACCTATAAATTCATTCATAATTAAGATTTCGACGATAGGGAAATGTGATAATAATTTTATTAATTCTTGTTAAAAACATAGGTCAGAGGCAGCAAAATTCCTTATCAGTCTGGTTAGCTTCCACCTTCCTTTTAGAAAGCACTGAGAATGAAATGAGATAATCTTAACGTGTTGCGGTCAGTGTAAGACAGTTATCGAAGAGGATGTTCGTTTCTTTCATGGCCGACAACATATCGGTGATTGCTTACTTTTAATGTAAAAAATGTTACATTTGGATTAACCCGTTAATTTAGAAACCAATATAAAAACGACATAAATCTGTCGGCTAGTATGAGAAAAAAACATTCCATAATATACGGAGCCCTGGAACAAAATTTACACTTGGCCAGCTATTTTAATTGGCGACGACCGCGGCCTAGCATGCACTCCAGAGTGGACACTTTAAAATCGAAGTCACGCGTTTGATTTGTGAATGAAATCGATACATCTTGACATTAACGCATTTAGATAAAACATGTTAAGATTTGCGATTATCGTACGGCTAGTTAAAATTTTATAAATCTGTAGTCCTAGTGAATGTTTCAAAGTTCTTGTTCTGAACAAGCGCAGTGTTTTCAAATCGTTTTCAAGTCAACAAAAGAAGAAGAGGCACAGGAGAACTACATAACATTTATAAACTTGCATAGAGCCGGTAACGTAGTAATGTTGACAGATTTACTCTCCCTTGGCATCATATGGTTGTTTTGTGGCTAACATTATTGAAAATTTATAGTTATGCAGTTCTCACTTTGCTTTACTTCGACTGTCAGTAGTGAAGGAGCATGCAGTCCACTTAAATATCCAATGGGTGCTGCAGCTATGGTGATCCGTAACCAACTTCATTTACAACTAAAATCTTATTTGCAGTCACTCTCAGGATACGTACTCATTTTAGAAAATGAGATTGTGGCGAATTTCCAGTATAAAATGAGGTTTGGCGTCACCGTGTTTCTGCCACATGTTATCGAAGTTCTCTACTTTGGTTGCTGGTTATACAAGTTCTGAATATAAAAATAACTGTAGAGAAAAGTTTACACGTTTTATTTAAAACAAACTCGATCGAAGCAAATTATTTCAGGGCATTTTTGTAATGTACGATGGCAGCACCATCCCAGGCGAACCATTAAAAAAGTATAGTAGCTTTCAGATTATAACAGAACGTGCTGAAAAATCAGGCATCTAAAAGCAAAGTTTTCCAGGATCCAGACATTTAAGTACTGAACATAACTAAGTAAATATTGAAAATATCAAGAAGACTAAACTTTTTAATTAAACTTAAAAACTAAAGAATGAACGGCTCAAAACAGTGATGGAATGTGGAGGCATGCCAGATCAGGAGTCACGCTGATGAGAGTACTCTAACGTATCCTTAATTAGGGGACAATGCTGGCCTGTAACGATCTTACCCTTTTACCCTATTCTTACGTTATAATTGATTGACGCTCCGCCTCTTCTTCGCTTGGTTGTAACTAATTCGTTTTAGGTTGGGATCTTAATTTTTTAGGTTAATGAAGTAGGAAATGGGCGTCACGTATTCCCGGTCCGAAGCGGGCAGTGAACATCGTTGTGAATACAACTTCTAGCTTAGAATGTATCATTTCATGTCACTTCAAATCATCATGAACTTTACACGATTTAGTGTCCAATATAATGAGTAGGTACTAAAGGTAAATTAAATTAAATATAATATTAGCCGATTAAAGTAAATTATAAGGTAAATTAAATATAATATTCGCCGATATTTTGGTAGACAGATTTAAAACTGCCTATAAATAACGCTGTACTGGAATTATTATAGTCCCCTGGTATCCAGACCCAAAACTTGTGGCGTAATTGTGAAGTCTTAAATCCCTAAGCTCTTAATTTTTTTTTGATGGTAATGGTAAATTGGAAGTAGCTGTTTCAGAATTTTGAGGTGTTCCATATTCCTAGTTTGTACGGGCCGCTGGCATCAAATTGAATCTCTTACATGTATACAGATAAGAAGTATCTATTCCTCGCATCTGAGGAATCATGAAAACTATGGCAAATTTGAAGGCCTAACTAACGCAGAGATTAGTCCAAGGGATCACTAACAATACTTAAAGATTACATCCTGAGAAAATATAATATGGGGGTTCGGCATCGATTGCGTGCATTGCGAACGCATGGAAACTCTGGATTACACCGGTTGCTAATGTTGGTCAATCTATTATAAGATATACCACATTTTAAAATCTTCGATATGGCAATATTATGAAATGTAAATATAATATTTTCTAATTGGCATTCCTATTAACGAAATTTTTTCTCATAAAACGGTAATTTGAAGGCGACTGGAGCGCGTTAACGCAGCAAGTTTTCTGCTTTTATTATTATTCTTTAGAGGCACATCGGCTGAGTCACTATTTGGCTATATTTTGCCACTGTGAGTTATTTTTATAAGGCAACGGCGTGGAAAGTCCTTGAAGCTATCAAGCTTTAGTAAGTGTAAAATTACGCACCGTATCATTTCATCAGACCTGTGAATATGTAATTGTCCCTGTGTGAATATATACGTGTCTTCCTCGTACAAGAATCGATCCCTGATCTTCGTCCTCTGAGATTAAGATAGTTTTGACCAACTAAGGAATATGCTGCTAAGTGTGCTAAATCGTCGAGAATTCCTTGAAAAAATGTCTAACCGTGCTTCAGTCCATACCACGTCTTGTGGTAGGGTTGGTATCTTCTCGTCGTCAGCTGGGGCCGCGGCCGCCTCTGATTGGAGCAGGTTGGCGCGCAGCACAACAAGTAGAATCTCTTGTCCCTGATCTTCTCTGCAGCCTTCAATCTCTCGCGGGCCAGTCGTCCCGCACAACGCCGAGGCCCCGTGGCCTCCGCCACCACTATAACCAGCACCACCACCGCACACCACCTCATGCTGTCACGCATCCACGAACGGTCATAACGCACCACTGAATTCCACCGATGGCACCGAACATCCCTAGTTACGGTGCTCGATCCCTAATTCGAAGAGTTCGATCGGTCGTACAAAGCGGGAGACGACACCATCAACGGCCATGCTTCGAAATGCGTAGTTCAGATCGGAACGCGTGCGTGCCGGCCGGCATCACCGCGACGACTGCCTCCGGACATATCTTAAGGCTCCGGCGTTCTCCGGGATGCTAAAAAAGCGCTTTCCACGTTCTCGTTTATACGAATTGACAATTACGTATCAAACTCGTTTCGTATGCGTACGATTTGCGCCCGGACCGTTACCCGACCCGTATCGGGGGCGGCTAGGCCGCGGTTATCACTGAATCGCTCTTAATTAATTAGCCGTGTCACTGATTGTTCGACACGTTTCACTCACTCGACCGTACGACAATTTACTCGAAACGCGATAGTGTATCTTCTATTCGTGTTTACTCACTTTAACGCCTCCATAAACCAGGGCCAATTAATCTGTGCCGAGGGCTATAAATTTCGTTTGCATACTAATAACTTACTTTCGTAGTGCGACTGGTCGAATTGAATCTAAACGTGAATTTGTTACTGAAATATAATTTTAATTCGTTTAAGCAATTTTAATAATTTATTGACACCGTAAATTGAATTAGTGGCATCAAATCAATTTATGAAACTATGTTCATAAATTTCGTGCCGCGTATTGTGTAATACTTTTAACGGATTTATTCAATTTTACAGGATCTATATCAAATAAATTCCTGGCACATATTAAAAACATACTCATGACAATTTTAATGTTCTATTCTAAATCGATCTGGTATTATAATCAACATATGAGCAAAAGCAGTTTTATCATTTTGATCAGATTTTATAGGAATTACATCACAGCATGGCATTCTTATGGAAGCGCAAGTTTAGCGCTCACCAGCCACCGACACGCGAGTCCACTAATTAGGCCGCTCGGATCTAGTGATGCGCTGATAACGCGATAATGCGCGGGTGGTCGCGTCACCGTCGCTCACCTCTCACCCCTATCGCAACATCGCAAGGGCCAAATTTGCATGCACTTCCGGACATTCAAACGCCAAGTGAACTGAGGCCCGCGAGATACTGAATGGACGATAACCTGTCGCCCTTACGATGTTTCATTGACTCAATATCAAAGCTCGAAACAGTACATATTAGT
This sequence comes from Megathymus violae, assembly GCA_003671415.1. Classification (NCBI taxonomy): domain Eukaryota; kingdom Metazoa; phylum Arthropoda; class Insecta; order Lepidoptera; family Hesperiidae; genus Megathymus; species Megathymus violae. The sequence goes on along the minus strand of PDGT01000085.1, from coordinate 946,429 downwards.
ACACACGGCCATAAAGAAGTTTTGCAAAAAAAGAAAGGACCAATACGGAATGGGGATATGTAGTAATAAAACTGAATTCATTTGTTTCTTTGAAAATAGGAAAAATAGGAACATCGGAAACATTTTCTCGCGGTGATTTTTCACGACTCCGAACATAATTTATTGATAAGAGGCATGTAATATAAGTACGACGAAATTAGCGGCATTGTATAATGCTGAAAGTTGAAGTAAGAAGTGGTCGCAGTTTGACGGACAGTATCAGGTAATGTGCCGCTGAACTTCAGCCTCTGCCATGGTTATACGTAACACCGCTGGTGACAGTGCCGAGACAAGACGAGCTGGTGGAGAGTAGGTACATTGAAAGATTTAAGAATAAAGCTTTAACCGGATCACTTTATTTTATATTTTCGTAAACTTGCTCCACGTACAAGTAAATAAAATGAGATTTTTATAGTGTTGACGTGTTGTTAGCAATCTGTGATTTTCTCTTTTATTATTATTAATATTTTAAAAGATAACACTAGGCAAACACAAATTTCAGAATATGGTTTTAAACATGACAGTCACAGAATCTTAACATTTTTTACATAATGTTGAAATATTTGGCATTATTGTCAACCGGTCAATATTTTCTCAATAGTCTATAGCGACCATGAACAATGCAATCGAATCAAAATATAATCATAGACTACATTTATTGTCCGAGCACCTGTTTGATTATTATTAGCATTAATTTGTATTTTTTTCGATTTATCAAATGTTGAAATTTTAATGGCTACTTAAAATTATTATAAATTTTTTAATTGCTGACAATTTACTTTCACCGTTTCCTATTCTAAATGTTAAAGCACTTCTTCGAAACGTTAGTAGAACCAAAAAAATTAGATGCATAAGCGTATTTACAGAATACCTATAGGATTAAATGTTTCAATTCAAAGTAATAATTAAATGTTCATCGGGAACATACGCTTAATTAACATAATATAAGATATCCCTTTATCAAGAGAATGTGATAAATGTACAATTGTGCGTTTTTGTAAACTGAAATAAACCGTGTAACAACAATAAACAATTTTTTTTATTTTCGTTACGAGCGTGTTACCAGTTCCGCGTGCGGCCGTATTGCTAAGGGAGCGTTTATTTATCCAAGGAGTGAAAATTTGTGTTTCATCGAGTCCAATCCTTTGTTTACCGTTGACCAACTTTCGGTTTCGAGCTGTTTCATGTTAGTTCTTCATTTTAAAGTAACCCAATTTTATTTTAGCTCTTAGCATAATTCAAGGAAGTGTTTACGGTGTAATAAGAAATTACACGCTCCGTGAAATTTATACCAAAGTCTTCATTCAGGTTAAGATGTGCGCGGGTCTGACGTCGCTGTCTTCAGGAGGTCAGGCATAATATCATAGTAAGTAATGTTGTAAGAAATGTAGTAGTAAGTAATGTTTACATATAAATGATAACAATCCATTTCTCTTTAGCTGAAAGAAAAAAAGGGAAAGACAAAGCTCGTTTCACTTCTACGTTTCCATAATTCACCATTGTTTGGTCTACGATAAAATCAAAAAAAGGTGTATAAATTTCAAAATCATGACTTAATAATACATCTTCTTCCATTTAACATATATTTTTTGGTGCGATAATCGAATAAAGAATATCATCAAATTATCGATCATTTATTGATATGCTCACAATAGTTATATGAGCACCTTAAAACAATTTAAACATACAAAATAATTCAACGAGTTAATCTTATTTCATGACGAAAAGTTGAGAAAATCTTAAAACGTATAAGATTTAACGATGTAGGATTTCAAGAAGCGTCATTGAATAAAAAATGGCCGATCATTAAGCATGAATCCTTCATCCTTTTATATTTCCTATACCAAATTAAATAACGCCATATGTCAGTCCGCTTACCAGAACTGTGTATCTAAACAGGCCTGTCTGGAAACATTATTTAAGCCATCCACGAGTATGTTAGTCTTCGGATGTTTTCCTGAAGGAGCGGCCGACGCGCGCGGCTCCCAAGCACGCCGGCGCCGCGATACCATCTCACGTGTCGCTACTGGGAGCGGCTAATTCGTGACCTCGACGCAGCTCGCCTAGCAACTGAGCGTGCGAAGATTTTTCCTCCTGTTGCCAGGTACATCAAAACTGCAGCACGACTGGCGCTGTTGTTGTTGTTTGGTCACGGCGCCGTTGGTGAATCTCAGCAATCCAGCTAAATGTTTATCACCGTATTCAAAAGACTAAATGGTTTTCTCAGTGCAAGTTTTGCTCTGCGGACGATACGATTGTTAAGCGTTTTGTTGATTGGGCTTTTGGCATAGCTACAGACGTAACATGTTTGGCATGACAAGACTTATCTTACAGTCTTATGTCACTTTCTCACGATATATCAGCTATGTCTTGTTAAATGCAATCGGTAACTATCCTATTTGATTTTAGGAAACAATCCTCACCCAAAACAATTGTTAAAAATAGGCGTTTTGTAATTTTGTCACATTTTCTCGTGAATTCCTCTATCTATTCTTAAAAATAGCATGAAAACTCATTGAGGCGTATTTGAGGTTATCGCGTTCTTGCAGATAGACCACCAACTAATTGTATATTTCATATAAACATACGAAATTTCAATTCAGTAGATTTGAGAAAATTGGGTGTGACAGATGGGCACGCAGAAATGAGTTCCATTTTTACTTTCAAACTCCTGTCACCGGCAAAGGAAACAATTTCAAAACTTATTGGCTACTTTTACTTTCTACACGTTACTACGGGAACAAAACTCGACTTCTGCCCCGTTAAATGCACAACATGAACTACCAGCACAGCTAAAACAGTTTAATCCCTGATTTTAGATATGACATGGGATCCTTCAAGAAGTGGGTCTATCATTTCCTTCGAGGCCGGCAACGCATCGGTGACGCCCCCGGTGTTGCTAGTGTTTATGCGCGGCGGTGAACACTTACCATCAGGTGACCCGTCTGCTCGTTTGCATGCCCAAGGCATAAAAAAAATCCCGTGTCCGACTTTCCGAACAACAGCCCTTTGCCCGTGGCTAGTACGAGCTAATAACGAAACAAAGATACTGTAATGTACTACAGGAGGCACATTGTATGCACTGAGTATTCAGTGAAATCCATTCTTAGCGAGCCAGTTAGTAAACACCGAAACTATGTCCTCTATTTCATTACAAAGATGGGACAATGTTTGTGTGATGCGACTGGCGCTAGTATTTTTACTAAAGGCAGCAAACATTTAGTTAATGTTATCAATTATCTGTGTTGTTGAACATGTGCAATCCCGAAGAGTCGCCAATTCTTCGTTAGTACTAAAGTAGAGCTCTTTGTAGTTTTTGATGGTTCCCGTACACACTGACACGCTACACACTAGGCAAACGGAATATCATTTCACAATTTCCATTCAAAAATCCATGGATTCAGTTGATGGGGATGAAATTCTTATAATACCTACTCTTATATTTTTTTTATATTACATTATTTTAAGTAATTGCTTACACATTCATTCGAGGGTTTTCATTGCCACGGCATGAAGACTTCCATAAATAAGACATCACTCGACCAAGAACCGAAAACAAACATTTATCTATCACATAAATATTTGCCCGCTCGATAATCGAACGTGGTACTCGCAACATTTGTATTGGCAAAGCCGCTCATGAGTGGTCACCAACTGTAAATACTTACTGATAACCCGGATTCGCTTCGCATCAGATAACTCAAGTCTTACGTTTTGATACAGAAATCGTATTATTTTACAAATGGATATTTTAGTTCTATGAATAGAAACATATTAATTTATTATAATAGCTGTAGCCAAGCACTCAAAGTTTTATTTACTGCCCTCTTAATAAAGTCCATTTTCATTTATAATTCCCATCGCGCGGAAAAAATTCCATTTCCATACTACTACTACTTACTACTACTACTAGCTACTTATTAGTAGAGTACCGTCCAAGTCTGTTTAGTGGTTTTAGTGCGACACGTGGTCAGACAGACAGACATATTGTTTGAGATCGATAAGAAAATTCTCTTGAACTAACATTTCCAAAAAATATTTCATGCACCGATTCGACCCCGTTATAGTATTATTATTACATATAAGGTTTTCAGTTTTCAAGTCTCTAGTCCGTTTAAAAATAGGCCAGTCAGTCTCAGAAAAAAGGTAATATTAATAAAGTGAAGCCAACGGTTCTCGTGGCTGGTATTTGGGCCAACGTTACGGATGATGGCTTTGATGGTAGAATATGCTAACAGTACCTCCACCTGGAAGCAACCGTAACTGTAACAAATGTTTTGTCACACACGGGTGCTGTCATACGGGAGTAGCTTTTGAACAGTCAACAGTTAGTTGAGTATCACATGATACTTGAGTATCAGCCAGATAAACTCAGTACAAGAGGCACTCGGGTTTTGAGCTCTTTATGGTTTTAAATATAGTTCATGATGTGACATATGCATTTAATAAAGTCTTCAATCTTCCGTTTATTATTATTATAAAAAATAAACAATAGAAAAAGATAGAAGGTCGAATGTTTCCTAATCTGACATGGGACGCGGTAATGTCGATGGAGATCGGATTTTACAAAATCTATGCTCATTTCGATACCATTGTAATCATCTCCAAATATAATACAAAACCGTTAATTTATAATTGCCGATTGAGATACTAACCGGCAATTTCGTAAGTCAAGATATCGCGGGAGCATATCTCACGACATGTTCAATTTCCTAAACACGACAGAGGCGTGCAGCTTGCGTCACTTCCAGTCACCGCGGGACGTGGAGGGGACATCGTCGCTGCTGTGCTTTTATGGTTTTCATGTGAGATGGGTACGATCGATAACTAATTGGACGATCTTACGATACGATTATGCACTTAGCTCCAGTGATGAATGAGAGCAAATATGTAGAAGGAGTTGAACATGTACGAGTATATGAAACTAGCAAACAGACTCCAGAAAATAGAATGGGTGTGAAAGTATAGATTAGGAATAAAAGTGAGCTAATGGGCAGAAGATGCAGGCGATAAGGGAAAATTTAAAAATGTGCTAGAGATGCAAAAAGAGCTTGAGCTTTAATTACAATTGATTCGTTTTACAGTAGCAACATTGTTTTCTTACTAATCCTTCACTTTATACAGTTTTACAATACACTTACTATGTTATTAGTGATTGTACATTTTGTACCTAACAAAAACCATGACGTGGTGAACTGACAGGACCTACATTGTCTGTCCCTGGCGACCACAGCTGTAGCTATTTCACGTTAAATGGTATATCGGACTATTTCTTCTAAAAGGTATCGAAAAAAAGTCGAGAATAGTTTCAACCACTACATAACTTTAAGATATATGTTTAATATTCAGTTGATACTTGAAAATAATTCACGAGAATACAAGCTTACAAATACCTCCCACCCGATCAATTCGAACGTATCGCAGCAGGTGAAGAATCGTTTACTTCATTTTGCATTGTTAAACATTACACATTAAAGGCGTTACCAATGTCTATAACGATCACAAAACAGACCAACACACCGCGCCACCTCGCGCAGACACGTCTCAAGTGCCAGTATACACACATCGCATTCCCTCTGCCTGTTACTTAATCTGTGATGCGAACAGGAAACGAGTAAAAAGGCGCACACGATCCTACGCTATTTATTGCACGGACGCCAGACTGTGCGGCGCGGGCGCGGGCGCGGGTGCGAGGAGACGCGCCAGCTCTTTCCATAAGTATTGAGACTGAATTGATTTTTTATTCATGTCGATAGCTGAAACACGAGGAGGTTACTGTTTCTCATCGACATCCGTAACCGCAAAGGCACGGCCGATACATTAGTGGTCAGGATGGAATAATCATTATTCATTATTAGTCATTTGGTTTTGTGAATACCTAGAAACCCCAAGACTATAAATACCCAGTCCACAGCCCACAGGTCCGTAAGGTGACGACGGGAATAGTGAACGTGATTATCAGGTAATAATAAACACTAGCAAGTAGTATTTATTTATTGATTTACACCAATAAATTACGATTAATCTCGTGTCTCTCGATAAATAATACATATTAACGGTCCGGCTCACGTCCATCCGTTTGTAAGGCTTCGAACACACCTGTTGAATGATAACGAACGAATCTCTGACGAGTGTTGTAATTATTAATTGATATTTCCAAGACGGAACATTAATACATCGTAAATAATACTGATTATTGACGTGATGGTTTTTGAATTTTGTAAACTTTTAATGGTTCTCATTTTGAAATCTCGTTTTGTTCTGACTTCCAGGTATATAACTAAAAGTCAGAAGAGAGCAGGATTTTACATCATTTCCTTCCATTGAACTAGTCGATAAGAAATTTAAGGTAATTTACATCAACATAAAACTAATTTAAATCAAAAAAGACCAGAAACAGACCAGTGGATAATGGAATAAAAATTTTCCGAAAAGTGGTAATTTGCAAAACTGAGATTTGCCCGTAAAAATACAAGATAAAGAGAGAAATTTAATTAAAGCGGTGTGCGTAAGTTCGAATCTTTAAGGATACCAAAATTAATCCAGCGGGTGATGGTAATTTGTGTGAACTAAACTTAGTAGTAAATATAGGTTAGCAAAAAAACCAGAGCAGCGCGGCGTGGCGCGTGGGCGTGGGCGTGGGCGTCGGCCGAACGAGCTTATGATGATGCGGGGAACACGCCACAGGATAAATCATTTTCATAGATCGCTGTCATCAACGATTGCCCGAGCTCTGGCGTAGAACTGCTACTGATACTCAGTTACTGTCCATTATCTGATACAAAGATTAGTTTTAGAGTTTCGTTTCCGTATTTTCTTACAGAAACTCTTCCGTATCTATCAGATTTAACTAAATCACCAATTAAAGGAAAATTATAACGAACTAGAATGAAGTACTAAATTGTCTATCTTTTAAGCTAAATTAGATATTTTGGACACTGCGTAGTTTCAGGTTCGTAAATGGCATAATTTTAAAACACAGTGTATTTAAATTCTGCATTTGATCGTATTACTCGAACACATGAAACAATGATTAATATATCACGGTGTATTTATGATGCTATATCATGATACCGAAGGAACTTTGATGATACATTTCATAAACAGCAGTTACCTTCCAGTGTTTATTGTTAGTAACTTGTTTGTTAATCGATTATGTTTATTCGGTTATAAAATCGTGTTATATCGATTAGCACATTAACGAAGTGTTAAACACTACCAAACAGATTATTTCTCAATATCGATTGAAGTTATTTCAGCCTACATTCATAATGCTTAATTTGGAATTAATGTTTATTATTTATACACGTAGCGCTTCACGGTTCTATAGGTTTGTATAGACTGAGTTGAAAACAAGGTGAATATGCTCGGGAATTGGTTAGGTGACTGCTACTGGCGAATGTCAGGTCTCTTTAATCATAAGGAGAAACTTACGCGTTGTAGAAAACTACACATGGGTTGAATTTTTGTCTCTTCAAAGAGAATCGTGCTCTAGTTATTAATGTCAGCAGGTGAAGTGAATATTTATATTATATGGACACTTTAAGTTTCATTTAAATTAAAATCTGTAGAATATGAAACTGAATCACGTTTTTAGGATCAGTGAGTGTAAGTCAGTACAGCCAGTAAGAAAAACGTTTTGTTACACAAACATAAATCAGTTCCAATATTACCAAGCTCGACGTTCTGCGCTCTGCTACCATAAATCCTATCCAACGCCTACTGTAAACCACCACGGGTTTATGGTAATTGTTAAGCTTTGTGGCGAGCTCGCGCAGATTAAATCCAATTTGCATGTTTATAGCTTATGAATTTTCTCAATTAGGGTTCTGATTTTATGATCACTACGGTCGGTAATAAACCTTTGTTTATATTCTATTATTGGAATAGACACAACAACAGGATGTTTGACTGCTTAGGTTTATAGTATTAATACTGTTTTTGCCACTAAGAGTGCAAAAGACGGTTTTGATGCCAAGTACAGATCAGAGCTTTTGGGTCTACAGGAATCCCTTGCCGGTTATGGCGTACACTGCAGAAACTATCGTACCGTAAAGGTGTCTCAGCGAGCTAACGTTGAGGGATCGATGATAATGGCTGAATGAGAACAACGGAAAAACCGACATTTAAACTTACGTAATTGCGGAATTTATACATTTTATTATGTAAGAGGTACATATCCGTTACATGATAAAATGGGCACCGAGTATTGTAGAACACTTTTTAAGAAGTCAGCGTTTAAGGTTACCCTGGTAAAATCTTGAATGATGACGATAAAAACCATACCTTGGCAAAAATGTATGTTTTCCCAAGACATAATCCGCACGAAATTTGTGATTCCGTCAGTTAATGAAAAATTATTGTATTAAATCAGATAGATACGGAGATCAAAGCAGGCGTGGAGCGAGGTAGAGAAAAAATCCTTATTCCACTTAAATTGCCTCTACTATACATTAAAAAAAGATTTTAAACTAATTAGTAAACATGATATTATCCTCGTCATTGCATACAAAGTAAACACAACAATTGGTATTGATATTAACGTTTGCTAAAGTTCTGTGGAAAACAATACAATCCGGCACAATAGGTGTATCATAAAACTGGCGTACTGATAAGTAGTAATTCGAATACATTAGGCGACTCTCACCCTTATGGTTCGTACATAAGGCAAAATATCCCAAACACGGTTTTTATTACCTGCATCACTTATGTATAGTTTTGTAGGGAATGTTGAATTGACGAGAAAGGCGTAGAGTTTTTTAATGAGTGCATAGACCGACCGAGCGTGATTTGATTTTTTAATACGGAAGCGAAGAGTCCTTTCAATAAACAAAATAGCTGCGATCAACAACAACAACTGTGACCTTTAGCTAGTATTGAAGGGTGTGTTCTCTACGGTGTAACAAAGTGTGTGCGGAACTATTATGACGTTCTGACACGCAACACTATAATCATAGTAAGCGATGATATTGTATTTGCAAAGGTAAAACTATTGAAGCATCCAGTACCTCACAAGTAAACTTGAACGCGTTCAAACGACGATTACCCCGAAGACACCGCGCCGCAATTTGCCGTAATGCCAATAAATTGCGCGCACGTAATTTCACAGCAAACAAATCTCGATGTAACGTCATAATTCCATACACACATCTAACCTATGATTATGTCTCTTCAGGGTAGAATATTGACAACATCGGGGTCGTCACCGATTCGTTGCGACCAAAAAAGAAACGATGGAAACGACGCATAACTGGCACTTGGATCTTATGATCAAAATATAAAAAACTACATAGTTGATTTCAATTTACAACTACTTAGACAAGTAAGAGCACATCTTAGTAGTTTTATAGACTATAGTAGGGCATTTGACACGCTTCGACATGAAACATTACTACAGAGCCTGATTGATAGTGGAATTAGAGGAAGGCTACTAACCTGGTGTGCAAACTATTTACAAGATAGATCCTACCGGGTGAGTGTCAGTAATGCTGAAAGTTTTGCAGTTTCGGTAACTGAAGGCACTGCCCAAGGTTCCGTGTTAGGTCCTTTGTACTATCTCACCTATGTTAATAACTTGTCCAATGTAATAAAACAGTGTGATATGTACCAGTTAGCAGATGATACCTGCTTAGTTGCGACAGTACGTAATATACATAGACATACTGGCGAAATGGTCTCACGATGTCGGACTGGTACTTAATGATACTAACACTAAATTATTGTACATTAGAACTAGTCAAAACAGAAGCATTTTTAAACCAAAATTAATAACACAAAACCACCAATGCCTTCATCAAAACCATTAAAACCACAATAATAATCCTAAACCGTATAACTGCGACGTAATAGAGCAAGTAAATAAACACACATATCTTGGACTTGTAATCGATGATCGGCTGAATTGGAAGGAGCACATAAACCACTTATGTAACAAATTAGAGCAGTACTAGCCAAATTTTCCCTAATAAAACTTAAAATGCTCTATAAAACGCTCCTTTTACTCTATAAATCGTTTGCCAAATCTTTCATATCCTATGGATTGTCAAGCTATGGAAGAACATTTAAAACTCACTGAGACAAAATATTTTCACTACAACTACGCATATTGAAAGTAATGGTGCTTAAAAAAAACAAAAGTAGCCTGTAAAGAAGAATACTGTAAGCATTTCGCATTTTGTGAAATCATACCTATTCACGAAAAAATTGAATGAACCTTATTAACTCAACATTATTTCACTGATAATTCACCAAAATTCCATAAACCATACTCAACACGTAGATTTGACGACCAGATACTCCAACTGTCTTCATATAATAACTCCTACGGGGAAAGACATTTGAATTATATGATTCCTTATCTAATCAACCAGATACCCAAGTCTATTAGACAAAAAATAACACACAAAAACATTAAATACAGACTAAAACAATATTATCTACAATAAACAATACAGAAATACAAATAATTCATAATAATAAAAATTATAAAAACTACATACAAAAAATCATGATGTATAATATATAAACTAATAAGCGGTAAAATGAACACCGATTTATTTTATTTCATTTTATTTTAACGTACCTTCACTTTTGTAAATTTGTTATTTACCCTCATTTTGTACGTAAGATATGTCGTATTATGAAATATGTACTTGTCGTTAGTACAAGTGTATAAAATTTTAATTATATAGTGTAACAAAGCATAATCGACGACGTAAGGTGTACGGTATAACTCTAAGGAGTTTATGTTTACATCCTATCTGATATCATTGTAATGTAATGCTTATATGTTAATTATAATAATAAAATAAAAAAATTACAAATTCTATTGACATTCGAAAGAGGCTCTCTGTCGTTGCTTTGTTCGTTGCACACAGGTTTGCTACAAGTAATAAATTTTTTTGAGCTCAAGGATGGAAAGTAAAAAATTGCTTTATGTAATATTTTGTACATACTTCCTATTTCTACATGACTTTCCTGTTTTTAACATAAATATACTCCAACGGCCGGAGGGTTCCGCGAGGGAGGTCTAAACGGTCGTTTGCAAATTAAGCCGGCCGCATTACGCAAATCGTGCCATGCATACAAGTTTGTTACTCGCCTTAGGTTACGTGAGTAAGTACATAAGTTTCGATAAGATTTTGATCAATGTATGGACAACGCAGGCTTAGTAGGTAATAGAGCAAACATGGCTGTTATTTCTATATAAAATTTGCTTGTGTATTCTGGAGATCTTCACGCTCTTTTAATAGAAAAATATGTAAAAGCAATACCAAATCGCGCATTTATTTAAAACGCACCCGACCCTTTATTGTGCTTTGTATGATTTTGTTTCAATAGATTTTAAGTTTAACTACGTTGTTTTAGCTAACATTAGATTGCCAGTAGATATAACATAATCATTGAATATAATTAAATTGAAATATTGAACAGCATCTTATTACCAAATTGCATACCAGAAATAAAATTTAAAGGGGTTCCAAAAGTGTAGAACGATCAATCTTCATAAAGTCTAATATATCCCAAACATATTTCAAGTTATTGTATTTATTAGTTATTCTAGGCAGATTAGATATATGAAATATAATATATATTTGATTACTTATCTACATATCCAATTGGAATACACTATTATAAGAAGAAAATGAAGAGATCAAAGACATCCTAATTAATTTCATCAATCATCAATATCGTTGACAAGCAAATCGGATATGAATCCAGGACGCCTCGATGAGGGCAATCACTGCCGACTTGGCAACAGGTACCTGCGACAAACACTTCACTTCAAATTTCTTACGTTCTATTTATGTATACAGCCAACAAACGAGCCGAGGAGTCACCCGATGGGTAGCGGTCACCAGCGGCCACATCATTGCACCGATCCTATCACGATAAATTTCCAACCGAGAAGAAAGTCGGAAACTCGCCTATTTAACCGTTGAATGAACCTAATTGTGTAATTTTAAAACTTAGGTCAAATCATCACAACAGAAATGATATTGTAAACAGACCAATTTTTATCACAATTTTAATTATCAAATCAGTTTATCAAGCAGCTACGCACATTAAAACATTATGTATACTTTGATTACACTCCAAAATAATAAAAAAATACCGCTACACATCAACTTAGTTCATCATATTACACTCTTAATTGACATTTGGCCCACTGGTTCTTTAAAAGCCAGCAGTATTATTTGTTATAGCATTATTTGTATCTAAAGTACGCTCGCCTGTCATTTCCGTAAGCTGGCAATATACGACCAATGCACTCACCCACACAGCCCCGCTCGTCCAGGCCGTAGTGCCCGTCGCTGCAGGAGTTGCAGAACGGCGGGGCGGCGCCCGGCGCGCAACGACAGGCCCCAGTCTCCGGGTCGCACGTGTTGTCAATCGCGGCCGTACCGCAATGGCATGCAGGACAACCGGCCTCCACGCCTGTAGGTATTGGCAGCTTAGCAATATCTTAGCCATAGAAAGAACCTCCTTAATGGAACGATGTATTGGAGGCGTTTACGTAGTCCGGCTTAAACCAAATTATAAAATGCATAATGGCAATCGGTTCTTACTAAGAATGGCACCTCAGTGATCTATCACTATAATGCCTTGTATACCAGGCGTATATCTATATTTAAAGGACTCTAATTTGACCCTCTGGAGAAGTAATATATTTTTCAGTAATGTTTTGCCTTGAGTTGAAATTGAACACAATTTTTCGTGGGCCACCTAATCCAATTAAACGCAGTAAATGAACATTAATTTACTGTTTTTGGTTGAAAAAAAAAATGGGAATACGAATACATTTACCAAAGAAAATTGTCACAGTATTAATTCAGAAATGTTAACATCGTGCAGCTCACTGACACACTCAGGGATATATATCTTTAGTTACATTTAATGGCTAGTACAAAATCCAATCAGTAATTAAAAAAAAAATAAAAGCAAATAATTATTATCGCCTCTCTCTAGCAGAATTCCTTTGAGTCTAACCTCCATAACCTTCAGCACAGTAGTCGCAGGCGCGTCCAGTCCACCCCACGCCACAAGCACACTGCCCCGTGCGAGGATCACAGGCTCCTGATAGAGCACCAGCGCCGCACCCGCAAGAGATGCAGGCGCCTTCTTCGCCGCCTGACCAATAGCCCTCCTAATTGACAAATAATAAAGAAAACGAAATGAATTTATTTATCAAGATCATCCGCAGTAAGCAAATAGCGGATTTTTATTTTTTTACCATTAGCTGTGTACCTGGCATTGATCGCAGCGCTCGCCCTCCGTATGAGGTGGACACACGAGACACTTGCCGGTGTCGGTTCTGCAGGGCCCGCCGCCACATGCGCATGGCTGGCAAGATGCTCCGGGAGTCGTCGGAGAACCCCAGTAACCAGAGTCACATCTAGCAATCAAATTATAATATTGTAGCTATTGGAAATGTTCAAGAAAGCGTTTAAAGGCACACTTGTAGACAATGGATACTATAGTTTAGATGAATATAAAAATGACGTTCACCTCGAAGGATTACCTCATTGCTAGATTCAAATTTCCTCTCACAACGTAAGGCCATCGTACACCAAGCTGATTATGTGCGGTTTTTAGACTTAACACACTTTTCGAATATAATGAAGAACTTTCAGGCAAGCAGGTTACCTCACGATGTTTTTCTTAAACGACACAAGTGATAACTAATATCTAATACATATATGATTCTGAAAAGTTATAGGTGGATGCAGGGTCAGAACACAAGCTCCGCGCGCGATCAAATCACTAGGCTAGGCTTTGTAAAATTGTATTAATAGGAAACACTATTTATTTTAAAATGTTTATAACGACAGTAAATAATAAATCATGTTTATTGTATTTGAAATGCACATAGTGGTTTTTTTAATCCAGAAAGTATTTGGTAAAAAAATTATTAACCGAACGCTAAATGTTACTGCAATATGAACTACTGGTATACCTTATAAAAGTGTTTCTCAGGGAAGCTTGTTGGGTCCCAAATAATTTATTATAGAATAAAATAATTTATATTATTGTGAATTCAAAATTACAAAACTTACAGCTCGCAATGGTCTCCTGTGTAACCGTCTGGACATTGAGTGCATACGTAATCATCCCCTGCAGCCGCTGCTAGAGCACAGTTTGGACTGAAGTTGTTCGAAGCTTCATATAAAGGACACGCGCATGGCTTACAAGCTCCCTGACAAAATACATTTGGTGGTTACAATAAAACAAAAATATAAAATTCAGGTTAACTCAGGTATTTTATATTGCCTGAATCAAGGGTACAATACAAAGGGTACAAAAGGTAGAAGAAAGTAAATAAAAACTAAATAATTGTTTTCAAATGGGTCATACTTTACAATGAAAAAGGTAACACTTATATTACTTTGATCTGCTAATTTCGAGATCATAACTTGTCGCCTACCATAATAACCATAATCATTGTACCTTGGAAATATAACAGGCAATGTAAAAACACTTCACACCTGAACAGGGTTCCCGTAGTGGCCCGGTAGGCAGCGCTCGCAGTGCGGGCCCGTAGTGTTGTGTTGACAAGGATCACAGGGACCATCAACTGCAGGTGAAAGGAAGAATATGAATAAATATCCTTGCTTTAATAATGTATTATGTATGTCTGAATCTAATGAAACTACAAAATATTAGCCAAACCATACCAGAGCAGCGGAAAAAAATTAATGAATCTTATTAAACTGTGAGGTTTTAAAGATTTAACTTTTTTTTTAATTTAAAATTTCCAAATTTTTTCAATAAATAATTGTACCTTTAATCGACATTGTTTTCGTACTAAACTATAATTTTATAGTTTGTTAAAAAGTTATAGAATTGCAATAATAGATGTAAAATAATGCATTTTTATCACGATTCGTGCACACTAGACGAGGTGCTGGCGACGAAGTCGTAGTAAACTTAGCCACTGGGATAGAGACGAAATAACTGCACGAACTTTGATCTCGATAGGAAATTAGTTTCTTTAAGAGTGTATTTTTAAAACTGTAATTTTATTGTGCTACGTCATCACAAATAGTTCAGCATGTCAAGCATGGTCATGATGCTCTACTTGTCAGCTTTTTCCTTTCTCTTACCGGTCTTACACCCCGCGTGCAAGTTACACGCGCAAGGCACACATTCAAATGCTGGGACCGTCCCTGCTGCCCTCTGAAGGCGGACATGCGTCCAGACACAAGTATTACACTGAGGCCCTTCGTATCCGCTGGGACATGTACAGATTTCTCGCACGCCGGCTGGAGCGCTGTGAATCTCCACGCCTTCTAGCCGTACCTGCAAAAATTACCGAGGTTTATAGATTTTACTGTGGTGACTTGCTCGTATTATTTGAAAGTTTGTGTATAATTTCAAATTAAAGATCGTAATCATAACTCTGGGAACTATATTGCCGTCATTTGTAATAGTACGCACACTGTATATGTTTGCCAAC
This sequence comes from Megathymus violae, assembly GCA_003671415.1. Classification (NCBI taxonomy): domain Eukaryota; kingdom Metazoa; phylum Arthropoda; class Insecta; order Lepidoptera; family Hesperiidae; genus Megathymus; species Megathymus violae. The sequence goes on along the minus strand of PDGT01000085.1, from coordinate 930,933 downwards.
CAAACTTTGTTAATTGATACCGAAAAGTAATGAATGCTTTTGCCAGGTGTTCCATCTTAACTCTCATGAGAAGAAATACCTTTGTGGTTCCATTCAAACATTACATTTATTTAAGTAACATTTGTATTCATGAGTCGCAGTGACCATTACCATTTAAAGTTTACAAGTAGGTACCGGCTTCAACAATGTACGCTTTGTGTCGAGAATTTATATTCTTATTAATTAAATATATTACAGAAGACGCAGTGATCACCTCATCTTGGTCGTTATGGAAGTGAGCACGCAGCATGATGGCCTTGATGTCGCTAAGCACGTCCATCAGTTGGATCCTCGAAGCAATCTCCGAGTCCAAGAACCAGTCACCCTCCACCAACGGCGTGGCTGTCTCCAGGACACCGGGACGCTCGTGACTGGTGTTTGCGTACATGAGCTTAGTATCATCTAGAGTACGGAAGAGTACAGTATTAGTTTCGCTGGGATTTGAAATTATGACTAATAAGTACAGAAGGGGGTACAGGACTCCGTGACGTCTGGGGTTTAATTTCCTTTTTGAATAGTTCTAAGCAAAAAATAATAGTTCTAAGTATTGATGAACGGGCAGGCGTTCTACCTGACTGAGAAAACCTTCCCTGCTTGTGGTGCACTCTTATGATCAACGGACGAGGCAACGAAAGCGTCAAGACCCTTGTTTTTTAGATCACTGGGCCCTCTAACACGCTCGTCTCGCTTTCAGACTCTTAATATAAATAATCAATTGCGGAATTTATCCACTGATATTATTGATGATTTCTAGATTTATTCAATAATTTAAAATTAAAATTAGGAGTTACACTGAGGTGGGGTATATGGCTCAGCAGACATTGTCAATTGAGATGTTGAAAGTCGTTGACTGTAATTTTCAGAAAATATTTTAGTTTTCACTAAAATATATCAGAAAGTTATAAATACTGTGTACAATTAGACCTGACGTCGATTATAGCTACAATAAAAATATATCAGGTTCAGGTCCAATATTTATACTTCAGACATTTACATGACTTCAATGATTGATATTACCTTTAGCGACTAATATAACGTCTGGACCCCTGATAGGGCTACCACCGGAGTCCCCTCGAGCTACAGCCCAGAAGGCCCTTGCTAGTATGACACCCCCGTAGATTGAACTCAGTTCTCCAGTGAATGATGTTGTATACCAGTAGTAGGATTCCCAACCTTCCACCTAAAATAAGAGCACGTTAGAAAATCCGGTGATTCTCTCATTCAAAAATACTCCTGTTATCCATAAAATTGAAAGATCTTTACATACTAAGTAGTATCAGCTGATTCTCAGCTGCTTTTAAAGTAATCTTTATTGCTGTAGTTGTCTTGAACTTGTGAATATCAATTTTCAATTGATTATCGAATGAAGTAATATTCATTGAAAATATTTGTATTAACGAGAAGATAAAAGCTTATAACTATGCAAGGATGCGATAACCTTATTTACAGTAATACTACAACCTACTGGTCCATGACGGCTAGTAATTTTTTATCTTTGTAAATGAGAGATGTGAGAAATTCATGAAAAATTCACTTAGATGAAATTTAACTTATCCAAAATACTTTTCTAATGTGTAATCACTGCCAGACAATCACAACATTAACATAACGATAAAAATAACACAAAAGACAAGAAGAAAAACAAAAAATGGCATAAAGTTTGAATCTAATTAAAAACAAAATTTATCCGTTTACATGGTTCATAATTGAGGGTTGTAATACTGAATGTAACTATAAACTGATATCAAGACATTCGTGATAATTATAAGCTTCGGAGTAAAGACTAAAGTCCTTCAATAAGTTTAACATAACAATGAAGTTTCGCTACATGAGCACTTCAAGAAATTAAGAAATTTAAAATGCTAACTTTACCTCGTAGGTGACCACAAATGGCCTCCCTTCTCCATCCACCGACGGCTCGGTGGTCTCGTTCCCGACCGCGTCCACCACCAGCCACGCCTCGCCCAGCGGCAACACCAACTACCCTCGAGAGCAACACCACATTTAACAACACCACACACGAACAGATAGATGAAGACTAGCGTGAACACGATCCATGCCATGGAGGGAAAGTCATTGCAAATATTTCGATGAGGACAACCCAGCCCATAGCCCAGCAGATAGCCCAGTTGGTAGTGCCCTTGATTGTCGAACAAAGGGTCCCGGGTTCGATCCCGGCCGAGGCAGACATTTATGTGATAAATAAATGTTTAACTTCGGGTCAGGGGTGTTTGTAAATCATATTTGTGCAGATGTCCATGCCACCAACAACACAAGGAATCCTAGTGCGGGGGTGTCAGTGTGTAACTGTTATTATTATTTATTATTATTAAATACCAACAATATCGACATACTTTCTTATTACATCGCAGTTCAATAGTTAATTCATAGGTTCAGGTTATGTCACATTAACAATATCAGTTAAGTATGGATTAACAAACTACAACTTTTAGAACATCACTGAGAACTCTAAAGTAGAAAAGGAAAAGGACATATTTCCTCAAGATTTTTCTTTCCGCAAGCCTGATATAAACTCGACATCAGACCAACTTTGTAGAAATTATTATTCCCATATGTTTTTCTAATTTATATTAATATGCTGTGGTACTTCATAATAAAAGCGCAGACGCAAACACAATCTGGCACTAGGAGACCTCATGTTCCTGTAGTGTGTACAACGAGGGGAAAAATAATTCATGCGTCTAATATACATTTGCGTCAGTCGAAACTCGAGCCCAGAACTTTTGCTCTGCAAGCGGATTAGCTACCTACTACACTACCATGATATTTTGTAATAAGCAAATACCCTCACATCTTGCCCTGCAGACATATCCGCCTCACACTTCGCCACGACGTGTGAACAGTAGCATGCCCGACAGCCGCTGGGCAAGTTCGCACTCAAGCCGTAGTGCCCAGAGGCGCAAGTATCGCAACGTTCTCCGATCACGTTTGCCTGAAAATAAACTATTGCGGTCAGACAAGCTTAGCTTACTCGAGTAATAGATGACTCGTAAAGCTATAAGAAGAAGGATGATGCCTCACCTGTCAAACAATTACAGTAAACCATAAACCAATATACTTAGACAATATGACTAAAATTAAATTAAATTGAGCTATTATTTAATGTTTCAGTTATCGAATACGGCGCGCGATGTTTTCTTGGTCTTGGTCTGTGCTAAGTTACTGTAGGTAGTGTTACTGAATCGATCCTTTTAAACAGCAAATTAACTAATAACAATTATAACTAAATACTTTAGGTATTTCGAAAACCTCCACTGCTTTATTTCAATATCAGTTAGGTACTGTTTATAAGAATGTATGGTTTCCAAGCGCTACATTTAACTTCCACTTTGTTTAAATATGTAGTGTAAGCATTTTCAGAGCAGTAATAATGGAGCATTTTAACATTAAAGTGCCCGTAAAGTTTGTATTTTTTTTTATATTAATAGCCTACAAACGAGCAGACGGGCCACCTGATGGTAAGAGGTCACCTTCGCTCATGGATATTAGTAACACTAAATGTATCACTGATGCGTTGTTGGCTAGGTAATAAGAAGACAAAAGTACTGGCTCTGAAGCCTCCAGCCGAAACACGACGAGTCGTTTGGCGGCTGACTCGGCAGGAGAGTGGTAGCTAGGCAAGCAAGCTTTACTTACAGAAGGATAATAATATCAGTAATAACATTAAAGACTTAATAATAATACTGATAATATAAGCCCTACCATCAAGCAGTTAAATTTATTTTAAAAGCCTTTATTTAAAAACACCTCACCTCCTAAACTGATCATGCAAATTCTATCATGTGTTATAATTAAACAAAATAAATAAAAAAACTTACTTTGCACACACAAACGTCGTCACAAATCTTCTCAGGGTCGACAATGCCTCGAGGGTCACATTTGCAGACAGGAGTCGTATCCTCAAGAACACAGTTAGGGAACACAGCGTTCACGTCTTCGCAGCTATCACACAGGTGTCCCCTGAAGTTCGGGAGACAGTGACACGACACGCGATGATGTTTTTTGTCCCATTTACACGTCCCTGAAATGAATCAGGATTAGTTTAGATCTGACGTAAACAATGTTATGTAACTAATATACCCAGATGAGTTCAAATCCTGCAACAGTTTTATGTATTCGTAATTGAATGTGACTTGCTTTCTAGATATAATTTAAATGCAAAGTTTTCAATAGTATTTTTTAAGTTTTGTAAATTCTGCCAACCATCATTTCAACAGAGTGGCTCATAATGGCTCTTAAACTAAAGGGGGGCACGATTTTAGTAGCATAATTATATGACATAGTAGCAAGTAAAGCTCAGTAGGTAAAGTATCATAAATTCATCACGCGCGATCACTTATGATATTTTTATATTTAAATACCAAAAACAGCACATATTAAATAACTGTATATGATTTAACGAGTACTTTAAATTAAAAGCATAAATGTGTTGAAAGCCGTGATAAACGCTGAAAGGGATACATTATTAGTATTAGTTGCATCATTAAATATTAATCGGTGTGTTATATCTAGATTAAAATCGTGATTATTATTTGAAGTTACGGCGTATCATTATGAAGAGTTTTATGATAACGTATCATAATGAAGTCATGCAATTCATACATATATGTTTTCTGCATCGAACACAAACATAAACATTAAAAAATGACATTAAAAAATATATTCAACGTCTTATAAATTAATTCAAAATAAAATAATTAATTAATGGTAAAATATTTTTTCAAATAGGCACCGCGTGATTTTGGTGATTACTTTCCGCATAGTTAGACTGTTTATAATATTATTGTAGATATTGATTGTAATAGCAAGCCAGAAAGTCAGCTGTATTTACTGCTCTCTTGATAAATGTCTGCGGGAATAGATCTATTTCCCGCGACGAAATTTATCCTAGATTATGACGCATAGTATATGATACAAATATGCCAAATATCATCCAAACCTGTTCAGTGGTTATAGTATGATATTTGGTCAGATAGACCGACAGAAAAATTCCCAAAAAATATAGTTTGATCTCTCGATAGATAATAAAGCCTACCTACATTGAAATTTCCAAAAATTGATTAACGTACAGATTCGTACAGATTCCATCGTCGTTCTTAGCCCTATTCAAAACAAAAATACCAAAAAATGTACCAGTCCACTTGATGAATATAACGCATTTGTCCGCCGCATAGCACAACAGAAATAAAGGATCATAACAATTTTTAAGTAAACGCGGATACTATTGAATTGTTATTTATAGTCACCCACCATCGGAACCCTCAGGGTCACAATCGCACGGCAGGCAAGGACCATCAGGGTGTGCGTTGTAGTAACCGACGAGGCAACGATCGCATAAAGGTCCCGCGCGATTCTCCTGAAATCGAATAAAACACAATATTTTACTTACGGATATATAATTATGTATTTAGATTATAGCACTTTTAAATCTGCAACGGTAAAACGGATGGCTGTTATCGAAGAGAAGACCGTATTCAGAGCTATTCCAATCGTTACTCGCCTGTTTACACAGAATTAAACATTGCACAGGAAACTAAAATCCGAAGAGGAAAGATGCTTTATGATTCTAATGCTTATGACATGAGCCAATGTCACACAGGATTACTTTGATTCACTGTGGTAAAGATATAAAGGAAAAGTAGATAATGCTTACCGTGCAATTAACACAGAGAATAGCGCCGCTGTCATCTAAGGAGCTTTCTCCGCGCACGCCGCATGAATACTTGTCATCGGCATCAGTGACATCACAGGGTTGATGAGGCTGCCAGGGTGACCCCGAGCAACAGCGCTGGCAATGGATGCCGCAGGTGCCTTGGAGGCAGTCGCATTTTGTACTCTGTAAATAGAAATATAACAAATTTTTCAGCAAATTTTCATAGATCAACAAATGCCTTGAAATAAAATAACGAATATATCATGAGATTAAGATTTAAATACGCAAAAGTTAAACTTTAACCAAGGAATAATCAGATGGAAGTAGTAGTGTGCAGTCTACTTTTTTTTAGGTTAACAGCCGACAAACGAGCCGATGAGCCACCTGATGGTAAGTGGTCACCGTCGCCCATGAACATCAGCAAGACCAAAGGTATCACTGATGCGTTGTCGGCCAGGGAATGAGAAGAAGGTTAGTAAGAAGGAACCGGCTCTCAAGCCTCCAGCCGGAACACGAGGAGTCGCTTGGCGGCTGACTCAAGCAGAAGGGTGGTAGCTAGCCGGGCAGGTTTCACGGAAGGATCATAATACCAGTAATAATATTAATGACTTAACAATAATACTGAATAATATAATCCATACGCGAAGCCCTACCACCAAGCAGGCTGGCTTCTGTCGCCTCTTACGACACCCTGTTCTGCCAGCATGGGATTGGGGGGAGTATTGTAAGCCGCCCCAATATAGCTATCGCCTCAATACGTGATGTTAACTGCTATGAAAATATAGGGGTTTTTCTAAGAAGTAGACTAAATTCCGAATTCATAAATGTCGTTGGTCACATCTAAGATATTTAGTCGTATAGCAAACATAAATGCAGATAGAAATCGATGATTATAAAGTGTACCTTGGGGGTGATAGTGCAATGCTTCGCATGGCCGTGACACAGACACCTGGCGGCTAGAGTCAGTTCTCGGACGGTGTAGTACTGATGCGTTGCGGGCGCGTGCGCCGCTCGGAACGATATGCGTACGCGGCGTGCGGGGATTCCTTCTCCAATACCTACGTGCATCTAAAATGATTTTTTTTGTCATCCTCATAATCGCAAACAACTGCACCTGTCCGGCAGGGTCACCACCAAGTCGTCTATGATCTACGATTAACGCTTGTTTTATGATCGCCTAGGCGCCTGATTAGGCGTGGTAGATATTGAAGAACATTTGAGAGTAAGGAATATCTATTTACATGACAAAAATCTATTCACGTTTGCTCTTGAAATGGAATGTCTGATATTTTAAAATAGTCTTTGTGCCTAATATCATATAATATACCAATGTTTAGCTTGGATCTATAAATGTAATAACAAATCACTGATGTAATCATCACACTTTAATAAGTTACTAAAGATACTAAAAACTATTTTAGATCCGCTTTATCATACCGTGAATCTCTGAAAGCTGTAATAAACGACGTCTATTGACCTAATTGTTATGACAAATAACATTCGCCTAAGTCTCACGAAGTACGTGGATGTGGGTGCGATACACAGTTTATTATCTGCAGAACTTTTCAGTCCTGATAAACAATGAATATAATGACGGTGACTCATTTGACAAAACTTGTTTATATATCGTGATATCATCGATTCATGTAATCACGTCAGTATTTTTAATCTATATTTTATAACAGTATTTTTATAACTGACTAACAAAAAGCGTATAAGTTCGCATTTTGGGAATACATAAAGATCCCAATCTATTACAGATTAGACTGAAAATAAGATTAACGTATAAGAAAGTACTGAAATTAACATATCAGAATAGTTTATATGTATTAAGAATTATATGATCAGATCCCTTAACCACTTGTTTGACACATTTGCAATTGCTGCCACATATCGTTACGACTACATTTTATATACCTCTCCATTCTCCAAAGGCTTAGGGCTCGCAAACTGAGTAGAACATGTAAGTTTCTCTGCTCTACCACTTCTCTTAACTCCTCGTGCTTTTCGTCTTCGTCTCTCTGGTCGCAGGTCCCAAAGACTCATACAATGATCTTTGTCTCCAAAAGCCCGAATCATTCGCCAATCTTCACCGCTCTCCGTTGATGACACTTCGATAGACCAGGCCAAGGGACGCGGTGAAGGACCGGATTTGATGATGACATGGAGAAGTTCCATTTTCTGGAAACCGTTTTAGATCAATACAAAGTAAGCTAGCAATTGGTTTAATTTAAATAAGATTCTCTAAGACGATTCAATTCCAACGAAACACCTTAATGTAATTGTCTCTTGCGGGTTTATCATGTCTATGGGCAATGACCAACGCAAAGAGCAATTTAAGATACTATTCACCTCAGAATAATAGGTTTATACCACAACAGCGACATGCCCAGATGCCTACCGCTGTACTGATTATGCAGAACCTAATCGCCCATTGTTTGCTAAATACGAACGGGAAATCGAACCCATACTAAAATATTATGTCAACCTAACGTTGACAGACTTACAATCTGGTACATCTAGATAAGGCATTATAAGTCTTGTAGTACTTGCTGAACATTCCTAAATGGGTTTATGTTAAAATATTATATTGCGCATTATACTGACAGTTTAATAATCCTGTCAGCACCAACTTGAGGAATAATTTCCATACGCTAGAATTTTGTTTGTCTGTGCTAAAATTACTTGACGCCTGCTGTTTTGAGAACCATATAATCTAATTAACATAAAATTCTAAGCTCGGAATGAACTCCTGATTATTTTAATTCTAAACTAATATCAAAACACACACATGTACTGTGCCCAAAGATTATATGTCAGGTAGTGTCTTGTAAAGGTGCTTTGCTAAAAGGAGAATAATATTTCTTTACATTTTTAAATTCAGAAAAAAATAAAGATCACTATCAGCGACTAAACATTAAAATTTAATTTCACAATTAAAATGAAGCTTATATACTGACTGCGGCTGCATAGTCTGATAATTATATTTTATTATAATATGCATTGATAGCGCGTGAAACATTTAGCTCAGTATAAACTAAGAACAAAGGAAATAAAAGGTATTCAAGGGGATAATAATCCAGATGCAGCAAGAGAAGAGCGTGCAAAACTGAGCATTGAACGTGATAGTTATAATTTGCATATCACTTGACTACGAGTCAACAAATGAATCCACTATATACAGTATAGAAGTAAACGAGAACAGGTCGTTTCTAGTAGTAACATGTTTGTGGTTTCATTTATTTGGCTTAGGTACCAACCATCTCTGCATTAGGAGGTCAGTAATGAAAATGCTGAAAGTCCAACACCTGATGATGATAATCGACGCAATTGAACAACTGCGGGTGCGGTCGGTATTTGGTTGGATGACCGCTAGTGGCAAAAATTTACTTTATAGGGCACGCTAAGACATCGCTACTGATTATTATCAATCGATAGTAGTCATTAAAGCAAGATGGGAGCCTTCGGTATAACAGCTTAGTACAGACTGGCCCAGTTACAGCATCCTTCCGGAACAGGATGGTGGAATTTGCTGTAATGTGATAAATAATTGGCCACTTAGAAATATTATATATGAACGAATCCATAGTACAAGTTCGGTGAACCTTTGTACAATTCTAATTAGAGACTTCTACTGCCAATACATCTTCTTTATTTATAGATTTATATTATACTTACAGCCACACAAATATAGATGCTGGTTACTCATAAGCAGCTAATAATTGCGACATAATACGAGTGTTCTTAGGTCAAAAACATTATCTAATGAATTGTATTCAGTGAAATTCAAATAATACAGAGTTTGTGCTCAGCGTGATGTTTGCTGCGTTAGATTATTAAGAGTGATAAATGTATTGTTAACAGAAGAAAATTGAACAATGTCTCGTAGTTCGACAATTTCTATTCAAATTTCATGTGATTCTCATTAACAGTTAACACTACATTACATATACGTGGATATTTATCGTATGTATGTGTTAACAATAACACTCGCAGATTTATGTTTCAGTGTGAGAAGTGTGATATAACATTTTCAAGTCAATTGTTTAAATATAAAGTCTAAGCGACACATGAGATTAGTTTGGTCACAGAAGAAAATATAAACTTTTAACTTTCAATATAATAATTTCTCCTAGAGGCGAGTGCAAATGCAACAAGCGTATGGACTAAGATTTGGAAAACTAATTTTAAAAGTTTGATACTATCTACTGATAGCAGCTCAAAAAAAACGGAAATTCAAAAAAAAACATTTCAGCAAGTTTATAGCCGGCTGATGAATAATTGCAAAGATTAGGGCTTAAGCCACAGCAGTGCTGGAGTAGACTGTTGTTACACTTTGAAATAAACAAGCACAAAGAAACCTAAGACAGGAATTTAAATAATCGATTCAGCAGCCAATCAAAACTGCACGAATAAGTAGAATTGGACAGAGAAAGGATTGGAGCAGCGCGAATAGTTTAGCTTAAGGGGAGGTTGATAATTTCAAACAAGAGAATTTTGATATAGAATTAGAAAATCGACAGTACTAAAATTGAACCTTGACAAACATTTTTTCATATATATGGAATATAAACATAATTAGCAACACTATAATGTACAGGGTAAAAATCACTTTGATGGGACACAGTGATTGCCTACGAAGCGATAAACTTGCTGTTAAAAAGTTATTGCGAAAATTAATAAATCTATTAGACAGGACAAAGACAAACAATCCAATTGCATGAAGAGTTAATGAGGAAAAAAATTAAATTGAATATAACTTTGGATAGAGTACGTAGAAGCGTCCACTTAAAGGGGTATTCGCGTCGTCGGTGTACGATGCGATCTGAGCCATGTATGGCGCGGCTAATGAGTAGCCGGGCGCAGGCATTCGAGTCATCTCGCCTGCTTTTGGCGTTTTTCCCATTGTCTGCTTTAGGCTGCCCGCTGCCAGTATACTTGCACGTTAGTGATTTAGACGAGACGGTTCAAATGTAGGTAATGAGTTAGATGCGTCAGAGCATGGATTAAAAATGATACTATTCGTATTGATATAATTCTTCCACATGGGAGGTTCGGGTTCTAATACCGATGAAAATTCAATTAAATCGAATTGAGGTAGCGTTAGGCAATGTCCAAGTTCAAATGAAAAAAACATTTAATTGAAGTACTTAGATAAATTTAGTATTTTGTAAATACACTTATGCACGTCATTTTTTGCTTTTATTACCAATCTTAAAGGTGCAGTAATATTGAGGAAAATAAACGACGCTAGAAACTCCTCAGCACAACTTTTATAACAACAACTGGAAAACACAAAGTAAGTTTTCTTGCGTGGAACTAGTTTCCATGCGTCCTTATCATTAATATATTTATCTACATCCTTTACCATAATATCCTTTACCTGTACGCTGTGCTTTAACGCGTCGCTTAAAAGTTCCATTAGGTAACTCACGTATCAACTCTGGAATCTTATTGTAAAAACGAACTCCAAGCTCCATAAATGAACGCTGAATGCTTCAGTACAATAAATATGTCGGCGAATGTTTTCCGTTTCCTATAAAAATTTAATGACATGACATTCATAGTTTATGGTAATTATAATAATTATTATAATTTATTGTATTGTATTGAATTGTAATAATAATAATTTTTATTTATTGGATTAATTCATAATGATTTAAATTGTATTTCGATACCTATTTTGGATTACGATAAAATATACGGTTGTTATTCAATCTTGACCATCATCTATATACCTTATCCAGCAAATAAATGGCATTTCAATTGTAGTAAATTTCGATATTAACACCCAAATTCAGAATCCATTTATTAATAGTATAAATCAGATTTAGGATAGCTACTGATTTCAATTTCTAATTACCTTTGCGGTAGATTCGGAGAAAATCAGATATGGCACAGACAGGTACCGTGATAAAGCTATGGTTATTATATATATATTAGTTTTCTGTATGGAATGCAGTATATTAAATATAGTATAATAAAAAATATCGATTTGTAAGTTAGTTGCTGTTCTAGATTTAGGCATCATTCAATGGTGCACCTTAGATATTATTTCACGACCACCTCTTGATCGTTTTAAAGATAACGTTTGGTCGAATAAATATTGCATAGTGTAGATAAGACTATCGTTCATATTATTTTTTTACGATTAAATTAATATTTGCAGTCCAATATTAGCAGTTGCAATGCAGTGTTGGACTTATTATTTTAAAATATAATAGTAAGTAAATTAATTACGTAATAAATTTCAAAATTAGTTTACGATTAAAATGCATGTTGTTATCCATGGACATATATTACACGTAACTATTACACAGAAACTAAAAAGTTTCTCATTAAATGTTATGGAAGGTTTAGATACATCTCAGAACAAACATTAATATTTTTACATTTTAAATAACTCCCATCCAGATACAAAGAATATATTGAACGGTAAGCATGTGTCCTTTGAATCCCAATAACAACCACACCTGTCCGGCCGTTATCATTTTGATAAGATTTATCAGTAACGGAAAGCGAATTTTGTTTTAGTTTTATACCAAACATCGTCCGTATCGGAAAGTGGCACGTAAATATGTGACTTTAGTATTACTTCGGTTAAAATGACCAAAAATCCCGTGGATCCCGGCGCGGGTCTACATACCGTACGGGTGGAGGGGCGAGAGAAACGAAAGCGGCATGCACACAGTCAAATGCATGTGATCGATAAGGGTGGAGCGCCTAAGGTTTCAAACACGGGCAGTGACTTTGCATATAGGAACTCGGCGTATGTCGGTAGTGTTAATAGTGTCCATGAACCAAGGCCATCAGTTGTGTTGGAGCGGCCTAACAGGTTGGTATTGCATTGCTACTAGCTTTGCGTGATGCATTAACGATAACAGCTGATTTTGCCGTGAAACGAGGTACTTCAAGTAACCTAATGCCAATTTGATAGTTGTTAGAGCCTAGGACTGACGTTATGGTGGTTTATTTTTGTTTGAGATAGACTGCACACATCCATGGATTATTGCCCATTTAGTATAACGTTTTGCAAACCTTTCCTTTCCTTGCAATCCTTCGGTTGTTTTTTTTATTATATTTAAAATATCCTTCGTACTCTAAGAAGACAAAAATATCAAAAAAAAGCATACTTTCAACTAATCACTTATAGAATCAATAAATAACGTTTTTTTACTTTAGCTTATCAATGTAAAACTTCATACGTTTTTTATCAATTTTTGTTCTTCAACATTATTAGATACGAAATAATTAAATGTTTATTTAAGTAAGTAAAACATTTGCGCGTTTATTGGAGAAGGGCAGTCCACCAACGCTTACACGCTTTTAAGTATATTAGGATCAATTTTCAAGTAATCAAAATATATTGTTTGCAGTATTTTTGGTGCGTACGTATAGTACGCGGGATTCGTGCCTGGGTGTGCCAAATGAGAAACTTACGACTGAACCACAAGTTAATACAAAAAACATTTTGTTCGAGTTTAAAAGATCTACACGCACGCGGCATTGATTGTGTAGCGTCTGAACGGCACGGTTTTTGTTCGGAAATCCGACGATCTAGTGTGGATTATAATTAAATAATAATTCTTTTTTAGAATAGTTCTTTTTTTATAATTAGTTCTATTACGAATAAGTTTAGTTCGTAGGTTGCGTCTCCATGACAACACAGTATACATATTACGACAATCATGACAAAGAATGATAACTTGTTAATTACGTGACTTGGGATTTTTTTAAGTATATGTATCATTTATTATCATATGCACAGAACAACGTTACAATAATTATTTTTATAATGAGTTCGATTGATAACAGTATCGGCTGGCAACAAAGTTGAAAGCATTACCGTGTTCCTACTTCCTACTGCTTATAATTATGAATCAGATATTAATCCTAATACTTCATATTTATATAATAACTAGCTGTGCCCGCGGCTTCGTCCGCGTGGAATTTAACGAAAATTATTTAGTAGAAATTAAAGTAGTTACTCCTTATTACATCAGCTACCTGCCAGTGAAAGTCCCGTCAAAATCGGTCCAGCCGTTTCAAACATTAGCCGGAACAAACAGACACACAAAAATTGTAAAAAATGTTATATTGGTATATGTACCGTATATACATTCATATGTATATCATTTTAATAAGCGGTTATTTTAATATTACAAACAGACACTCAATGTTATTTATTAGTATACATAAAATTTTATTTTAGGTACGGGATAGTTTTACCCTAATGGGTTTTCCTTTATCAGCCGGCTATCACGTAGACTGGCTCTCTAGTGTTAAGTGGTCAAAGTTACTTTTACACGTCTGTAATGTGGTGATACCCTCGTAGGCTCCACAGACGGCTGTACCTACCGGCCAAGAATTTAGCAGAACACTCATTCAGTATTTTCCTTTGAAGAACGGTAACGTTTCACCGTCGATTCAAAAAGGGACTGTTAGACATACAATAAAAAAATTAACTTGGGTGCAAACTGACGACATTCTTTCATTAGTTGTTTCGTAGGATGCACCACAAGAGCACAAGTACCTCACATCCTAAACATATATTAGTAATGCTTAACCCCAAAATCTAATTTATTATCAGCACTTCCATTGAGCAACTTCTTCCTACGTTCACTAACGATATGCAGTTAATTGTAATACTTCAAGATAACAGTGTAATTAACCCATTTACTTTCATATAAAGTTTGCGGTACAGCGCCACTTATCAGTGCAACGAGCCCTGCGCGATCACAGCGCGCATTACCACCTAGTGGTAATATATTGTTCTCATTATTGCATCCGATTAACATCAATACGGGGCACGACTGCTACATAATACTTCTATTAGATCAGCATAATACTATTAATAGGACTAAATACCAATTTGAAATATAATTAATTACCATTACAAATAGATTTGAGCACACAAAACATACCTCACAGATAAAACATTAGTCAAAAATTTGTGTGTTCTGTAACTGTGCGTAGAAATATATCGTCGTCTTGGTGCTTCTTCTTTTGGTTAAAATAAATATGACGCATTACGTAACAATGGCTGTCTACTCTAGACTCTACGGCAGGGCTCTGAGTCAGACTATGTCTTCATCATCATATACACCGGCCCAGTTTGGAGTGGTATGATCCGACTGACAAGCAAGGCGGTTGACTCAGACTCAAGGATGGATGGATGAAGTAATAGACGGTGGTAGACTCAAGCTTAGTCAGATTTTAAGTGATCATCACTGGCCAAAGACTGAAACACAGAGAAAATTACTGACGTGTCGAAGGTAAAAAGAGACGTGGAATACATGATAATTGACTCTTCAACATTACAACCAAACTGGATTGGTTAAGCATTTAAGAAGCCGAGCAAATGATAGCACGAATGACAATTGAATTAAACTGAACGATACACAGCCCAGCGACCTCTAACAGACGGAATTTTACGTAAAAAGCAAAGGACGATCGGTTCGATTCTAAAGTACCGACACTTGATAATAATAGGTATTTAAATTAATTGAAATGGAGACATGACTCACAACTGATGTATTTAATTCCAGCGTGATACGAGAGCAGTATTGGGCGTGTTCCAAATGGTCGTTCACCCAACGGGTACTGGTGCTGGCGGTGGTTGTGCTGATCAGCGTCGTGGTGGGCCTCTCGATCACCTTGGCGCTAAGGAACGGCGAGAGCGACAGTGGAGACATCCGGGGTCTTTTCGCGGCCCATGTGGATACGGCGCCGAATTAACCGCACAGCGGAGTACAGGACTTTATGGCGATTTCACTTTACCGTCATCTCATATGTCTTTCGACTAACATAAATCAATATATCGGGTAAATGTAACCGGTAAGACGTTGCGCACCCGCTGAGATGGCATATTCTACTATTTTGTAATATAATAAGTTTTTACGTATAAATGTTTCGGAAGAGTTCACTCTCTATTGTTTGTTTTATGTAACAAAGAGCAGAATTTATAATACTCGGTTATCGTTATGAGAGTAATGGATGTTTATATTACTCGATAATAGTCAAAGATGTAGTTTATAGTCCTGAAGACCGAAATGAAATATAAAATTTGTTATTTGCGCCGACAACAACAATGTTCAGTGTTGTAACTTCTTACTTTAAACGTCACAATAATCTCACACGAAATTGACCTATCAAAAAGTAAAATACTTTATTATATACCCAAGATACATAAATTAATATACTAAGAATATTTGATGTCATTAATTAATGATAAGTCATCATAACTTAGATTTTTTTTCACCGATATTTCGAGAATACTTACAGAAATTATTACTTAATGAACTAGTAGGTACGTTACGCATTATTCAGCTTAATTTCGCATTATGTGGTTTCAGTTCGCAATATTGATCTATTGTATCAATTATAACATAACTGGACAAAACACACAATGACTCATTGTCGATCTAATTTTCAATCTTTATTTCGTGAATGGAAGATGAGGAGAAAGAAGCAGGTACACGTATAGAGATAAGTTTAAGTTAGTAAGTAGATTATACTGTATAATTTAATCGCGAGGGACACACATTTATCTGAATATATAATAAGTATAATATATATAAGTAGTATTAATGGTAATCCGCCCTCGTCGTGACTCATGTTGCAGAATATCTACGCTTTATATATCACTCTAAATTGTTATTCGTTTTATCGGGCGTTTACAAAAAGAAAATAAAGATATAATGTATGTACAGCCCATGATTCATGAGTC
This sequence comes from Megathymus violae, assembly GCA_003671415.1. Lineage (NCBI taxonomy): Eukaryota > Metazoa > Arthropoda > Insecta > Lepidoptera > Hesperiidae > Megathymus > Megathymus violae. The sequence goes on along the minus strand of PDGT01000085.1, from coordinate 914,491 downwards.
CACGATTGCTTATTTTTATTTCTAGTTCAGCCTATGTTTAATAGTATCTAACAAGTTGATATAATCCATAATTCTCACTTTACCTACATGTCAGCAGAGCGTGCGTGCGTATGTGTGGCTGGCAAATTTTATCATATTACACGTCATTTCATTTTCTACTTTAAATGTGTATGTATACTGAGTATTATCAGACATAATGGGTATAACAATATTTAGATAAGTTATCTGTATGCACACCTGTCTTTCAATTTTATTGATGTTGAGGTTTCTAGAATCTATAATTTCGTTCATATCTCAAGATTACCTCAGCACACGAAGATAAAGGTCTATATTACATTTGGCAATATACGAAAATATATTGATAAATTTGTATTAACATAATAACATAACTTAGCACTTGTAGCTGTTAAGCGGCTGGAAGCTGCAATCGTTATCTCAATTTTTATTAATTGGCTATCAACCAATATGAACAAACGCTCCCGAACTTTTAATTATGCTTGCCGCCGTCGATTCTATCGTTATGGTCTTATACCAATGGTTAAACCTTGTAGGAATCCTCCCGGTGGCTTAAACATCTAAAACTTATCACATCTATAACATCTTTCTACATCTAAAACCATTCGAAAAGTTACATTAATAGGTTAAAATGGTCTATGTGATATTTTAAAGGGCTGTGTACCAATATACGAGATTAATTTGAAAATGGCAAAAACTTTAATTTGATAAAAGTGTGTTTTCACACATGGAATGAGGTTCACAAAGGTGTATGGTATTTTAAAATAACCTTATTTACTTGAAAAAGATCAATAAATTTATTTCCTCAATATACCTTAGATGTCAACCCTATTGAAATCAATTAATAATTAATTATCCTTTATTAAGATAATGCCATGACGCTATATGACTATCGTCAGATAATAAATAACTTGGTGGAACATTTGAACTTTCAATTCACTCGAGCACACGTGAGTTACCATTTTCATAGAAATAATGGATATTATGATAAATTGTTATTATTAATTAAGAGTCTTAAGAACCTTGTCTAAAAGTTTTTATATTTGTGTGAATGTTTCAATGTCGAAATTTAAAATTAATAAGTTATCAAAAGTTTATAAAAAGATGTCAGTCTCAGCGGAAGGTGGGACAAATACACAAAGCAGCTATACAATTGTTTATTATTTACCGAAAGCAATATTTTAGTAAAACGAGATATTTTCCTGTACAACTAAATATTTTTTTTCAAAAAGTCAGTATTAATTTACTTTGCGACAATCCGCAAGCACAATGTATGATGGTATATACTTCTATACATGCATAGAACCTCCCTCCATCACACAAAGGAAAACGTGTATTTATGATAAAAAAAAGTATATACCAACATACATACAGTTACCAACTAAGCTTACCCTAATTGTACATTGTATACATTGTGTTTGCGGATTGTTGCAAAGAAAATTAACAATGAATCTCCGCAAAGTAACACCTGATACTATCAACTAAGTCGGGTATTGATAACACCGATACATCAGCTTATCTCGCGGTCGCTGAGAAGTGCCGTCCTTGCCGCGACAATGAGACCGATTTGAAAGACACCTCATATAAAATGAAATGCAGTAGTTATACATGATTTTAATTACCTATTTATGAATAAGGCACTCGATATCCAGAGAGATATACACATGTAATATTGGATCGCAATTGATGTTCATTGGCCACTGCCGCCCTGCAGCTTTAAACGTGAATGATACTCGTAGTTTAGATAAGTACAATGTTAATTAGTTAATATTCGCCTATTGCACTCCTGACGACTATAAGAAATAACGTATGTATACTGAGTAGGTATCCTGTTATTATAATTATATTCTCTGTTCTAATAGATTTAGTCTCCGATTTGTAAGTACCAGCAACAGTATAAATATTAATAACATTAACGTACACTTAAAGGGAATACAAAATAAAATGAAATAAAAATACAATATTATTATCAATCACCTCGAACCTCCGTTACGAAAATCCCATCATCACACGGTAACGACGTCAACACAGAGACATTCTTATTGGATTACAAACCTCTTTTCTACTATCCACATTACATATCTACGCACATATCTATCCAATTAAAAATCCAATCCAATCCATTTTAATCTGGTAACCCGAGAACTGGCATGCATTTCGCTCAAAGAATTGGTATAGCCATTCAAAGAGGAAATGCTGAAAGCATTTTGGGAACCTTTCCCAAAGACAGCGATGCTGCAAATTTTTTTAGGTAGTGTTTTATATTTTTCTATTTTTGTATTTTTTTTATATAATATGTATATTTTGTAAATAATTACTTAAAAATTATTTTATTTTTTTAATTTCACATAATATCATTATTGTCATTTAAGAACATGTTAATAAAAATAATTTACAAATTGTTAAAATCCATTATTTTTTTTTATTTGAAATACAATTTAATTGCTATATTAGAGGCATACAATTTAATTGAGTATAGCTCGATTATAGGTATGTTATCAATATCACGTTACGTGTCGGACTTAATACGAAGAGAAAAAATTAATCCGACGTCAATATATTATGAGAAGCTTAAAGGTACCGCCACACTCCACCACGCCATCAATTACCAGTTAGCACCTCCCGGCGCACTCTGTCGGGACTCATCACGTTGTTTCGTGGTTGTGATTACACCTGGACAGTCGGATAAACAAATTATTTTCTTTAACATATTTTTCTATAAAACAACTCTACCCTCCTTCATTATTAACGCACTCCCATACGGTCACATGACGTGTACCGTATATACCGAAAGTTGCAGTGGGGAGAAATCCTTCGTAGCTCGGTAACTCACCCCTAGATTCAATTAGACGTCACAAAGGTAACCATGCTAACAAAGCATTGTCATACTGGTATGAATTTTGACCGAAACTGAATTCATACCGTTGCACGAACGGTGGTTAATGCGACCATCATGGAACCGAATCCATCTACCGAACTACCCTACAGACCGTGTTCAAGGCAATAAGTCTTTATGCAAGCGCAAAGCTTGCATTTACAGTGATATTTTAATTATGTAACAAATCTACATATCTAACATATTTGTCTGTCTGTCATATTCGATTTTGCCTGAATGTTAACTAAACGCACGTGGGTGAGGAGAATAATAATACAAATACAAAGTCGAATGTATGTATACCAAAAATATAAATTGTGAATGTGTCTACAAAGATTTCGTTGTCAAGTATAGTATGTGACATTTCAAATTTAAGAGCACGTATAAATACAAAAATGTTAATGGAATTTTACGGATAGAGATCTGCAATATGTTTGTTTATAATTCTAAATTAATAGGTGTTCAAGATAATTAATTACAATTGACGATTTCTTCCTAATCTACAAAACTAGCGTAATATTTCCGTAGAGATCGCCTAAATATAGGTCCTAACATAGTGTTTACAGGAAACCCTATACGAGAATCCCAAAACTGAAACTTGCCACAGAAAATTGTAAATACTCTGGAAAAAATTACCTCTCAGAAATCTGTTCGACGCCAGCATCTCGCTGGCTTGCCAGTTATGTTCGAAAGAAAAATCACATAATTTATTTTATGTAGATCCCAATGAATGCATTCGGGTTGTTGCAATATTAACGTTGTAACAATTTCGTTCTCAACGATACAAATTAAACTTTATGCATGATATTTAAGATTACATCATTATTATTGCGAGGGTCGTTAAGATCGAAAGATTTATGCGAAGGAGAAGAGGTCTGTGAGGCCCCATTTCTCAGGGATACGATTAAAAACTGGTACTTAATTCACTTGCGTAGTTAGACCTCTGCTGTACATGTAACGATCAACGATTACATAAGCCAGAATAGCTCTCAACACCACCAAATATATTTATTCTTGACTTGCCTGATGAACCCCACTAAAAAACGTCGTGACTAATATATGTATACATATATGTGTTTATTTATATATATATTTTATATCGACATGTAATTTTATTTGAGGTATTTGTTATGGGCCTCTTATTATCTTTGTTGCCTTTGAGAGAGATACTGAAGGGCCGCGAGGACCGGCGGCGAGGAGGAGGTCTTATTTTACAAGCATTTAGGTTTTATAAGCGGAAAGATGTAGACTCTGTACCGCGAATGTACTGCATTGCCATGGAGAACTTTGAAGGGGGTGTATGGCTATAATTCTCAAAAACTTTTTTTACTTAATAGCTTACAAAAAAGTCTTTCAGTCATGCCATTCAAAAATACGAATGATTCGATAATGTTAAGTAGGTAACTGCGGGCGCATGACGTCGTCAGGTGGGTGCCCTAAACCATTATTATACATTATGTGGTACCCGTATGCCATGCGCACCATGCCATAAGTGCAGGTTTTAAAATTAGTTAAGTTATCTGTCTACTTTATGTTGAAGTATTGACATGATGTAACATTAAAAAAATTGAATATAAGTTAAAATATATTTATATACATATTTTATCCTTTTTAGGACCTAAAATGTAACTGCTGTGAATCGAATGTCTTTAAGCAAAAAGTGAAAATTAAGCCGGTAGTTCCAATTGTTATAGTTAGACAACAGTTTAGTCAAGCGATATCAGAAAATTTTAGGTGCCATAAGAATTTTCGACAAACAGATTGGCCGTTAACTCTTTAGCTTAACCGCATGGGACAGCGCGATGGAGTATGCTCTCGGTATCCTCAGTTACAAGAAGTGACCTGTGTCCTATTGTGGGCGACTCATAAGTTGAAGCCGTTCAACAATATGAACAGACCACCCACAACAATAATTTAGTGTGATGTTTGTGAAATAATTAGTCTACAATGAAACCGTCACTGAGATACATAATTATGTCGGAGACAGTTATGACTACGACATATTGCCTTCCCACGCGTCCGCTCGCTTGCGGGATGGGTGTGTGGGGTATTTGGGTCTCAAGGATCACCTTTTACCCGGGCTAAAACTAGAAAGAACTAGCATCTCCTAATGGAGGTACGGACTCCGCCGTCAGGCAGGAATCCTGGTGTAATCGGGTGTCTCGTTCGACACGATGAGTTCTGCAGAAACGAGTACCTCATTGAGTCGTATTCTGCTGTGTCTGCAGACCCCTGCGCTGCTACCGCGAGATCAACGCGACTCATGCCGGGGTCGCGTGCGTCAGTCGTGGACGAATGTGTGTACGAGGTAGTCGAGATGTCAACACCGGACGGAGTACAGCTCGTGCGTGCGGGTTGAACGACGATGTCACATCATCATGTGACATCCGTGGCGAGCTGTCACATTACACACCGGCACGTGAACCGAATGATGGCAGTACCCGGCTATTGGGGTGGCTTAGAATACCACCACCAATTCCATGCTGGCAGAACATCGTAAGAGGCGACAGAAGCCAGCCTGTTTGGTGGTAGGGCTTCGCGTATGAATTATATTATCAGTATTATTATTAAGTCATTCATATTATTATTGGTATTATTATCTTTCCGTGAAGTCCGCCTGGCTAGCTACCACCCTCCTGCTTGAGTCAGCCGCCAAACGACTCGTCGTGTTCCGGCTGGAGGCTTGAGAGCCAGTACTTTGTTTCTAACCTTCTTCTCATTTCCTGGCCCACAACGCATCAGTAATACCTTTGGTCTTGCTGATGTCCATTGGCGACCGTGACCACTTACCATCAGGTGGCTCGTCGGCTCGTTTGTCGGCTATTAAGATAAAAAAACCCGGCTATGACTCAACATTCGGCAACTCCTTTTACAATGGAGCTTTTCTAAGGGACAGGGGTATTGCAGTCCTTACTTGTACTCCACTCGTGCTTGAGACTAGTACCTCTCTGTTAGAACTAATAAAAGTAAGCCTCCCAAGTAATAACTTACAGTACCATCTACCATGAAATAGATAGCAACACAAGTATAACACAATGATCACGATGTACATTGTATTATTGGAACAGAAGGCTCACTTCACAATGAGCGTGCTAATGGCGTCACGCACACAATGTAGGTGTTATAGACATGAAGATACATCGTCTAGTCCACAGACAGTTATAGATAATCTATAATGGATTAATGTTAGTATCAGTAATATTATAAAAAATATGTTTTTTTTTTATAAATATAATGTTGCAAAGGTAACCTATGTTATAAGAAATTATTTTTTTAAGCATGACATAAAAGATAATGTTTAACAACTTTTAGCGTCATAGGTCATCGCTACAAGTCTTGGCGCAGTGTTTTTTAATACCAATTAAACAGAAAATGTTATAACTGGTTTGCCTTTGGTGGTGATAGATGGAATGCTGGAGTTTCTGGAGAAAGTTAGTGTGTAAGTTCATATGAAAAATGTGTAGTAATTAACAGTCACCAGATAATTGTTAAAAACTTACAAGCGAACATCACCATTATAATATATTATATAATTGGTGCAAGTCTTACTTAGAGGAAAGAAAATCTATAATTGTAGCTGGTGGTTACAAATCTGAATCTTTCTCAATCTCATCAGGAGTTCCACAGGGATGACATTTAGGCCCTATATTCTTTACCATATTTATTAATGACATAGGAACCTGTTTCAAAAATTAAAAATTTTATATGTTTTCAGATGACCTTAAATTTTTCAGACAAGTGAATTCAGACAACGACCAGTTTTTATTACAATGTGACCTAGATAATCTCACAAATTTGTGCAGAATTAGCAACATGAACCTAAATACGGATAAGTACAAAGTGATAAATTTCACAAGAAAGAAAACCTTAACGCCTAGACTATATCACATTAATACTGATAAATTAGAGGTAGTGGATAGTATTCGAGATCTGGATGTAACTATAGATAGTAAATTACGCTTTAATCTTCACATAGATACAATCTGTAAACGAGGCTACAAAACATTAGGCTTTATTTTATGTAACTCCAAAGAATTTAAGAAACCCTCCACCAAAATTGCCATTTACAATGCGCTGGTACGTAGCAGTCTGGAATACTGCAGTGTTGCTTGGAATCCACACTACGAAGTATATAAAAACGTTTAGAATGCGTGCAGAAAAGATTCCTGTACTATTTTACATATAACTGCAAATTGTTAAAAAACGTTAACTAGTTACGAAGACCGTTTAAGGTATTTTCAAATGTCAAACCTCAGCTCTCGACAAAATGTTTTGGACAACATGTTCTTATACAAATTATAAACGGGATCATCGATGCTCCCCATTTACTATCTAAGATTGACATTAGCATACCAAGGAAACGTTCACGATCCTCTACACATAAACCATTCCGTGAAAAAACGCGACGTACAAATTTGGGAACTTACTCTCCTATAAACAGGATTGTTAAAAGTTATAATGCATATAACGACTTTATCCCCAACGCCCCCGATGATAATGGAAGTGCCCTCAGAATGGAAAAAGACCATGAATTTTAAATTGATATTTTTTCTAACAGCAAGAATATTTTTAAAAGTTACCTGTTAGAACTTAAGTAATTTAGTTTATACTCTCTCTTTTTATTATTATTTAAATTAAAAATTCTATTTAAAACCTAACTATAATACCTTCTCTATTTCTAGTAGAGTCCATTATAGATAATTTATTAACTAATTCACGGAAACTAATAGTAAATTTAATTTTATTAGTTTGTTGCTTACATTTTCATAGCATGTATTTTGTACCTATAAGTAAATCGACACCTATGTATGTATGTATAAAACTTGTATGATTATTGTTTAAACTGTAATGGTGATCTTTTTGTTGGTGCAACATTTAAATAAAAATAATAATAATACACATGATCCTTGAAGGAGCGAGTTCATTTATTAACTCTCCACCGGCAACGCTTCAGTGCCCAAGGTGTGGTCAACGTTCACGAGCACCAGCGACCGTTTACTGTGGGTTTTTCATCAGAACGTTTGCCGGATGGAAAATGAGCCTCTCCTGTTCACATTACAGCGTAGGTAATTAACAAATGAAACCAGCGGCCCTTCTGTGATATAATTCGCTGCCTCTGTCATTACACCGTCCACTCGGCGATGTAATGGTTAAGATCGGTATCGGGTCTATTATCCCGATACGCGCCCATTTGCCTCCATTGTTCCCGGACAACCGTCTCTATTGTTCGCTGCGCCCGGGCGCCCGCGATTCATTTATCTAGAAAAATATTTTAAGAACGCCCATTTTTTAATTCTCTCCCGAGTGGACACAAATTACTGAGTAGCCGCACTCGGTGAGGTGGCCGGCGTCCACTTTGCTACCACACAATAAGACTTTCCTGTTCTGTGGAAACTAAGTAAATATCTGTATATTTTATCGAATGTAAATACCTAAATGACGTTGGTTGGATGGTCATACAAATGAAACAATTCTCCTGGGACGCACTTAAAATATTGACACCAAAAACTTAACCGTATCATTACCAACCAGTCCTACAGTTAACAAGAATGTATTAGGAGAATGTACAAATGTAGCTTAAAATATTTCTTTGTAAACAATTTACCCAAAAATTGTCCCGCGCTACGCTATCCAATATTTGCGTCAACGGGTGGTCGCTGGTTATTTACGACCATCCCCGTTCGCCTTGGTTATCGATACACTTAAGTGGCGTCGCTACTTTTTAATTTTTTTCTTTTTAAACCATTTATGTCGTGTTTAGAAAGATAATAAATAACCCTCGCCGAAGATATATTTTGTTGATACGGAACAGCGTAGAAGCGCATAGTTCACGTTGTTAAGTGGTCATACTGTCCATAGACTTCGGAACCGATCTTCAGTAGAACTGCAAGCACTTGGAGAATCAGACAAATTAATACTTCAAATGAATTTGTTTTCAAAATAGTCAAATACCAAAATAATATATACCATGTTCTACCTCTACTATATCGGCTGTAACATTTTAGTATCTTTACGACCTATAATTTTAACACAATGAGAAAATTGTCATAACTAGGCTATCACTAGTCTCGGTGACAAAAGTAAAATAATTGAAGTCAAATTAGACCCAAAGCTTGATAGAAAAACGGTATTTAATACACGCTTGGGTGTAGTTAACACTAAAATAAAAAAACAAAGCAGCAACGTTCATCTTTAATACGAAAAGTGCAAGAAAAATTCGATTTACTATTTGCACGCAGCGGCAAATGATCGTGCATAACTTAAATGGAAATTATGAACGGCCATGTTTCAGTTTTTGTAAAGTACCGCTTATCAATATTCAACATGCTCATAATGTCAGCTGTTGTCACCGATGTAAATGAATTAAAATTTAAATAATCACCTTGGTCATCCTTTAATGGTAATATGCTGAATACCGCTTCTTGTAACTGAACATACCTGAAACATAATCTACCTCATTACTCCATTGCAGTTGTTTTAAGACTGTCCGAGAGGCCTTCCATACGGATAAAAGACAGCTATTCAATAAACAACCCTCTTATAAAACTGACCTGAACCAACTGTTTAACCCGCCCTCCGAAGCACGAAAGCTGGATGGATTTTTACTATTGGCGGCCACCCCAAAGTTACCCCTCTCGTTTAAGGTTGTGTCAGATCGATAATCTTGATTAATCGAACCTAATTATGCGTGCCATATCAACGCAGTGCCGTAAAAAAGTGACCCAAGGTGGCGAGGTTTCATTGCCGCTGATTGACATCACGAGTGACATCGATGGCCAGCAGTGATGGAGCCGAGATACGACTACTATGCGATGTGGACAGTTATTACTTTTCAGTCTTGTTTTGTAGATTTTAATGTTCAATGGGATTCTCTGCCATCGATTGTAGTAATTGATCGATGTGTTTTAATGTTCGGTAGTCAAATGGGGGTCCGTCTTTGTACCATTAATAAAAATATTTAATAATTCTCATGTTATTTTTAGTGTATTACCTAACAATTTTTTACCAATGATGCTTCTGTTTTCCTAAGATCAATTTTCCTCTAGACTGAGTTGGAACATGTGACGGACAAGTCGTAAATTAGTGATTGATTCGAAATAATTCTTGATTCACAAGAAGGGAAGGTGAAACCATTTTATCAAATTCATATAAAATAGACGGCCTCATAGCCCAGTTTGTAGTGAGCCTGCCGAGCGAGGGGTTCTGAATTCGATTCCCATCTGAGCATACATTTATGTGACAGGTAAATGTTTGTTCTCGGGTCATGGGTGGTTGTGATGTCATATTTATGTATGTCCATGCCACCCGCAACACAGGGAATCCTAGCGCGGGGGTGTGAGTGTGTAAACGTTTATTGACGTTCATATATTCTAATTCATTTATTCTAATCCGATTCGCTTTGCCGTATATTTGGCATATTATAAAATGCATATTTTTACGAAACAAAAACTAAGTTCAAGATAGAAAATAACATTATATACCAACATGGCAACCTCGTGCGGATCCAGTTCATGTCGAAGCCTCAGTGGTTCATGTCGACTTTCAACTGTTAATATGATAAGACCGGTAATCAATATAAACTACCACTAATACATATAGCAAAAGCGGCAGTTGAGCCGATAAGCAAAACGACCGCAATTAGTATCTTTTAAAGTGTAATGTATCTTCCCTTTGCGGCACATTCGGTGTAACTTTCTACGGTGTGATGAGTTAATTATCCAACTTGTAACGGAGCTTCCATCGTTGAAGTAATTGAAATAACTGTTTTGCGTATCTTACGTATATTACCTATGAGAGGAAATTTCCTTATAAAATTGGACGTATTTGTTCATTATATGAAACAGTTAATCGAGTTTCTGTTACAGAAATATAATATTCAAACACGGTTTTAATAAACGCGGCAGTAAATTGTTTAAAGTTTTTTTTATTTTTTATTATTTATACGAGTATATAAGTATGTTTACCCAAGTATTTATGAGACACGCAGCCATTCACAGGTTCAAATATATCGTCTCAACAAGACACAAAAATTGCCTATTAGCTGATTTTAAACCAATAAAACGGATATCAAACAACACCTTATCATTTTCCAACGTGCCACAATAACTTTAAACAATCTTAGTATAATATGGAACCACATCTCATAAATTGCGGTACACGCTTTATTGAATATTAGTCGGTGATAAGTGGTGGCTGCAGGATATGCAGAACATAGCGCCGTGTCATTTTGCGTGTTTGCACAGACAGGCGGAGCGGAAAATTGGAAAAGTAAAATACTTTATTTATATTTATGTATCAGATCACCACTTAATGATTGACATATAGCCTAAATAATGAATTGTAACATTTGTTACTTTATGCATATCCATTGTTATAAGATGATTACGTATAGTATATATGCATGCATATAAATCATACTTTTTGCTCGCGGATTGCTGTAGAATAGATTAATACTATATAATTTAATTTGTTCTAAAGTTAAAGATAGATGTTGCAATTTTACTAAATGGTTTTTATACGTAAATAGCCAATAAATGAGCAGTCGAGCCATCTGATGGTAAGCGGTCACCTTCATCGTAATCCACGCTCACACTATGCTTTAAAACTCCCTGATTTTGAGGTGACGCAGATACATACAATTAATACAACACCACAAGCCTGAACCCGAGTACAAAGATATGTCTGTCACATAAGTGTAAGTCTACCGAGAATCGAACCCACGACTCTTTATTAGACGGTAAGAGTCACAACAACCTGGGCAATAGGATCATTTTATCAATAGATCATTATCAACTCTATCTTAAAAACATATTAACATCTTATTTATAACATTCCAAAAGTGGTCCCGTTACATTAGTGCAGCAGATTTATATATAATTTAACATCAACTATATATGCAAAGGTCGCAATTATTGGCATAGCTACTTGGAACATGATACTAGAAGCGATCACAAACCCGTCAGTCCCACGGCTACCGCCTGGCGCGAGCGTCCAGCGCGTTAAACTAACGGTGATGCATATGTCACTCGATATTTTACTCTCGTATCGATAATTAAGGTAGTGTCTAGAAGGGAGGCGGAGCTATATAAATAACGATGAGCTAATTGTTGTAATTTCACTTATTAATGTAAAGTAGAAGCACGACAAAATTCAACTTACTTCAATAAGAAAATCACAAAATTTTACTAAATAAACTTAAATAAAATATGATTATACTGCATACTGATACGTTAGAAATCGGTTTTCTCCGTGCTGTTGTTTTCATCTTCAGTTCCAAATCATGGGTTGATAACACTTTGATACAAACACATCAATGACTTTGGCTTTGCAATGTAACTGGTACCAAAAAGTAACAGCTGTACGAACGATTGTATTATTTTAATCTGTGGAAAAGTTACATTTTTTATTTCTAAGAGACATAATCAGATCCTGAGATAGTCAGTGATTTCATAGTTTTGCAATACCCATTTTACCACAGTTTGTATTTTTAAACAGAGCTAAATTGACATTGATTGATCTTGACAAGTTTGACTCTTTACCTTCAGGAGTTACATCAGTTCCTCACCATTGTTAAAAGGAACTAATTCCGAGCCATACTCCATATATTCAAAAGAGAATCATGCAAATTCTTTTCATAACGATCGTACATACATAAAAAAAAAATAAACATAGAAACTTTTTCGAAGTCAGTTAAAAAGTAGGTTTTTATTATAATATAATTAAATAATTTGTTAATCCTTAAATAAATAATCAAGCATTTAAATACTATATTATTAGTATAATTTATTATTTAAATATTTGTATTTGACTACATAGTAGTACTACATATATTCCCTGTAGTTTTTCCCTATAATTTACTCATCTCGTTCTTGCAACATTCACTCAATTTTTGTTCTATTGCTTTTGTTAGAATTTTACATTATTTATTTTCGATACTGAGCTCTAACATATATATAGCATAAATTAAATTTTAAAAGTAAATAAAATTATATCTGAATTACAAGATAAATATGTAATATGATAGAAAGATTACAATAAATAACAACATGATACCATTGTTACCTACCATTGTAGTTAGTAACTACTAATTATAATAATATTAAATCTTTGGATTCGATGTTATCGCTTCTGCCTGTAATGTAAGCGCTACCACTCGCTGGGGTCAGACGGAGCGTGGGCGAGTCTGCTGCAGCACCTAAAATGGTCACGCTTACGACATACCAGCGCCACCACCGGCAGGTAGTCTTGTTAATATGTGGCTTAGCTTCTATCTAATCTGTGCTTTTAATTAATTTGTTCCACGACTGTATATATTACTGTGTTAAAATGGCTAGGATTTAACTGGATAGTTCGTCTAAGCGAACGTAAAATAACAAATACTATTTATTGCATAATTATTATTTGATGTAAGAAGACTGGTAGCACAGTCCATTTGACAGTGTCGACTTTTGGGTGATGTGGCACGATATATCCACATGTGCTCAGTATTAATTAAAGCGAGTTCAATTAAGCTAATAATTAATCTCGTATCGATTATTGGAATCACAAAAAGTGAAAAATATTGGTACTACTGATAATTTTATCATTTGTCAATTTATTCTAAATGTGTGATCATTTAGTTTTATTCTTATATTAGAAACCCTCGCTTCGGTTTCAAAAATTCTGCAGAAACAGATCCGTTTCCTGCAATCAAATTGAATTATAGATTTATTACCCATCATATAATTTCAAAATATGTCAAGAATCGTCAAACTCTATTCGTTGGTTTTAATTTTATACGATAACAGATAAATAGAGACATAGAGAAAAGTAAAATAATATATGTTTAAGCCTCTATATTGACAACACAGTCTACGTACTTTGTAATGTACAAATTCAGCCCGGTTTATTACGAGTATTCGTATAAGTAACGCGCAATGAACAGGTATAATATGTATGTAGGTGATATAGAATAAGGAACTTATGAAGAACGGCACAACCCACCGGATGTCTACGCAATGTTATAATTTGCCATCAGTGACCATTTTATAACTTTCCTTACTCTGTAACCAGCTATTATTCAACGGCGCGTATCCCGATAATTATATCTTAAGCACGTTCGTAGTTAAGGGGTATTAATTCTCGCTGACATAAAATTTTGTGTTGCGTTGCCGCGTATCACTTTAATTAAATGAAATTTCGACACCATTCTTTGCCACATTGCCCGTCAAGTTTGAGAAGGACCAATTTTATGGAATTGCGGATTTTAAGCATAATGTTAAAAAATGTTTTATTATTACTACTTATAGTTAGTAACCATTTAATACTTTATGACATGATAGTATAACGATAGTCTTTAGTTGAAATTATACATGTTAAAATTATAATGCCCACTTTAATGTTTATTACTACAAAAGTTTTGCTACTTGTAAGACTTGTTTAATTTAAGGTGCATATTAACAAATGACAGCAGTAGAGTATTAGTAGAGTATACTTGACTGGTAGCGAAAATAAAATTTCTCCAGTAGATATAACGGATCGAAACAGTAATCGATAACTACAAAGTTAAGCAGCATGTCTTCTTTCTTGTTTATTTATTTACTTACGTCAGGTAATACAGCGATGAGTTCTACATGGCGATATTCCTCGCCCGCACCCAGTGTCGGGCTCTGCCACCAGGTCGCTGGGTCTCCGTCCACGGCCAGTCTAGCTGGATGCCGGCGAGACGGTGAGCCTTCGGGACCCTCGCATACGTCGCATACGATGCCACGTCTGAAAATAAAAGTAAGATGTAATTTTCAAATTTTTGTAGTTTTTATATGCTAACTACTAGTATAGAATTTAAATTTACAAATATTTATAAATCGTAAAAAGCGTACGTTTATTCTGGATACAACCACGTCATAATAATTTATGTCGTTAAACTACATTGAATATTGGTTCCGTGTTTAATATTATAATCCGCAAGCGTTTATATTTTGTATTGCGTTTGAAAGGACAATAATATTAAGCTGAATGTCAATACCAAAACCTAACGTGGAACTATAATAATAATAAACGTTCACCCTTACACCATCCACAATAGGATTCTCTGTGTTATGGGTGGCATAGATGTACACAAATAAGACATCAGAAACACCCATAAGAGTATAAACATTTATCTGTATCATAAATGTAAAGGGGTCATCATACTTTGGCAACTACACTTCGAGCATTTAGTTTTATCGTACAGAGTTGATTTAAAAGGACTAAGCAAATAGACCAATAACGTGTTTCTAGGCTCTCGCAGAATACCTAACATACTCGTAGTTTCAAATTGCAAAAATATACAAAAGAAAAATTCTTACTTTCCCGGAGTGTCCCGACAGTATTCTTCAGGTCCGTGCACTCCGCAAGTAGCGTTGGCGTTCACCATGGAGTAAGGCGCCACGTCGAGCGGCGCAGGTAGGAATCCGCTCGCCGCTTCGCTCGTCACCGTCACCTCGGTCAGCGTTGTGCTGCTCAATCGGTCCAGGACTGCTCGACCTACCGATTCATAATACGTTATTATTTCCATAGTTAATGAATGAAATCAAATTTATTCGAAGATGGGTTTTACAAACAATTAAAAACAAAACTACGCCAACGCTTCAACAAATCCCTACCGTGAGTGGTACCGCAAGAAGAAGCGGTAAAAGTTCCAAGGGGATTTTTCCAACTCAATTACAGAAATCAATAACTGCGACTTATGACTATATATTAAACACATATCCAAGCAGTCTTGTCTTTAAAGTAAACATCTGATTTATATACAAATTAAATATAAAAATAAATAATATGGCTATTTATTTTCTTGTAGGCTGTAATAAAAATATAATACATAACTCGGAGAAAAATATTCATCGCGACTCCAGCATCTCTCGCTCCGCTCACGAATCTAATTTAGAATCGTCCGTTGCTATCGAAATCCCAGTTAGTTCCTGGATGAAAATTTCCCATTAGCATACTTGTTACGTAATCTACTATTAAACGACTGATTATTCTAGTTTCAGAATGAGTGCGATCATTTGAGTAATAATGATTCTCAAATCACGTCCAACGAGCTACCAAACGAATATCGCATCTCATTACAACGCTTTACCGCTAATGAGGTGCGCTTACCTCTCAACGGATCGCCGTAAATGTATCGGTAAGTATTTAAATCGAATTTTTAGTATCTATAATTGATCTTGATTCGATCAGAATCGAAGCTGATTAACCTGTGGCCCTATTGATAGTGGTCGTGTTACTAACGATTGGGTTCCGAATTGGATTCATGGTTCGAGTAGACATGTATTTAAACCAGACTTATAAATATTAATGGTAATCATATAACGTTGAATCTCTGATGTTAGATCCGATCAGAAAATTCTGGTGCATTTGCATGGTGATAATGTCGTAATTTGTCATGTGATATCCCCGGACCTATTACGTGTCTATCGCGCGTAGCAATGCTGGCTGAATGAGATGAGTTGGAAACGAAGATACTAATTATTTTTCCCGATGTTCAATAGCTTATTCAAATGTTACTTTTCTGAAATCGTGGGTACGCTACTTAGAAAGTAAGAACTTCTTTAATTATCACTTATTAATAAGAGTGTGTGGATACTAATTTAATTAGAAGCCGAATGTGCCGACAGCGCTATTTGGATGTATAAAAAGTACTATCCAAATAAGGAGGTGTTAGGTACGGTCTTAGGTAAGGCTACGTGGGAATTTTTAACTGATTCTTTATTAATTCACGCGTGTGTGCGGTAGTAGCGCTTTACTATAATGGGTCCAGATAAAAAAAATGTGTTTCGCTAATGAAGGTCTAAGGGCATATTTCATAGATAAGTACAAAATGTGCATCATTCTCAATATTTGTTTCAATGCTAGGCTTATGTCTCGTCACAACGGTAGTGTTTCAGTATGTCTTCTATTATGACCAAAGTGCAATACACTGGCGAGCTATGCACTAATACGCACTTATGTATATAAAAAAAATTCAAAGACCTATTGCATTAAGTTTATTGTATCTTAAAAAAACTTGATCGACACAAGACATCTGAGGTATTCCATAAATACTTTTATGTGTTCGAATTAGAATCAAAGAGAATACGTAACTGTCAATATGAGCACATATGAATGCTATCAAGAAATGCCTCTCAGTAAGAGCCGCAAACATTTTGAATCACATTGAACCATCCGTTTATAATTCCACGGGCTCGTAAACACAAATTAAATCAAGATTACCAGGAACGCATACATAGTTGAAAGCTTCATTGGACGAACGTATCGTGATGCCATGTGTTCCTGCTTTCGAATTATTAAAGTGAGGCCAGCTGGGAGTTTCTCATCACCGCGGGACGAGTAAATAGAAACTCCTTTTGAAGCGTTGTTTGTTGTCTGTGGAATTATCTTTTGATATCTAAACTCTGTAATAGTTACTATATTATGTAGAACTTCACTTAAGCAGATTATTTTTAGTTTGAAGCTTTTCCTTCAAATTCTCTCAAACACCCTGTTGTAAGAATCCATCCAATCATTTTTCCAAGCCAATCTCCAATGTTCGCGGTGCAGCCTCTTAAACAACGAACGAGGGAATTGCGTTAAGTCCCTTGTGAAGATCTCTCGGCTCTGTACCACCCAACTTATACAGACAGTTCTCTCGAACGATCACTATTGAAGTCAACTGTAATACAAATAATCTTTTATATCCTTTAAAGCAAACGATGTAATTGCTGTTGTGTCACAATAAATTTTACATAATATTATTTACATTGAAAGTACCTACTCGGATAAATTTCTTAAGAACGCTGATGTGCACAACATTATTACACACGAATAAGACTACATTTATTGAATCAAATTTCAGAAGTAGCGAAATCCTTGTCTCTATATCGGGGAATGAAAACTGCGAAGGCGCTTAACTATTCACACTTTAAGGTCCAGTTTTCCGGAATGGTGCCAAAGCGAATGTAGAGGCAGTTTACTTTTACTAGTTTAACCGTCATTCATTTTCGTACAACTTTTAAATCGTATACATATAATGCAATGTGTCCAAAGTGAACGTATAAACAATTCTAATTACCGACGACGAGATAAGTTGACTTTTGCCAAAGATATTGAAAGGATTAACAAAACGGCTAATTTATAAAACATGTCCCACCGAATTCTCTATCACAGACCATAAAATCTTATAGAAGTATACAATGTTGTAATGATATCACATAGAGATATAATTAATTTCTCACTTAGCTCTTGTAAAATATATGTGATTATTCAGTTTTGAAATTTCATCTTTTGGTCTCTTGCGATGCCGTTAGTATTACTGAAGTCTATGGGCGACGGTAACCACTCACCATAAGGAGGTCTGCTCAGGGGACGTCTGCTCATTTACCGACTAGTTATATAAAAAAAGACCCAAAAAAATTCAAGTTTGGATTTTGTTTAGATTATACTGTCATTCAAAAAATTGTAATATTCTGCAATAAACACTACTTAAGTTGTTCTATTACTCGGAAAAATTACGAAAAATCCACCCGACAGTATCGACTACATCTGTATGTATATAAAAATCACGTAAAAACCATGGAAGTAAAACTGTAATATATGTACTCAGCAATCACTGTGTTATGGAAATAATCGTGTTGCTCACAGCGTCCGCAATTTCGTCGAGAACAGTTAAAGGGTAAATACCAAAGGTAAGGTCCGACACGAGCGGCACTGAGGTGGTCCTGGCTCGTTAGGCGACATTCGCTTCCTCAGATTAAGATCGCTAACAAACGAACGAGAAAATTTATCGACACCACCAATTACTCGGCGGGAGATAGATGATGCTTTCAGAATACTCCGAAGATACCACTTAATTTCAGAATTTCTTTTGGAACTTGAATCATTAGTATTATGTTAAGGGGTTAAATTATTAATGTTTTATTTTTATTTTGAGGAATGAATTTAATTACATTTAAATGTACGACAACACTCGTCCTTTTCACAATTCAATGATTTTATGTCAACATTTTATCGTTATTAAACGGCCCGTGTCGACAATAGAATCGTGGGAGTGGTCGATGCATCTGTTAGCGTTAATCTTACCCAAACAAGTGTAACATCCGCGCCGACATATGTAAGTTTAAATTTATATTTTTAGTCTATTATTTGCTTTATTTATAAATTCACAAATACATTTTTTAACTGTGGGTAAACTATCTTGATTACTCTATCTCAAGCCACGATTTAACGATGGCGACACGAAACTATCACCTACATACATATTAATTAATTTGAACTACATATAAATACACCGAAGATCTTCCAAACATCTGCTCCTTCAAATATTGTCTAAAGGTACCAAGCTACAGAAAAGGTACTACTTACTATAGGATCAGCTTTAATATTTTGCTAATATATTACTTGATCACGTATTCACGTGAAAAAAATTATTTCCGTGTAAAAAAAGTATTCTGTTCTATTCTATTCGAACTTCGAATTGTAAAGCAATGACGATCGACAATTGTTAAACACCGTAGCTAGTAGCAGTGTTAGGAAAATCTAAAACATACCTAATAATTGATTGATCAAACAAGTTAACCAACCGTTCGTCTTCTTTATACTTTTGCTCAACAAAGGAATTCTTCGGATCTCGTTTCGAAGGAAACGAGTCTTTAAATAAATAAGAGCGTGCGTGCGGTAACAACGGTTGTCTCTTATCAATCACCACGGCGTGAGGGTAATAAACAAACGCTTCCGAGGTGGGTCTAATGGGGATCCAGTCAGTGTCTTCCCTCCTCTGATCTGACAGCCGGCCGTTGATCATTGTAGCTTATAGCTCGAGTCGATTCACAGCACCGCTTAGGGAGCCGTAGATAAAATGTGAAGTACTAGTCCATTTGAAATTGCCTATTATGTAACGATAGATCACATGATTACATTACAATGTTACTATCTTACAATTACAGTTGTAACAGTTATTGAACTCCGTGGTGTTTCACATCGCGTTCTACATGTTACTTAAATCCACTAACGATATCGATGAACATTTAGTAATACTTCCTCAGTGTTTTAATTAAAAAAAAAACTGTCAGCGTTACAGGTTTACTTATATTATTGATATCACGAATTATATGTAGTGTGTTTACTTATTTCGCATTATAATTTTTAAACTTTATGTGATTATTATTAGATACTCACACGTTACGTCAATGCCTCAACGTAATAATACCGTTAACGGAATATAGTCGAGTAGCCTGCACTTATTGTGTGGCCTCGTGTAGCACGCCCTAGCGTACGCTTCGATGTGTAGACATGTAAGTAAATTTGCTGCAGAGTTTTGGATGGTTGGATGATAACAATTGTGTTAACCGACCTCCAAAAAGAAGGAGGTTCTGAATTAGTTTGTATTTTTTTATTTTTGTCACCTCAGAACTCCGTCATTTATAAACCTTTTTGAAAAATTCCTTCTCTATTTGAGAGGGCATGTTTAAAACACTAACCCTAAGGGGTAAACAAATAATAGCATGTTAAAACCAGAAATTCACCATCTTCAAATTGAGGTCAGGTGTTTTAATTAAAATATTTGTTATGAATTTGAAAGTTAAAACAATCATAGTTATGCTATGCTTCCTTACCACAACTTCGTTTTGGTGCCACTTAATAAATTAAGTATTGACGGAAACATTTTTCTGTTTGTGCGGGAAACGTATAAATTTATTGCCGCTGTTACTCGCGCGATGCCCAGCGGTGGGAGGAGACGCCGCGACGTCGTGTTCACACGTGGCTGTTGTGCACTTAACGAGTGTGTGTCAAAGCTTGATTGCAAGGTATAGGGGATTTTTACTTTTTTATAATCGTTTGTTTTATATAAAACTTCATAATTATAGCATATTCATATAGTGCGTCATTTTCAAAAAAGTGGAGCTTCCAAGTGGACATTTATTTGACTTTTATGATATGTATTTACTTTCTATCACTAAAGTTACTCAGTTCATATTACACAATACATTTGTGATACTACAAGATTTTGATCATTTTGACCATTTTTTTACATTTTGAACACTAGTTCAATAGGTTCACAATTATTATTTAAGAGATTATGGAACAAAATTATGCTCTCGTAACTTAAGTTTTGAAGTTAGTACGATACGTAGGCATTCAAAGAAAAAATAAAATCAAGAATCGCCAAAAGCCTTCTCCTATTATGTAAAAAGACATATGAATTTAAACTTTCCATACCATTATAGAGACAACATAACAGTTACACAGCCAAAAACTTTACTTTACTGGTCAACCTCATTCTAAATTTAATAGCTGTATTATTTGCCATCATAATACGATTACAACTAGTAGGTAAGTTTTGCACCACAGAGCCAGCAACAAAGGAATGAGAGGGTTTTGACCTCCTGTGCAGAATACAATTCGCGTGACAACAGACGGTTTGCGGTCGGCGACCACACGCAGTCCAGATAATGTAACGCCGTCACCTGCGTGCACACATCGAGCTTGTGCTTTAGCTGCGAGCGGCCCCCGACCACTCGACCACTCAAGCACGCGGTGGATCGGCGTGATTGAGATAGTGTTACGCTTGCAGCCTCTCACTTACATGCGAATATTTTATTCTCATCAAAATTATTTCAAATCACCAAATTTCGTGGTTATATCTCGGTGAACAAACGCTACCTGAATTGCGAAATATAGACTTGGCAAACACAAAAATATATATATTAAATAAACCTAAAGCAAATGAACACGAACACCGATTCCATTTTTATTGCGACGTTCATAAATAAACCTTTAAAAATTGTAATTGTTTCCGCTTCGTTTACTTTCGTATATCGATTTCATATGTTTTTTACAATCTGTTCGATCTTGTATGTAACCTATAACCACCCTTCATGAAAACAATGGGCCGAAAACCATAACGAACCTTTAATTCAAACTTTAAAATTCTGTTGTGCAACGTTGAAGTAAATTTTAATTTTTAGGTTCGGTTACTCAGAGAAATATACAAGAGTTTGTTTAATATTCAATTAGCACTGTACATAGGCACGGGAAGCACGCGTCGCTGCTTCTCGGTAGGTGTCTAAACAAAACGTAAAACACTTTAAATCGTGTGTAAACAAAACTATTTCGCTGTTCTTAACTTAAACGTTTTACCTCCGAGTAATTATTTTCAACGACCGACGCGTCCATGCCTCCTTTCGCAGCATTGCGGCTCCGGTAAGCGTCAAATGGCGAAATTAGGCGTCCGATACGTTTTCCGCTATTTGCCTATAGATGGCGCTGATCCAAGGACTAGTTCAATTCGAATTTTTGAAATATTTAAACCAATAACAATTACGTACCTCCTTCATTTCCTTCAGTAAAGGATATCATTTAGACAAACCAGTTAGAGAATTCTTCGTGATCTTATTAAACGTGTGCAGTGTAAAGACTGTTTACTCCGCACTTGGTAGTGTATTCAACTCACATCAAGAAGACAAGAGTACAGCTGGCATATTCATAGATAGTATTACATTGTCCCTGTAGCTCGGGACCAGAATAGGGCTGCGGTATCTCCTGCCTGTCGTAAGAGGCGACTAAAAGGGGGCTTCCGCGGTTGTGGGCGGCTACGGTGGGAGCTCAAACCGTCCCATCAGCGACCCTGGGAAGGACGACGGTATGTGTGGCCGCATACTGCTGTAAACATCAGAAGGTCAGAACATCATGAGGAGCAGAGCCCGGCGGGGCACGCGCTCAGGACTCCGGTTGCGTTCCGTTGGAGATCCCGGAGTCCCGTACATAGCGCTGAGGAAGGCCACCGGGGGGAGTTTTAGTGCGGTAAAAATCCCACATAATCCGGTGTCGCTCCCACGACACCGGGTATTTTTTGGAGGTTTTCTCCCTCGAAAAAAAATTAGTATTACATGAAAACAAGTATATATTATTGGTTGCAACGAGTTCTAAAACTCAAAATACCAATAGCTAAACAACTTAATGAACGATACCGCATTGGACGCATAGCCACAAGCCGCATTGAACGCATGAGCCGCAAAACGGGCCTCTCCTCGTCGTCCATTGTTTGAAAACATCTGCCTTATAAATCGCTTTACGTGTAAATACATAATCTTGTAAAAACAAAGCGTAATATGAGTACACTTTAACAGCACTCTATGTTGAAACAAAGCTGTTTGAGGAAACGGAAGCTCCATTAAGCGTTTAGCTTTATGAAAGTACGGTCAGAAGAAAAGGTAATAAGATACTCATATGTAGCGTGTAAAGGCTTTGTCATTATTATAAATAATTGGTAGGTGTGTGGTTTTTAATTTTTAAAAGATTGGTCGTGCTTGAATCGTCAACATACGTGTTCATTCTTAGTGAAAGAAGTTACTTTTTAAAGCCAAATAACACCAATGACATCCAAGAAAGCAGCTGTGATCTTGCTGTTTAACTAACTCCCGCAACAAAAACACTGAAAAAATTGTGAGCTGATTCAAGAAAGAAGCCAATAGCTGGCAGGTATAGAACTGTACTGCCATGCACGAGTACAATGGGGATATTTTTTTAAACTCACACCCCCGCACTATGATTCCCTGTGTTGCGGGTGGCATGGCATACAAATATGACATCACAATCACCCATGACCCGAGAACAAACATTTATCTGCCACATAAATGTCTGCCCCGGCCGGGAATCGGACCCGGGACCTCTAGCTCGGCAGACATACAGCAGGCTATACCACCAGCAGGGAGGTCGATATGTACTCAAGGATGTATGGAGCCCTTTACATCTAAGTTTTATATTTCGGATTGTAGGGCCTTAGGTTGTGACACAAACGACGTGATCTGTCTCGATCCATAGGAGTAAAATTTACCTGTAAAAGAAATTTGATGTATTTAAAATTCAAATGTCTATACATATAATAGTTATTTAAATTATTTATTTACAAGAAATTGGCGATTGCTAATTGTTTATGTCAACCATACCAAGATTATGTATAAGTAATATTAAATATACATATATTTCTACGATCTTCACAAAATTCCAAAAGCTTCAACGGCAAAGAATACATTGTGTCAATTATTTTTTTTGTGGTATTTGCTAAATCATAAAAGATGTCAATAAAATGAGGCGATTCGTTTATTTTTGTTATATATTTTAATAATTTCAAAATATACTCTCTGTATACACATTTCTAACACGTTTCTTGAAGAATCATCTGGAAATAAAAAATAAATTATTCCAACCGCTCAACCACTCTCAAAGGCAAACATCGAGCAGTAAGTCTACTTCGAAGAAAGAAAGGAAGTTTACTGAAGAAATTACTGCGGCTGTGTACCAAGAACTAGTAATAAACAAACACACATCTATTTAATAACAGCCTTGAACGGAACATAGAGACGACCAAAATGGTACGGAATAAAAACCTCCGGTCCCGTGGGAGCGAGCTCTCTGTTTCCTTCGTAAGGCACCGGTCACTCCACGGACAGTTAAGTGGTTTATAGTATAGCTTCTTAATAATGCCCGTTATTACTCTAACGCTAGTTTGGGTCTGTTTAAGGAATGATGTTATTGGCCAGCATGCTACCAGCGCGGTTTTTCACCTCAAATATTTCCTCACGTTTTCAACTTATGTATAATTTCTGAAAGGAGTTGTAATTTATAACATCAAAAATGTGAATATGTACAAGGTTTAAACACTTGTGATTCGAGGAAGGATGCTTGGTATAGTTAGAGATTCCTTTAGAAAGACATTTGACAATATAGAATAAACATTTGACAATATATTCTTCAAATGCATAACTCAAATGGTAACATGTGAATTAATAACAAAGTTCTGTAACGATAAAGTTTATAGTAATTGTTTAACGCCGCACTGGAACACAAGGGGTGGTCGCTTCCACAAAGAAATTAAACCCCGTAGTAGCACTTTCACTTTATACTTTATTAACACCACTCACTACTTACACGACATGGGTTAAATTCTCCACTAGTGTTCCCTTTTGATTCCTTGAACCACGGCTCTTATACAATCCTCAAATTAGTTGTAACCGTGATTCAACTTTTTCCTATAAATTTAATAACGTCCTCTATACACTGACTGATATATTGTATACTGATTCGTAAACTATTTAAAAAATCATTGTCAATCCACACAAGCATATGAAAAATGAATGAAAAATGAAAAAAAAATGTTTATTCGTAGTCTAAAGCCGCAGCTGAACATAATAAAATACACAAAAAACAGAGAAAAGAAAACACAATAACACTACACCCTAAGTATATGCTAAACTAAACCTAAATACAACATGAAATGCCCGTGCTGCAGCGTAACGAGCTACGAATGGGCCCAGCCTCAGCTTAAGCCGCGCGTGAGCACAGCACTGATATTTCAGTCTCGGCCCTGCCTTCCGTGACGGAAGCCCGGTCAGTCATTTTCGGTTAAATTATTTTTCTTAATAAAATTAATTCTTTTTTAATAATTTTTAATTTATTCCTAATTTACTGACTGTCAAGTATTCGGAATAAGTGGGTACATGAATAAAACGTTTGTTTAGTTAATGAGAGTAAAAAGTATAAAGAAAGAAATGAATTAAAGCATATGCTAGAGGTTAAAATTATTCTTTTGTCACAATAGATGGCGCTAATTGTTTATGTTATTGAACATTGTAGGTCGAGCAGTAATCAAATTTTTACAGCATTTTTTCGAAGCTTCAGCTGTTCGCCAACAGTGCGACGGGTAGGTCCCTTCGGCTCATTAAACAGCACCAAATACGGTGACGTCCTCTTTTTATATTCCATCAATATGACGACGATACTGTGACGATTCGATCGGACGATTCAATCAGCTATTTTTTCTCGTTATGCCACTATTTTCAGTTAATGTTGCTATTTTCTTGCTTGTTAGCGACGACGTTGAAGTTAATGAGGAGTGCATTCTCTTCACTCGCAAATTCAGAGGTAAATTATGTTTGCGCAAAAAGTGGTTTCACGGCTGGGGACGGTGCCAGATATAGTTCTCGATGATTCTCGGTAACATACACTGAGTACTCTCTAAATTGTATTTCTAATATCATAATCTAATTGTTATTAGACCCGTATGCCTCAACTTGCTTACAGACACGCTCCTTATTCTGCTGTGTAATTAAATTTACATTAAGTTTTATTAGCACTGAGAATAACAATACGCATTATTATAATATGTAGGTAGGGTTATATATGTTCGTCATATTAGTATAATCCATATATCTCTAACTACATTTACGACGAACATAGTTTTGTTTGTGGTTGAACTAAAAGATGAATTAAAAATGGGCGGAGAAATAACTTGTCAATGTCGCAAATGCCAATTATTTTAGGATCAATTGGATAAAAGAAGAAACTAAACTAGGTAGGTTCTCGCTAATGGTCATTTATCAAATATACTATTGTACTGTGTTATTGCTACAATCCTGTGTGATTACATATAAAGCGTATAGACTTAATTTGTATCATAGAATTCCTGAATGCGAAGTCTACCATTAAAACTTTAGAGTCCCGCACGTACATGAACTCATAATGCGAATCTGTGAACACCGGTGACATGTAATTACATATTTATATTACTAGTTTATATGTAATCGCATTCAATAATTAATGCAATGTTACAGACTTAAGGATCAATTCCGTAACAGTTACGTTGAAAGATTATGAAAGTGAAGTGAAAGATCATTTCATTCATTAAAAAAAAACACATTTTATTCGTTACAGTAAGCTTAATTCCCCTGCATAGACATAAACATCCAGGAATTTTTAATGACGATTACGTCTTCTTTTACACATTGTTATACTAGTAAAAATGGATAGTGTAGTACTCTTAATTTGAAATTTAAATAATGAAACACCTTCATATTATTCACTTATTAAGACATAAAATATTTGAAGGAATTATATAATTAAAAATTAATTTAATTAAAACAATAAGAACCAAGTAAAAATACCCGGTGATATGGTAAGATTGATTTTAGTGAGTGGTCTGTAATAGATTAGTTTGATCAACGACGTATATCAATCGAGTGTTACCACCTTATAAACTCCTCAATCAAATAATTTAATTGTATTTTATAAGATACTTCGCATGCTAAGTATACAGGGGTCCGATGATACAATCTGCTAACTATCCTCGCTGCTGGCTGCTACCTCACGGAGGAGGAATGCGATAAATGGATCGCCTGATGGTTTCACCAGATTCTTATATTGTACGAGTGTGCAAAAAAGTCAAGAAATTTTGTGATTCACGAAATACTTTGGACGCTTTATTGCTACTAATTATTGAAAATTCGAATGTTTGGGTGTGTTGATTGCCGAAATACCCGCTCGTTATTTGGGTTAAATAAGGCGCCAGTTTGAAGGTCCTTCTGTTTGGACCTTGTTTAGACCTCGCCTCATTATCTTACTTGACGCCAGTCCGATCGAAGGCTCCCAACATGAAAACTTGTTAAACTGTAGTTATTATGAAATTGAATAGTCCAAGAATTTAATAGGTAGCTGTAAAACGAAGTTCCATTTTATTTATTATATACCACAAACATGAATGCATGGCATGAGATGTTCCAACCTGGATTTTTTTTTATGTCAAGATGACAGACAAGCATATTAAGTATGAACCGTATTCACGTCCTTATCATCTTCAGATAGCGCCTCAAGCGCTTCATTTGTCTATAAGTAGTGTGACTCATAAGAAAGTAGTCCGTGAGTTGACTGAGCATAATATGCTTATCGAACATAAGTTTAGAAGTTCACGATTATTTTATTTTCTTGGATCATATAAATACTTGAATCATATAATATTGCTGTAGTTTATGGAAACGTTTCAAGATAATTATGATTCCTGTTAGAACAATTTAAGAGCCGGTCCATTATACGTTATTTTACATATAAAGTATGGTTTAAGATACGGTAAAGTATATATGTAAAATATTCATTTATGATGGGAAAACACGGAGGACTGTAAAATTTTGTGAAGTAAAATATTATATGAAGTAAAGGTCTTTTTTTACATTGATATGGTTAATATCAAACACATATTGTCTGAGGTCAAACTCTCGCACAGATAAGATTGTCCGCCAAAGAATTTCGTTGGTATACTTTGTGACAAATAACCTATATAACGTTCAATTTTATATAGTTTAGAAATTACGGTTGAACTTGAATCGCCAGGCGTCCACTAGTATAATTAATTTGTTAACAATTGCATCAGATCTATCTTATCAGGTCTATCTATCTTATGTGTAAACTATTATTTTGACGAAACAACATTGTACGAGTATGCCCTCGAGTGGTCAACTCGTACAGAACTTATACGATAACTCGGAGGAGAACCAGAGATTATACACAAGTATCTGTATTCAGGTATAGCAATAAAAACGGGTGTACAATAGAGAAGTTATCCACGTAATCTATCCAGCTTATCCGAGTTCCTAGATGTATCTGCAATGTATGTAAAACGTAAGGTTCTTGTGTTTTTTGCCCCGCGGCAAACTGCGCTCGCCTCCACGTTAGGATCCTACGACTGCAGTTATCCAATTTAAGATCTGTTCCTTACAAGTGTAGGCATTTACCACACTCCATACTGGATTATGGGAGACCAGTTTATAAGAAAATCCACTATGCACGAGTCACTCGCGCTCTACAGACTTTTAAATCTCTTATGACTTTTAGCCAGAGCGATATAACAAACCTATGGCTAACATTTCAGAATGGAAGTGATTGTCCAACACCGAGCTGTCATTGTTTCAAGTTTTCAACCACACCCTAAAACAACAGAAGACTAGAAATACAGCAAAACGCACAAACATGCTATTTGAAAGCTTAAATTAGTTATACAAATAAAAAATAAGAGTAAATAATTCACAAAACATATATTAAGTTTTTATAATATTCAATAAATAATTCAACTTCCTAGGGCTTCCTAGGGTTATTAAGTTGCTTTATAATCAATTTAGAACGTTATGATATGCGATAACCCTGTTTTTAAATATTTGAGCCATCATTATAAGACCATTATCGCTTATAAATCCGGCACTTAAAAGCCCAGTTAAACCATAAATGCTTAATTTAATGAGAACAGTAAAATATAACAAAGGGTTAACACGCAACCGCTTGCCACCGCCCGCGCCGCGCCGCGCCGCCGTCGCCCGGCTGATTCACGGTCGCCGCACCGCGCCAATGTGGTGAGAACGCGGCGCTTTTAGATTATGCCTACAAAATGATTAAATTAAAAAGGTTAGTTAGAAGACGTCAAAATGATTATTGAGTTCGTCGACACCGTCCATCCGTACATTTGTAAGTAGGCACGTAGCACGTAGCAAAATTAACGAACTGCAATGGGGCTATTAAACGTGTTTTGATGAACCAAGTCTGTAAGACTTAGCTTATTGATAAATTATATTAAATAACCATATCCATATCCATTTCCTGTCTCCTAAAATAGCAAAAAGACTAAGCCGTGGAATAATACCAGAAAGCTATAAGCAGTAATGTGCTTAATAAAAATGGATAAGAAGTTAAAGCAAAAGTGCTAGCGAGTCATAGAGTAAAAAAGAAGCTGGCAAGATTTTGGACGATATTGCCGACAACAATATTATAAAAAAGAATCTACATACAGTACTATCATTCAGTAGAGCGTAACGAATAACCGAAGAGCAACAATCGCAGCGCGGGCACTGGCCCGGGGCGCCGGCGCCGCCGCGGCCCTGACAGGGATGTAATGTGAAAAAATTGAGATCGCGGCTTTATTGTCGGCCGTGAAGCCGGAATAAATCATTGTGATCTATGACATAAGCCTCGGTGTAATAGCCGCGGCACTGAAGTCTATCGGAGACCGAAACGGGTCGATATAGTAACAATAAGCACAAAAAATATGTATGTTTCTAAGTTTATATAACTTAATATAAATCGTTGTCCTTTACAATAATATACAAAAGAAAAACAAATATGACTTTGAACAGAACCCAAACAGGACTCAAAGACTCTTTCCCAAAGAAACCTGCTTTCTCTGGTTTCATCGCGCACGCTAAACACGATTTTATAGCATAATCATTGACCACCCTTCGATGAAATGAGTCTAACATAATTTCCAGAATAATAAACCAAATGAAAAGAAAATTGTTACTCTAAAGAACGTTTCAAACATAGTAAATAATAAAAAAAACATACATTTACATATATATTCATACATATATCTAATAACCCTTATATGGTCTACTAAAGCTATGGCCTAGAGACCACTACATCTGATAATTGCTCTCCAACGAACGCTACTTCAAAAAAGCTTGTGTTCAGTTTAATAGATATTTAATCTCACGATATAAAGTTAACAATACTTCTATCTGGTATCCGTCACGGACGCCGTTGGGTTGCCGGGGCCATTTATGTCCAGACGCGAGTACGCTGGTCGTTTGCTTGTTATAAAACAATAAAAAACAAACAACTGTGAAAGGACCCTAAACCGCAATTACAAGTAACTGCAGGTTACAGGTAACCTACAATTTACTAGCACGATAAAAAGGTTCATCCGAAATTATCAACCGTCAAATTCAGCTTGTTTGCTATGATCATAAATGCGCCTATAAACATTGGTTTCCAGTTTTACGAGTCGAGGGCCAACAGTTTACGAGAGCGGTCTCTGTGTCCGACACGCGAATTGGTCCTGTCGATCCCCGCTGTGAGGGTGCTCTTAAACGCAAATGGACACTTCGTTTGGAATTTATGGTCTTCCGTCTTTTTGTCCGAAGCGAGGTCTATGACAAATGTCCACATTCGAATTCGGAGTTCCGAGGGTGTGTGAATCATGGGTCGTTGGTGGCGGGCTTTGCGGCACTTTTTGTCGTCGCTATAATAGATGACACACCGGTTTTGAAGCTTCAAGCATTTTAAGTGTATAGCTCGAATAGAAGAAACTGAAATTTTATTTAAGCAATGACTGAAAGTGACGCGATTTTAATCCAACTTTATAATGAAGCGATGGAACTTTCGTTTCTCTCACTTGCACTTCTTATATTATAAACTATGCAAAGTGAGTGAGTCTGAGAATGATTGAAGCATATTGAACAATTGAAGTGATATAAATACCAGATTAATAGCCATAACAGTAATTAATTATTGTTGTTTGGGTTTCGTGCATCTGTAATGTCAAAACTAGGTATTTGGATTTCAGAGCTAATAAGGTAATAATACCTAATTTAAATTTGGAACCTATAAATACAATAAAAATGAAATACAAAAGTATAGAAATATTTATTAAAACATAAAAGAAATAAACATAAATACATATTTTGTATGTGGTATTTTAAATTACCTTCATTACCATTTCTTTACAGTCCACTGGATGGCTGGATAAGAGCCATTTCTAACACAACCTACTAAACCCGGTCTGCGGGCTGTTCTTCTTCACTCACTGCTCACTTCTTCTCTCACAGGCATCCTGCTCTACGTATTTTAAATACAAAAGAATAACTAACTATTTTGTATTATTCGTTTGAAAGAACAAATAGAAAAAGTACATCACTTTGTGCTTAAATGCCTTCAGTGAAACCATTTGGACATTTCTGCATTTGTTACCTTGAAACCTGCCATTAAGACTCAACTGTATACAAATACAAAGTAGGCGTTATACAAAATAACTGGTATCTCGCTTCAGCTTCGAACAACGCCACCAGTCGTGACTCAACAGCCTGATAATGTGTCCATCACGTTACGAAATCTGTTTGTCTATACTAATATTATAAAGAGGAAAGCTTTGTATTTTTGTATGTTTGTAACGAATAAACTCAAAACTCTACTGAAGCGATTTTAAAAATTCTTTCACCATTAGAATGCTATATTATCCCTGAGTGACATAGGATATATTTATTACTAGAAAAGATAAGGGATCCTTGCTAAAATTTCAGTAACGTGAACCAAGATGGAAAATAATTTGCTTAAAAATTTCTTACATCGCATACGCTGCGGAAACTATTGATAAAGTACACCCGTGCGAAGCCGGGGCGGGCAGCTAGTGATGTATAAATCACACACCTGACAAACATTTCACTAGTGTTGATAGTAAAGAAACTAACGAATAGTTAAAACTTCTCTCTGCGAAATGAGACAAGTACTCAACAGAGGAACGGTAATCGGCCGATCGTTCAACTCTGTATCTACGTATCTAACACGCGATCATCATAACGTAAAAACATTTAGGATATAATTATAGCAAATTAAAAAGGCAAGTCCACATAAATCTTCACTTCCTGAGATAAAGTCCTCCTTTTCTATTCCCACGTCGCCGTCGCCGGCCAGACGTGACGCTCCCAGCTTCTAATAGCTTAATAAACTAAATCGGTGGCCGCAGTCTCCGCGCCGCATATAACTATATACGTTCAAATTTGTTGGAAAGGTGCTGGTTCGTCTCGTTAAAGATATTTCACTAGTGTTAGTAACAACTAAAGCCATCACAATATCTGAGTTGCGTGTTCTATTGTTAAATTCTATCGTATTTTAAGTCAGCATCCGATAAAAAAATATATTGTAAAACCGTACTTGATCGATGTGCAAAAAAACGTTCAATTACGCCTGAAGCAAGCAAATACATTTTGGCGATTCGTTCACTGAGTGGCACGAATAAATGAATTAAATACTTATAATGTATCTTCTTAATACATCTTTCTTTACTACCATACTATTAATCTATACTAATAAATAAAAATGGAGTGTATGTTTGTAATATTAAAATAACCTCTATTTATTACATGCATTTGAATGTATGTATGTACATATACCAAAATAACATTTTTACAATTTTTGTCTGTCTGTTTGTTCCGGCTAATCTCTGAAACGGCTGGACCGATTTTGATGGGACTTTCACTGGCAGGTAGCTGATGTAATAAGGAGTAACTTGGACTACTTTTATTTCAATTAAATAATTTTTTTGTTAAATTCCATGCGGACGAAGTCGCGAGCACAGCTAGTTATGATATAAAGTAAAAACCCGTCAGAAAAAAAATTACATCAACTCTTGTATTTCTCGCTCATCAGCCTTTTAGAATTGTAGTATATAATTTAGTCATTTCAAACAAATCCCTTTTCCCATTTAATTTGTGCAACATACAACACTTTTACATGAAATAAACGTGGGGATACTTGTACATCGTGGATTGTTTTGTGTATTTGCATTAGCCAGCCACGTCCTTCAGTTACGGTGGCCAGTAACCACCAAGTGGAATACCACCCCGATTATTCAACTCAATAAAAACATCTTCCAAGTTAAAATCTTCACAGTCTCTCGTAATCTTATTTGTTATCAGCTCTTTAGGAAGGCGAAGTGATGAATTATGGAGTTAGTATAATTTTGTCCTTGTGTGATTGGTAACGTTGCCGCTTAAGCACTGACGTCGTCACATGTGACACGCGTTCTCGTGAGAGATTCTAAGCATAGTCCGCTCATAAATTATTGTTGTTATCCGATTGTCTTTACAAATACCGCTTATTAACGTGTGGACGGTGAAGCGCGCGGTGCGACAACTGGCAACATTAGATGCCAGTTTACTATTTAGTGATATATCACCGCTTGAGGTGATACATAACTAAGACTTATTTTTCAATGTTATTATTTTGTTTTTATACTTATGTTTTGACATTATATTTTACATATGAAATTATCATTAGTTATCAGGCGTTTATCGACTTCTATCAAGCAATCACCTCAGCGACCGTTTCGTGTGAAATCTTGTCGTTGGAAGCTCAATAAGCGAAGCATTTCATGTCATCTCTAAATAATAGCATGATATCAAAGTCCACCTATGAATTGTACTATGTTAGTAGGCTTTGAAAACGTCACAAGATGAGAGTCTGATACATTGGCAACCTACTGACCAACACACTCGCAATAAAGAACTGACGTTTCACACAGCAGCCAAACTAAACAAATGATAGGCTGCCCATAACGAAACTAAAACCAAATGAAGGCTCTGAAAGGCAGTTAACAAGCCACGTGATTACATTACAAAGAACAACAATACACAAATCATTTGAAATAATGAGCTCGATGGACGACTCATTGGAAACGCCGTGAGAGGAGCCGCGCACTGGGACAGAGCAGCGAGTGATTGAAACGAGGTGATTACACTGTCCGACATAAATGTAATTCCATATAGTGACAATCGTCAAATCCAATTAATTTCAATAAAGAAAACGACCTTGTTCGTAGTACCGTTTACATGCAATGACAAAATATGAACTTAATGTTACATAAAAAAATTACATCCTCTGATTCGTATTGATTATATGATTGCCACCGCTTTGAAAATGTTGGTTTGATTGTACTGGCGCAAAAGTTGTCGGCCATACAACACATGCTTTCAATATAACAGACCACGTGATCACCGGTGAAGAATACCGTAGTCAAGATTTAGAATAGGATTTGATTTATGAGCAGACAAAATAACCTGTAATACACTGAAATACTAACTATATTTTTGAAGTTGGTACGGTATATAGCCAGAAATCTGTATCTAGTCATATCTTGAAATATATATAGAAAGAAGAAAGAAAGAAACTTTATTTGCTATATAAATGTGACAGCAGCAACACAGAAAACAAATTAGCCAACTTACTTAAAAAAAAAGACTAAAAAAGTATACACCCTACTACAATAACAATGGCATGAAACATAAAAATAATAATAATTCTGCATTGCAGCAGTAACACAATACAACAAAATGGTCTGTACTCAGTGTAGTTGCAGTGAACTGCAACACTGATTTTCAGTACATCTTATGCTCAGTGATGTAATCAAACAGAGTGTTGATATTTAATAAACGTTCCAAATAAGAAAAAAAAAGAAAATGGAAAGAAAATGCTGTCTATATAAATTTAAATGAAAGCTTCCTTTCGCATATCCTGTTTCATTACAGGTATGTATTTAACCATATCATAATATACATGTAGTGAATATATATACACATATATATACAAGAAGTTCATGTACACATTTCTTAACTGCCAATATTCTCCCAGTAAAATGGCTATGTCATTCGAACAGACAAACACACCGAAATTAAATGAGTTACATTTCTGGCATTAGGCTACGGAACCTTAAAAATATATAACTAACTTTAAGGTATGTAATCTACGGTTTTTGTACTACCATTTATTATTATAATTTGGTACTTTATTCATACTTTTTTTACTTTCTTAGTCTTTGGGTAGGACTTAAGAAAAATACATGCGACGCCTCATGTAAGATTAGAAGCATCAGGACTCTTTACACGTCACTGCAAACAAGCAACTGTGGAGAAGTAACGAGGTCCTAGAACCAAGGTGCCAGAAATATCGGGTCCTATATAGCTCTTAAAGTAAGAACTGTCTTAAAAATTTACAATAAGGTCCATCGTATCGTTTTCAAAAATACTTTACCGAAGCCGCAACTTGTAAAAGCAGCCATACTTACGATATCCTGTATACGCTATCCTAATTAGCCCAACGTACGCTCCGCATAGTGGCACTGCTTCGGCGGCGCCGGTGCCAAATATGGCGGATGTAACGAGCGGACGGCGCGGTACCACAATCGACGGGCCATCGCCATTCCCGACAAATCCTGGTATCATAGCTTTCCGATTTAGGCCGTGAATGTGACATAGCCATTTCTAACATTTGTGAGAAGATCCTAAGTGGAAAACGTACTTGCGTTTTATGTATTTTATGTAAATTTTTCGACCCAATTACAGCCATGGCGTGGAGTCAATGGAAGGGGATTGCATTCAATTCCCGGCAGGGGCAGACATTTATGTGACAGATACACGTGTTCTCGGGGTGGGGGTGTGTGTGATGTCATTATTGTGTGTATCAATGTCGTCTTAATTTTACTGTAATTATAACCCATGGTTTCCAAAAAACAGAGTAAATAAATAAGAATAGTCAGCTTATCCACCCTAGGTGAGCTCATCGACATATTTTTTAAGAATATCATGAATATATAATGAAATGAATAATTATAGCAAAACACATATATATACTCTTATACCAAAATTTAAGTTGTGTGTGTGACTCAATACCCAAGCCACCTAACGAGGACGATAGATTTCAAATTATTAGGCTATCATTATTATGTTATACTACTCATTAAAGGTACAAACAGACATCAATTTTATGTCCTTAAGGGCACTTAAATGAGACTCAAAACGATCCGATGTCTTTAACCACATAAGATAAAATCCTCTGGCATCTTTATATAGCATGGTGTATGTGAGCTATCTCTTAATAAAATCACGCTCTGAGGCGAACTGTTCCCTTGATGACGCGGGATCATTAAGCCTCGTTTTTGTCCTTCTGAAAGCGCTGACAGACAGCCCGCCCTAATAGCTCCCCACAAACAGTCCCATTCATTCCTCACGACCATAAACATAAAATAATAATATAATAAAACCAGGCCGCGCACCAACTGTTGTTTGATCAAACCAGATTTATGAACAAACCGCGTTATTCAATCGAGGAATGTTGCTTTGGGTTCTTTAGAAGTTGAAGATTAAAGTTCAAAGCGTTGCATTACAAGTTTTGTAATGGATTTTAAATAGCCTGTGTGTTGTGAATTGATATTTAGGTATACTTTGATATGTGGTGGGTACATTTTTAGTAATGCAATTAGGTACAGTCTCTCCACCAGTCCGCACTTTAGAATCCATTCCGGGACCGCAGTCTCTGGCTTGTAACGAGTTAAAGCCGAATTAGAGAGAGAAGAGGCAGTTTGTTCGCGACTGAGGGATCTTAGTGGCCGTAACAATACGTTGTCTAGCGAGCTGCTTCGAGCTACTACGTGTTACAATTTGAAGGTTTGTGGACCGGTGATACCGCGCGGCAATACTTCATATGAGGCGAGAAACTCAGTCTGTAAGTAAGGAGTGTTTTAATTCTTAACTAGAAGTTAAACATGGCTAGCGAAAATGTATGATAACTTCAATGGGAATGTAGTCATTTACGATTGGTTAGAGGTATCCACGTAATGCAAAGATTACTTAACAAAGATGGTCTATGTGACCTTTGTACATGAATAAAAATATTTCTTTAATTATACCACGTTTTATAAACAGGATTTATCTGTATTAATATTATAGAGGAGGTCAATTTTGTGAGTTTGTGTATATGGGGAAAGTAATCTCTGGAATCACGGCTATTTTATTTAAAAATCTTTTTAGCATTTGTGCTACGCCAGGTGCACATAATGTAATATAAAATTATGGTTTTTAACCTCGTTCTAATTTAAAACCGTGCACAGAACGTCGCGAACCGCATGCGATTTATAAATATAAAGATGTGTATCAGGCATTGTGAAAACACATTAATTCATTTAATTTGCATAGTAGTAAAATTATTAGACAAACTATGAATGTATGTATCCATGGTATTTGCTCCGTACGCCTCAAGCTTTTCATTTATAACTTCTTATTGCTGTAAAGCCGAGCAAACGATTACACGAGTTCGGTGGTAAGTGGACTTCGCCGTCCATATATGTATCTGCAACACCAAACGCTCTCCGACGCGCCGCAGTGAATCCGCTCGATTATTCGTTTACATTGCAGAATTGATTCTAAAAGGAGGGCTGTATTATACCCGGTACCATAACCTCGTTCTCTTTGCACATCGAATAAATGAAATTAGTTGGGCCTCAAGCAACTTACACTTAACTCTCCCCTCACGCCCGCAAAGAGCTTCCGTACGAGGGTTTAAAACTGCATGAATTACTAAATTCATTTAACGTGCGTTAATAAAAACGTGTTAAAAATCTAACCGAGTGAAACAATGTTGCACAGTTGACAGTTTCTACATACTCCAAGAGGAGACAAGCGTACATATGTTTATGTATGTATATATGTATTATTCATGTAAAATTACAAAAGCAATTTTTCTAAGTTGGTATGTCGTGACCATGGCGCAGGCATTTCTATTATTATCACATTCATCTGTATCACTATATCTTTAATTATTAGCTGCTATTCACACGATATTGAAATTTTTTTTTCACAGTTATGTACTACTTTTGTTGTGAAATGTACTGTTACCTACGAGCGAATTGCCGTTTCTTCTAAATATATTTATTATACAACTTGATAATTTATTCTTTTGACTCCTTCCTATGCTCTTAAAGATGTTATTAAATGATATCCATAGAAGTCAGCTCTCTGCCGACTCTGACAAACTACGTCAATCCCATCTTGAGTCAGATGTATTGTTGGGTGCAGTTAGTGTTATAATATTGTTCATGGGATTATACCAACACAAGAGCATTTAAAGAACACAATCCCAATAGAATACTTCACTTTACGACGAGGTGTAAGCCGATAAACTTAAAAATTTAAAGCCTCTGACCGCGATGTAATCTGCTTGACACGGCTGTTTTTTTGCTTGGCTCGTGTGATCGTGTAAGCCAGAGCCGTACACTTGTCCCAAACGTTAAGGAGTCATGCTTAAATACGAGCACCACGCTACATAGTAACATTTTAGTTATGATTCGTGCAATTTGTTTTAACTAAGGTATTTATGGTAAACAACCCAAGGTTCACAGTAACATTCTCTTAATGGCATTATTTAAATATGGTATGATACGCATTTTCACGTCAGTTATTCATCCGTCAGTGAAAATTGTCGAGCATTGTGTGCTTCCAGTGACACGAAGCTGAGGGTTATTTACGATTATCTTTATAGATTTATTTATTTATTTTATTTTCCATTGCACATTACACATATTATCATATAGGTATACATACATAATAAAATGTGATACCCTGACAGGGCGTCGCTAAGCTAGACAGCGCAGTCGATAACAATTTTGTTCAGTAAGCTATATAACAAATAATAACAGTATATCTAAATTATATCAATTAGTTTATTATACAGTTTAAATTAAATGTTTAATCAGATATTATTAATAAATATAAATTGTCAAATTCTATCATAATTATAAAATTAAAGTCAAGACATTAAATTACTTACTTCTAAATCATACATCATAAATAAGACATGAAATTACTCATTTTGTCTATTTGAAGTCTCTATCCTCTATAAATTCTTTAATAAATAATAAAATCATAATATATAAATAGAAGCTAATTCGAATACATAATTTATTACTGAGCTGACGCGATATGATCTGATCGGTATCAAAAACCCTCAGGTTTCGCCTGCAACCTGTTCCTAAACGCTGTTGAAACGATTTTAATCACAGCGGGTGCGGCGAAATTATGCACGTTGGAAGATTGTGCCTAAGATATTGTTACCCTCACAGATGCTTGCTACATTCTAAGAGCTCTCAAGTTTTCAAAGTGTCATTGCATGTGAGAGTCCCGGTCCCAGTAGCGCCCAGTAGGAACACGTAATTTATGCAACTTTGTAACACAATACGGTAAATAAGTCAGCCAGTCAATGCAGACAATCAGACAAGTTGATATCAATGAGTCAATTACGTTTAAAATAATATTTCATGTTTTTAGACTGTAGTAAAGTAACAAATTAGCTAAAATAAAAAAAAGTAAAGTAAGGAACATTATTGCGTTTGGGAAGACAATCATATCACCTGATAAATATCGGAAGGAGAGGTTTAAAATAAATGATCTATATTGTGGAATATAATTATAACTAGCCACCAGAAACATGCAAAACAATGAACATTTGAAATTCAAGTGTACGAATCGTTATTGAATCTAAATCGGCAACTTATAGAAGCAGAAGCGAAAAGCTCTATGTATGACATTGTATTCCATGGCATTCAATATAATTTCAAACAAGCTAATAATACATCATACTAATTAATACTATAGTAATAGATTCGATACCATATGACACTTTAAACACAACAATATTGTCTTTAGAATAAATACCGATATATTGCAAATAGGTAGTTTACAGAATCGCATTGACTATTAAGATGCTTATTCTGTGCCTCGTTGGGCCAATTCAATCACATTGTTTAAATCGCGAATCGAGCTTAACTGGCGCCCGGTGTTAAACTGGCATTAAACCGCGATAACATATTGTTATGCGTCGAAACTCAAGGGTCGCTCGTTATAACACATTTGACGCCCTTTTAACACTCACATGTGGTCACCCGCTTTCACAAGTACCAACTTAAAACGTTGCCAAAAGAAATATTTGAAGCATGGTTGGGCGTTCCATGTTTTCTCTACCGTCACATCTCACATCGTAAAAGGGTAAGGGGACATTGTTCACAACGCTAGCCCGGTGCGTATTGACAGACTTTACACAGCATCGTAATAAAATCAAACTGACAACGTTACGGCATATTGACGACTTTCCAGCGCTATTAGAACACATAGTTTCATACTATATTGAGTTGGGTAACTAATCCTTTACCAGTAGGCACTCAAAAGCGGCGTAGTGCAGTGCGCGTTAGACCACTT
The DNA here is from genome assembly GCA_003671415.1 of Megathymus violae. Taxonomy (NCBI): domain Eukaryota; kingdom Metazoa; phylum Arthropoda; class Insecta; order Lepidoptera; family Hesperiidae; genus Megathymus; species Megathymus violae. The sequence continues at coordinate 874,216 of PDGT01000085.1, read as the reverse complement.
TAATAGTGAATGCGGATCTCTGAGGTCGTTAATTGGTAGCCTGCCAATGATAGATGTGCACATTTTGATAAATTGATAAGTTTGTATTACAAACAACGATTCTAATTGTGTCGTGCCTCATGACTACATACTAATGTGGCATTCCTCGGCCAGGAGCGACCATTAATAATCGGGGTCACTGGAAGCAAATTGATTAACTCGTTACAAGCAGCCGATATGCGCAGGCAACATTAGTATTTAAAATTTATTTAATGGCTGACTTGATCAATGCATAATTATAATGCAATGCAAAATGGTGGAGTAATTGAGAACTCTTAGGTAACAGCATAATTGTGTTCATAAACCTTAATCGCTTCTTTATTGATAGACTGCTCACATGTTTCAGCTCACATGTTTCATTTATAATTCTGATAACTATATAATGGCGTACTGTAATTGAGTTTGATTGGTGCGCACGTCATTCTGTTATCACCCCGCTCACCGGAGAATGGAGTTTCATCCACATCTATTGAATGCGAGGTGATCTTCTGATACCTTACACGCAAACTGAGCTCTGGGTCTGGGAATAAATTCCTATTCCTACTCTAAGATGGTTTCATTTCACTTCCTCACTGTCTTAAAATTGTGGAATGTATGACAATAATAGTAAATCACTTTCCAGTAATAGCTCGTCTGCTAGATGACTTGCTCTATAGACTGCAAAGTAATTACAGACTTTAGATTTCAATTTACATTTGAATAATTGATACATTACATTAGAATTAATGGCCCGACTTCGCTCTTTCCGTTTATTTCAGTTTCCAGCAATTCGCACCTCCTATCATAAATCCTCGTCTGTACTAATGTATGTGTCCGATTTCAAACAAGACAATAGTCAACTATGAATTCATTTTATCCATCAGAGGTTAACTTTGTAACTTTGTGAAACCGTAAAAAGGTTATTTCTTATTCTAGGAAACCGTTGTGGCTAGAGAGCGCAAATAAAGAAATGTCCACCTGTTGACAAAGGCTAGTAAACGTAAAGTTAGTTGTGTTGTAACATCGTTGCCTGTTTACGAGGTGGCCGGTTAAGGTCCAACCTCCACACGACTGGACGAATAAAGAAAGAGATAGCGATAACTGTTCGGTTAAAAGAGGGAAAAAACACGCGTCTCAACAAAAAATCGTAAGTTTCACATCAATTTTATAATTTTCAATATGTCTACCGTCATATGTAACTAAAACGAATTCCGTCATAATATATGATATATGTGTTTCAAGTATGGTTATTAGTATGTTGAGAATCTTTTGATAGAGCACAGGAATGGAAATAATTATGCTCACGCTCGTTAATCTGTCTCCTGTTGGTGTAGGCAGAAATTGTCGTCCGCTATCGCTATTTTTAAGTATATCCCTTTCGCTTTTCGGCTGTCATCCAATATCTCATACACAAAGTTAAAACTCCAAGCCCTAGTTATTCGTATCCTTAGAACCAAATGGTCCTCTAAGATAATCCACACTTAATCCTTTATAGCGTTTTTGTCAATATTCTATTTTCCATTCTTACCTTTCTAGTCTAGTGATTTGAACTTCGATCTCCATGTGCACTCGATCCGCACACTACTTTTTTGTTACTATTTTTCAATGTTATTTACATTTAATGTGTGACGAAGAACATGCATACGCGAGAGTTCGTTACAATGCTCTCAAAGCTGTGTGAAGATAACCAATCCACACTTAATCAGTGTGGTGAAGTAACTTTAACCCTTCCCGTTGTGGGAGGAGATCCGGGCCCAGTTGTGGGATAATCAGGCGTTATAATAATGATCACCTCCCCTTTCTAAATTACCGGTGGTATAAGCAAAAAACGACGTTCATAAGTGTATTTACAGAATACCTATATGATTAAATAATTTTGAATTTGAATTTACCGACCACAAAACATTTCCTTCTTATTTCTTGTCACTGCACCTTCTTTAAAAGCACGGATGAATTTTTATCTCGCTATTTTGTATTCTATAACCTAAATAATAAGTTATTTGAATTCTAAAAATTAAAAATCAGTATTATCCTATCTTCAAGGTACCTACCTCCTTAACAACGGAGCGTAAGAAGTCTATCTTTTATTCGGGTCCTGTGCTCTCGATGCGGCCGTAAAAACGCTCGTAAATTCAATATATAGGTACAAATGGCAGTTTGTTGGCGCACCGTTTTGGAATATTTATTGGAAGACTGCGAATGGGTTCATCGGTCTTCCGTTTCAAATAAGGACTCATTCGAAATTAGTTCCGGATAGCTGCCGAGATTAGCTCCAGAAACTTCTATGTATACCTGCATATACGACTGCAAAGCTCAGGTCGGAATATCCATATCGATCTCCTGCTTCCCTCATTGCTTATATTTATTAAGTTGAAGAACAACTTGTAAAGTTTCTTGGCTGTCTACCTCTCTCTTGTCAGTTTCACAACTCTCAACCACATTTCCCATTAAAACATATCACGGTAAGGTGAGTCCATTCCCATAGCTCACCACATAAGTCATTAAAATATTTCACTAAGGTGCGTTTATCATTCGATTTCTTGCTTCATTAATGAAAGAAAACGTGCGTCGACTGTCGTACCGCCGCTTGTGACAACCTGACCTCTATTACCAGAGAATAAGGACCAGAGAGGGTAATAAATATGTTGCATAAAGTCAGTCACATACATTAAAATTTACGACACAACCTCTCGGTAATAAGCAGCTAAATTAGAAAGTTTCAAACGTATATTGACATTCGTCTCCATAGATGCTATTATTTCGAAGACGTCCATAAGTTCAGTGAGTCACGCGAAGTGGTTCATAGCTAAACTTACCGACAAGTAAAAAACTGGGATTTCAAAACACGAGGAAATATATACGTGAGAGTATATAACTTTCCTCGTGTTATAGAGAGCAGAGAATCGTAAAGAATGTATTTTGTTATCGGGAGCAGTCTTCAAAAATATACCCAGCCACGCTGTGTGATGTTCCGGATTATGTCGGATATGTGGTGATTTTCTATTATACCATAAGAGATGGCGCCACTTTCTATCTGAATCATGCTAAGGCAGTCTTACATACATATGTAAAATACACACTCCGAACATGAAATATTTTAGGTCATAAGGTCCCATTCGTCTTTGACTTCGTGCCAAACTTTCCTGCTCGTCACTTACAGTCAATCTAAATTATTTTATTTACGGTACGGTACGAACATCTGTCCTTAAGTCACCGTATTCCATGTGTACACCAAACCTAATCATTTCCTTTTAGCAGATTCGAAGAAATCGCTCATTCTGACAGACACGTGTGAATAGTCCTGGAAGGGTTCCTTTTATTAGACACTGATTTCAAAAACACTATGTCGCGCTTGGAACTTGGTAAGCTTGTTTTATTAATTCAATTAAGAGCACGTGTTATCTAGATTAGTCGATCGTATTTCAAGAAAGAATGAGTATTTATCACAGTGGAAGTAGATCTCCGTCACAATTGCATCACCGGCGGCCACACACGTCGACATGACGTATCGTCATCACCAAGGGCATCATTCATGTTTACTGAACAAACACTGGCCAGTTTGGGCACTGGTGCAAAACATACGCGATGTACGGGAATTAATTAACAAGCTGAAAATGAAGAAACCATAAAATGAAGTATATATCACTATAAATAGTTCTGTAATTATTATTTTATATATGAAATAGAAATATATCTTGTCATATAACTGAATGTGTAGAATCACAACATTTGTATTATTAATTTATTTATTTTCAACTTATCTTGTCTGTCAGATATTTTTCTTTATCGTCGTTAATCTTTCATTGTAAATTAAGTTAGTAAGTACTTTTAACACGAACCATAATTCGAATAGTATATACATATATGTATAATTTGTTTCATATCTAATCAAAAGATGCTCCCAGAGAACTAATCAAATAAAATTTGCCACTAGCTTTTTCGTTGTCTTTATTCAAAATTATTCATACACTTTATTTCATTTCACGATTTACACATGAAATACTTTCAGTCATAACTCTATAAATATAACTTCATTATACTGCTACAGTGCGATCCGTACGGTAATGGCCGGGACTACTACGAATCGCGGCATGTCGAAACTTGCACCAAACTCATCTCCAGCTCTGGTATTTGGAATAACTAGAACGTGATCGACGTCGGAACCGCAGTGTAAACTGGTCATGATGCGTTAACCGAGTTGTCGTGAGAGTGGACTCCGCAAGCTCTACGGGAATCGGGTGCTGGATATTGCATAACAGCCTTAGGAGTTTTTTGGATATCGTGATTAAAGGGTTGCGAGATGTTACTCTGAAGTCACGCGTTCCGTGTTGAGACCGGACGTAAAATTAACTGAGACAAAGATTATCACCCGTCAAATGAAATGAAAGATATATCCCGATGAGTCGACGCCTAATATTGTTGCGCGAAATGATTACTGCTTCCTTTTGGACTGCCGGTGCAATAAATAAATTTCATGTCACAGGTTACCTACTCTTCGTGACCGTTTCTACAGAACCCGCATCTCCAAAATTCCCTTAAACTTAATATCCTAAAGCGATTTCAGAAATTGAGTTGCAAACGAATCGCACTTAAATTGTACATATCCATATATTACACTCACTATCTTCGACCTCGTCCTATTGAAAGCGAAATATTGACAAAAGATGAGTATAGGACGATGTATTTACAATCACGGTGTAGTGAAAAATAATTCAATTCAACATATAAAAGTTTCAAAAAGCGAATATTTTTTGTTTGCTGTAAAAAATTAAAGGTAGCTTGTAAGTAAGCTATAGCTGCGAACATAATGAATATTATTCAATATAATTTTTCAATATTTATCATTGGATACGTCCCATGATCTTTATTAAGGGTAGCTTTCTAAATAAATATCAATCTGAACCATGCCTTCGTGATGGGCTAAATAAAGTATTATATATTATGTTCCATTGTACTTTTCTGAATATAGTTTACGTTCATTTTTAATCAGCCATTCGAAATTCGAAAATAAATATGAAAAAAAAAATCTGAACAATTTTTTACATTTCTAAATATGATGTCAACTTTTGTTTTTACGTTACCACTACATTCGATTAATCTCAAACAAGTTTAAAGATTTTAGTGAGGGAATCGTCCGTCGCATATACATTGGACCGTGAGCAAAAACCGAAGTTGACAGAGCTTCGTGCGCTTCCTAAAACGAATAACCCTCCGACCCCCGACTCCGTAGCGCAATATTTATTTATATTTACACTAGAGTTTGCGCTATTGTATTATTCCTATTTATATCGGTTGAAAATCGGCACACTGATTCACTGCCACCGCTGACTAATGTCCGCGCGGCTGCTCAAATTAGTAGACACGACACAGGAGCGATACCAGCGTGCGTCTCCATGTATCACCAAAGGTCAGGATTTCACCAACGTTTGACTGACTTGGAAGATTATCAGAAGTTTAATACAGTATCCGGCAATGACGAAGACGAGCCGCGTTGCCTACGGCACAGTGGCGAGTGGTAGCCGCCGCTCCTATGTGTAATTGCCACCAGCGGCGCGTTGCCAATCTTCGCTAGCAGTCAAAAAGAGTATAGTGGTGTAAGATGGGTCGTTATAGGAACAGGTTAAAAACGAACGATCTATGGAAGGTCAGCAGCTAGCAAAGCAACACCATGGTCCTAGAATACCCTCAGAATTAATATCGATGGTGAATAAACCGGCTACCTCCACATCAATCCGTCGATCGCCATTGCCATGTCCGATGTTCATGGTGCTCCACCAAGGACATAAGCAAAAGGCTGCTTATTTGCGAATCTTTCATACTCTTATATAGTGAAGCGTTCATGTGCCGACGAATTGAGTGTCGCATATGAGATATCAATTGTTACTTCATATCATACTTAGTTGGCTAGTGACCCGTTAACAACGTTGGAACGACGTGATCCAAGCCTTCCTTGTTATTTACGAGACCAGTTATGGGTGGAAGTTCAATATAATGGAGTTGTCTATAATGAACAATTTGTTTATCGCACTTAATATGTATGTACTTAGAAGCAACCTTTGAATGTAGCATATTAGTGTTAAAAATTAGGACAGACATGTGTTTCGGCCACATTTTACTTCGGTGCTTTAGTAAAAAAAAATCTATAGTTGACTTTCTTTATGCTGTTTAAAATCTAACATGTACTTAGTCTTTGAACTCGCTGTATATACCAATTGTGTTAAGACTAAGTGAAGACAGCAGGACAATATATTTTGTATGGGAGTTTTTACATAGCAACATCCAAGTTCAACAAAAAAAATAGTTTGATCAACTTCAAGTACAAACGTCTAACTAAGAAGTTATGTTCCAAACGCGTGGCGTGCGAGTAAAAACTTTGATAGACGCTGGGAACCGGTCCTGGGCCAATTATCCCTGGTTAATTGGCTCTCTAGCACCACGACAGAGAGGTGACTTTCCAACGGACGCGCGGACGGTCCCGCTGGGATCGCCATCCCATTCTCAAGGACCCGTATGAAAGGACACGTTGTTATTATGTCAAGTACGTTTCATTACGAACAGACGTAACTACGAGTATATGTCTGGAATGGTTAACTGAACAGATCGATAATGACTTATTGTATCAAGCGGGAAGATTTTGGTCCAATCTCAAGCTATTTTGCAAATGCCACTGTTGTGTGTTTAGCTACAGCGACAATAGGATGCAGAGCTCAGAATTGAATGAGTGAAAAACGCTAACGGACACTTTATCTCGTACTGGAATGCCGTGTGTGTAACTAATTTGATTAAACTCACCACAACCTTGTAACTGAAAGCCAAAAGTAACGTCAGCTGGAAATAATTGTGAATAGGTGAACAATTGAAATTCCCGTACAATGGTAGACAACACTGAGAGCTATTGTCATTGTAACGGCACTCGAGTGATGTGCGAGGGTGACTCGTAGTTATCCTGGCGGCCAGGTACTGCAGGTATACGGTTCCGGGAAGGTGTCGAGTCATATTGTTTAACGCCACTAGCCGAACCGGAGCAGGTTGTACGATTTAATTGGACACGCGACGCGATTGAAAGTTTAAAAACGAATCTTTTTTGTTTTCACCGGCAACGGAATGCCGTTCTGGTATTCTGTGTGCATGCATACGTTCCTGTGATTTATCGCTGGACCGATCGCGCGATTACATTATTGTTGTAGATACTCGATTATTTATGAATTTGTTTTAATTTTTATTATTATTCCCAACCAATGATTTTGTCGCTGCTGAGCTAAGGTCTCACTATAAAAGGGTTAAGGTAATTCGGAAAATCGACATTCACACCGCTAGAATACCACTGCTTCACTTGATTTTGACTTACGATTCTTTAAAATGATAAGTGTGCCCAACCGATCTGCATCAAACCATTTCTTTATTTGGGAAATATATTCAAGATACATATACCAACTTTTTACAGGAGCGGCTAGGTGATATGGGGATTTTTATCCACAGAAAACATTTAGAGATACAGATTTCATAAATACACAACGATTTATATGTATAATAGCACCGAGCGCTGAGCACAATATCAACAGAGCCAAATGTTGCTTACCTCTGCTATCAGTGATGATTGACATACGTTCATTTTGCCGTTTATCCTTGAAATTTATTCTTATTAGGATAAGGATAGGTCCTATCTAAACCACATTTAACGTAAACTCTAGCCGGGTGACTCCTTGACAGTCGACACGGCGCGAGTGCCGGACCACAAACTAGTATGAAAGGCGGCGAGTGACTCTGTGGACGCCAAACGTGTCGCTACAATGTTGTACGTGCTGTGTCAACTTTAGAAAGCTGAATATTGATTAAGATTGATAATGAATAATAATGATTACATTACTTAAATACTTAATGTTTCCTATTATAAAGAAATACTCGGAGCACCGGTTAACAAGTCAATGTGTTAAAGGTACACCGCTTTCAGTCTCCGCTGATAGGTAAAGGTTTGCGTGGACGGTGACCATTACCATCGCGTGGCTTGTTTTTCGATAGATGCTACTATAAAAATGCTTACTATAAAAATTGAGCGCATTACACAGAACAAAAGTGGCATTTAGCGATGTACCTGGGGCGTAGCGATCGCACAAGGCGCCAGGTGGCTGGAGCCGCCAACAATCTAAATGCAGTAAACAATTCCGTCTAAAGAAAAAAATTTAAATGTGCCTTTAAAATAACAGTAAGATTTTTCTGATTCTTTAAAATTACGGTCCTTAATGTAAAAGAATCAGGAGTATATAATTGGAGCTACTTAATTTAATTTAAACTCAATAACCTCGCTCTACCCGGATCAAGGGCCTAGGGTCGACGCTGAATGCGGGTCGCGTTCAATATATGTATACCACTTTCGTTCTGCACCATTTTTAGTAGTTCCAGAGACACCTTACGTTGCACTGTGAATCTCAGTTGTATGTTTATCTTTCCCTTATAAATATTACAGGTAGTTCCGTTCGCTTCCCTTTCAACTACTGAATGAATCACAAGCCAGCCGCACATTATTTATAAAAGTTTCGTCGTTTCTAGAATCTTCTACTCGATAACGTTGACACTGTGTTATCAGGCGTATAAGGGTTTATTACTGGAGAATAATGAGAAACTTTGAGATCGCTATGATAATAAAATTCCGACTTTATGTAGTAGGCACATAGCTGAGATTCGCCTGACACAACAGATTTGTTTACAATCTGTTGGTACCTTTTTATTGCGTCTTCGCAGTTAAATATTTATGAGGTTTATTTCTGCCTATTGTTTCCAGGTTCCTAAAACTTCATAACAATATTTATATTACTTTAGACATAATGAGTGGTAGAGTTCAGTTAGGAGCTCAGCGTTTTAGATAGATACACAGAATTTAGGATGTCATCACACTCCAGAATTATCTTACTGCATAGCTGTCCCAATAAACATATGTCTATTAATGCCTAAATGCAGATAGGTAAATAAACTTCACGTGATTTGAGAATGATTTAGAAAACTTATAGTTAGAAATATAAAACTAACAATAATAATAATTATATACAATACGTGATGCACAAATTAAAATTATAATAATAAATAAATAATAATTATCATCTGATCAACTGGTATGGAATATTCGATCGCACTATAACGGGCTCTCTACATTTTTTGTAGTATACACATATAAGGTTATAATAGATATATGTACATTCGTAACGCAAAATGTGTTCATGCGCCGATTTAATCAATCAATGAATCGGCACAACACTTGCCGTCCAATTGTTCAAGTCGTTCAGGAAGCCAGAACGAACGGTGCGACGGTGGCGTCGCGGCAGGCCGATTGGCTGAATTATCATTTCCCTCCACATTTGCTCAATGGGCCGCTAAAAGTAGGGGGCGCGGAATAAATAGTACGAGACGCACCCGGGAAGGGGGGTCATCGACGGCTACCGATATAGACGTACTCACTTCATCGTGACAAACTCCAACTAATCTATTTTTGCCCACTGACATTCGATAACAAACTCTAAAATTAATACCTAACAGTCGCAAATAGCTCGTTCCACCCGAGTCGCATACGGTCGGAGACGAAGTACATCGATTCTGAATCACCGGTCACTTACCCTCGCGGAGTCAGAAAATAAATTTTCAAACGAAATTGTGGTTCGATATGTAACCACTTGAGAGTCGGTGGCCGGTGACAGAATCCAATGATCTCAACGGTGGGCTGGTGACTCGTTTGGATTGTTACGAGTGGAATGATTTAATCAGTGAAACGTATTGTGTTGAAACTATTTTACTTATTAATTTATGGGCGTAAGTTTCATTGTAAGAATAAATATAAAATAACATTTTTAGTATTCAGTGCTGGATAGGATTTTTGAAATGTCATTTCTATATACATCTGATGATAAGCCTTCTAACCATAATTATATAATTAATCTAATACGGCTGATTAATGAATCATAGAATAGAATAAATCAATTTATTTACGGGTAAAAATACTATAAAAATCGTGCGATTTTAAGACTCGTACAAACAGACAGAGGCTATACAGATCCTAGTTTCTTTTCAACACGTGTTCCGTCTCGAAACGTAACGTCATAACATTGAGTAGACTCAAGGCCCCTCACCGCAGCGCAGGTCGATGTATGTTCGTGCATATATGTATCTATTTACTAGCTGTGCCCACGACTTCGTCCGCGTGGAATTTAACAAAAAAGTTATTTAGTAAAAATAAAAGTAGCCTAAGTTACTTCTTATTACATCAGCTACCTTACAGTGAAAGTCCCGTCAAAATCGGTCCAGCCGTTTCAGAGATTAGCCGGAACAAACAGACAGACAGACAGACAGACAAAAATTGTAATTTTTTTTATTTTGGCACATGTACCGTATATACTACATTCATATGCATATAGTAAAAAGCGGTTATTTTAATATTACAAACAGACACTCCAATTGTATTTATTAGTATAGATTATGAAAGCATTTGTCATTTAAAAGCGGATAGAAGATACTCTACAAGAAAATAATACCCATCACACAGTGAGCTGGCGGATGGTTGTAGTGGGGAGTGCAGTAATACTACTGTTAATGACAAACTTAATAAACTATTAACAATCCACCCTCGCCTCACTTCAGGGAAAATTGTTCTTAAGTTTATTACCACAATATAACAGCCGCTTTAGTTTACCTATCTACTTACAAAAAATGCTCGTCACATTGAATATTTTATTTCTATGGTGGCACTTCGATTTTTGTAAGAGTTCCCTTAGAAAACTTGATTTAGGAAGCTCTCACTGTGCGAGGAGAAGAAGAATACACCTTCGTAACAACGGGATATTTTGTAATGACAATGATAACGATAGTGACATGGAACTCATATTAATGTTGACCGAAATCTTAACAGAGAATTGGTTTTGTTCGATACCTTGATATTAGAATAAGTGAGATCCTGCCCAATATCAGATCAAGTCTTTGGTTAATAAAAAGAATCCTATACTTGTATGGGGCCTTACGACCTCCTGTACGTTCCAATTAAAATACTATTAAAATCGGCTAAACTGTTCCGAAATTTTCCACAAACTGAAATAGAGACACCCAAAAAAATTAAAAAGATATTTTTTTAGTGATGGTTCATATAAATAACTTCTTGTACTTTACAAAACGCAGTTATGGGGAAAAAACAGACATACGCTCACCCTTCAATTTTATTTATAAGTATAGATTAATTATATTCCCATATTAAGTCCCATTATAATATTACCTTTTTCATTATTACCTAAAACTGCACGTAAGACTTTACAGTACTATCGGAATCTCCCAAAAGAGCAACCATTTCTGACACAAACTCATTTGCAGTCCGTTTCTCCGACGCCGGCTACGTTTCCGGCGCTCCGGTTATTTCGAGAGGCTGTCGACGGCGTATCAACCACCATTGTCCGATTTTCCTGCACCATACACACCATACCGTAGACCTGGTGCGTCAAAAAGCGATGTTTTTTGTACCTACAACAAAATTTAAATTTTTCAACTTCCCTTGGTGTCTTGGTTCCGGAGACTAGTCTTCGCATACACACAAAATTCGCATTCTCTCTTTATAATATTAGGATTGTTTAACTACTAACTTTTCCCGATACTCTTCAGAAAAGATTTTTACGTGTAACTGAGCCCGATACATTGCCTGCTCGTTTCTGTCTGACAAATTCTTTATTTTATATTATTTAGTAATCGATGACGTCGTTTTTGGAAAGTAATGAAATTTGCAGGAGTGACTGTTACAGCGCTGGACTGAGGATATAATCGTTACCGCCGTGTAGCTACTGTTATGTCTGTTGATGTAGGGCCTGGATCAAAAACTTTAAAGTAATAAAAAACTTTCACGCGTTCTTTGCAATGAGCACCGTGACGATTAAATTTGTCATCATTTGCTCCTGACGAACGGACGAACTTGAGTTGTCATCTAACCCTCAACAGTTGTGGAGTATGCTCCAGAACTCTTCGATTAGTGAAAATTCTTCAAATTTCATTACTATCTAGAAGAATGGCAAGATATAAGACTAAATATAAGCTATAAGACCTACAAGCTACTTATGTGTATATGTTCTCTTGCAAGTCCTATGGACAATGACAAACCGCTCATTGCATAAATTATGTTACTAATATCTCGTGAATATAGCGAATACCTCGCACGCACTCGTTCTGAGATATCCGTAAAACAGCTGAAATGGGGTACAATAAGGGAGCTATCAGTCAGTGACTCGCCGTCAACGTTATCGCCTGTGCGATATAAATAATGCGCAGACGCATCTCGGCAGTCACGCTGGCGGATGGACAACGAGTTGATGCGATTCAGTTTAATAGAAAGAAATATCTTCATGCGTGTCAAGAGATGCTCTGGCGTTTTTTCGTTTTTATATAAATTTATTTTGTCATTATAAAACATTTGAAAGAATCTTCTAAAGAGACTCAGCTGCGCTGGTTTACTTTCTAGATGGTAATCTAATATAAACTAATCGGTATTCTTTCAGTGTATGTAGCGGTGCTTTGGGATTTGGTGAGTGATTTAAAGTTTACACTAAGGTGAGGTGATGCTGAGGTATTCCTGAATCACCCTTCATCTAACCTGGTGATCGAATTCTCTTTTTCAAAGTTATATTATATCTCTTATGTCTGATTAATTGACTAGTGATACGTGAAGGGGGATACATGTATAGTTCATGTGACGATTACTACATAAAGCTCTTGGTGTAATCAACAGGCTGTTTTAGTTTTGAGAAACTCTTCAATTTGATACTAGAACGTCCGTTGTACAAAAGAAAAAGAAAAGAAAGAAAAGAAGCTGGCAAAAGAATAGACCGGTTACCTGATGGTAAGCGGTCAGAGATCCCGCCGCTTATGGATTTTGCATCATCGAGAGTGACACCGACGGAATTCCTCTCGAAGGTAATCAGCCTAGGGGATAAGTAACCTTACAATCTATTACTGTATAGGGTAATTCTTCAATGAAAAGAACCTGACATCGTTCCTTCAGTCATTGACGATAAGAAAAATTGTCCACATTGAAAATCCCAGATATTGCACTTCCCTGAAGTTACAGATAAAACACCTTAGAACTAAAGTACATTTTTGAAGCACTTCACACATCAAATAAACTTTACAGTTTCTTTTCAATTATTCAGTTGAATTCTCTCTGTAACTGTCTACTTGTGTTATATAAGTACATGAGCATGCATGCTTGCAACATTATATTCCTACATACCCACGTCAAACAAAGTTAACGAGGGTTATATAAAAACGAAACGAGCTTCCGCGTGGTGGGGTCCTTCTGAGCACTTAGTGAGCCAGCATCACTGAGCATACAACATTCCAGCTCGTTTCAGGAACACGACAATGGCAGCCGCGCGACTTTGATTACGAAACTGTAATCTACTTCAACAATTAGATTAGTACCTCTGATGTATCCCGATGTAGCAAACTTGATATCACCAAACTATTGAATCAGTGGACGAGAGCAGCCAAATTCGGTATCGCAAAACTAATAATTCATCTACTCGTTCCTCCACCGACGAACGTGCGATAACATTTTCTAGCAACGATGAAAAATTGTTGAAATAATTTTGGTAGTCATTACAAATAATTGCAATTGGCGTCATAGATAGAATATATTTTTTATTACAACATTGCTTGCACCAGCAATAGACCTTACGCGACGTAATTTATGTGATTTTGATATTTTTTCGACGACAGTGAAACAAAACAAGTTCTTTATGTAACTTTACGCGTTTTCCAAGAAAAGATCAGTGCGCCGCGCGACAATGTCAATCAACACCGCCTCCCGGCCTGCCCGGGATTGGTTAGCGCTCACTGGCCGGGTTCAACTCACTGCTATAAGAATAACGTACGAGGAGCTCGCACAAGAATAACTTAAGCTTTACAACCACGGTTCGAGATCCGATCCTTTGACTTTTGACGATTATTTCAACACATTAAAAGGGCACGGATCTCTTCCTGCTGAGACAGTGACGCTTTAGGGCAGATAAATGCATCTCGTGTAGTGTATTTAGTTTAGGGTCCTAGATGGTTCCCGGCCGGATCATTTATTAACCGAAAACACAATACAAACAAAAACAAATAAAAACCTCTGGTCGAGTCCTGCAACTGTGACTCAGGAAACCCAGTGTGCGGCTGTCAATGTTTAATCTTTTTTTTTGTTTTTAATTTTTATAATTGTTTTATTAGCTGCCATTCATAATATTTGTTTTAATACCAAGTCGTGTTCCCGTTCTGAAGTATGAATATTATAAATAAGCAAACTGCCCTGGCATCGCTTCAGAAAAACTACGCCTTAAAGTATTTTACGTAGCACCTGCATTGTTTTAGGACTGTGGTTTTCTCATTCTATTAACTACAAAACATAATACTAATTCATAACTTTTTTTTGCAATAAAAACTTTAAGTAACAAATGATGCTTACTGCAATACATTAGTGAAAACCAGAACGAAATCGGTTAAGCCGTTTCTGAGATTGGCGTGAACAAACGCACTATCAAACAGACATACAGATAAACAGACAAAAATTCTAACAACTATTGTTTATTGCGTTAACAAAAGCCCCTAATAATATTTTTCCTTATATATCGTTCATGTACAGAAAACGATCAGTTAGAATTTTATTATAGCTATAGATATAAAATTGAGTGTGTTTCACAAACCAGCACAGCTGCAGTGGTTGCTTGCTGTGTAATGTAATACGGCTTCAATTATCGTTTCACGTGGACGGGCTAGTAAATTCGGAGCCGACATGTCTTATTGAACTTGCTGCTTCCTGTAATGCCATCTGTTCAACGGCCTGACACGAGGTGTGATTATATATATGCCTACTTAATTTTTGAAGTATTATCGTGCTCATATATTTCACTAACACAGCAAACAAGATATATAGAAAATATAGGTACTGTAGAAGAGTGAAGAGTTGTTTAAAGTTATTGTAGAAATTGTTCCAACATGACTGATATTAAAATAGAAAAATAGTGCACATTACAAGGTGAGTATCTACCACAGACTTTGACCAACAAATATTATAAACAATAATACATCATTATTCTAATAACGAATGCACAATCACGAACATATAATAGAAAAAAATTACTGCATACATTTTCATCCCGTTTACCAATATATGAAGTAACTGACGCGGAAGGTAAATGTTTGGAATAAACGTGAAAAATGTATAAAAATCGTTTCCGGTGCGGTTACATTTGGTGAACGCGGACAATAATTGCGGCAGATATACTGGAATCGGTCACCGGTAAACCAATAAAAGAAACCTTAGCATAATTATATTCCTATACTCAATTTTGTTATTGGCATGAACATTACACAACCGACACTTATGCGTAAACATGAATCTGCCGCGGCCGGCAATCGAACCGGGACTGTTCAGTCTGCCGGCGGGGCCTCTGCTAACTGGACGACAGGGTCGTCTATAAATAACCTCAATCACATATCACGTTTAAATCAATTTCAGAATCGTATTTAGTATAAAAAATATCATCCATTTATGTATAATCAACAGTTTTATATTGAATGAGTACGTAGATATCGATCAAGCGCTCAACAGTTCTTAACAAGCTGAGTAAACAGGAACTTATTTCAAATATCACCTATTTAAACCTGAAAGTCTTAATTGTCAAACCTTTAACATAACTCTCCACCAACATCTGCGCAAAGTTACATGCGTGCCACGATTTTTGAAATAATTTTACAGTCCACCTCATATATTTCTTCCACATCTTCCTCGAACGTAGCTAACGAGCCCATTAAAGTGTTTTTTATTTTATTTTAGGGTATAAAGAAAAGTTATAGCTGTAAACATGTCCGGCAAGCGTTCAGCACTGATGCTACTTCGATTCCGTAAAGGAATTGACACCAGAGAATCCTTTAAAGTAAAAAAAATATTGATCATCCCTGCATTGTCAATTTTATAGAGGTTATTTCATTACAAAACAGTCAAACTTTCAACTGCACGTTGATACGTTTCCTTCCGCAACATGTAGTAGTACACGGTCACCTTAGAATTGACTTCGTGTAAAAATTCTATTTGCAGTTTACCAAACAATCCGTTCCGATATTATTTGCCATTTGGCAATCGTTGCGCAAAAATATTTTCGATTCAAATTAATTTTTTGATGAGACAGAGTCAATTCAATTCAGCTCGTTAAAACCACGGGGGGAAAACTTAAATTGAAACATTTGTATTTTTACATGTTTTATGTGTTATTTTTACATGTTACAAATAATCATATTTTTAAAAGTTTCTTAATTAAATGAATGTTAATCTACATGTCCTAGTAATCTAAAATATTATGACACCTTATCATCCACATCATATGTTTCTATGATAAGGTTTTGAAAGTATATATCTTTAAGCCTTCAGGAAAATTTGGAGAACAAAAGGAACCTTGCAGTGATGAGGGCAATTTATTTTAGAATTCAGTAAGAGTCGCTCCATAACTAACACCCTGAGGCAATGCTCATGGGTGCCAATACATTAGTTACACCAGAAAGCAATACAGAGTTAGAGTTTAAATGACTAAATGCCCAATGTAAGCCAATTCGCGTAATGTATGAATCTTCAAATGAGACCAGGTGTCACAGACGGAGCAACGGATCCCTGTCGGATTTTAATACATAAAAATCGCAGCCACTCTACGCACGGGCCTTCTTGGATGTGAAGCGCCACGGGCTCGACTTTTAGTTTCTATGTCATTCATTCCTGAACGTAATTAATAGAAATTTAGTTATTACGAAAGTAACATGTCAAGGCAACCCATTGGTGGGCTTCGTCCGCCCACTCGCACCGTCAAAACGAATTGTTTTCGTGATCGGCGCAATATATAATATTTTTAATACTTTAAAACGTAATAAAATTATAAGAAGTTTAATAAATCAAATTCAAATGTTTACGTCTTTTATTTTATGTCTTCCAAGTGTATTTGGGGGACCATTACAAATAGGAAATATAAGTAGAGAATGCTGCGAATCAAAGGTTTATTTACGAGCGCACCCAGGAACGATGTGATCAAATTGCGACCTGTCAATGAATCTTTCTAAATAATACTATGTAAAAACTTTAGCATGACCTAGTAAGTCCTGCTTATATGATTAAGGTTTTTGTATTTTTATCTTATATATTTATAACATATAATGAGTTGAATGTAACTTTCTAAGTTACATGTGGTATCTTGTTTTTTTATCATATCATATTGCCATTATAACCTTAAATCGAAATTGTGAAAAATTTATGGACAAATATTTACGACAAAAAATTCCTTAAGAGATTCATGCCTTGGAGATGTTTATTACTGTCTCTTGAACTAATAAATAACTTCTCAATCACAAGTTATACACAGGACATAATTACGCCGTCCCAGATGGTATTGGTACAAGATCTAAATGGTACTACGAGGATGGCCTGCGCTCTGTATTTAAATACAGTGTATATGGATTTACTAATTGCTGACCCTCGATGACTAATGAGAAAATTACAATGTTATAGTGTACTATGAGTGACAAGTCCTAAATTAACTGCATTTTCTCATAAGACATCAGCACGGTTGCTTGTACTATTTTATGTCCTGTGTCCTAAACCTATTTTTTCAATTTTCACGGAGGATGTTCCATGATCTTCTAGCGTTTACTGACCACTGCTTTCTATGGATATCTGTAACCAACTGCAAATAATCTAACGGGTCCCGTTCGGTAAGTTAAATGCTATTTTAGTAACAAAACAATGCAGTCAATCGATTAATACGAATTGAGATGTGTTCGTTTCATTTTCACAACTACTCGTATGGAGGTTGGTATAAATACGGTAATCCGTACGAAGATGTATAGAATGCTTTACCCACAAGAAAATATTATGCGTTATGTATTTAAAACATTCCACAAGAACGAGTGCGAGTAAGGGATTACGAGTACTTTGATTTGGTTCACATACGCCGGATCACGGAACTCGATCTGCGCCATAAATTGCCAAGACATCACATACTTCACTCGGCTATGCCTTAGCGATCGTACATTGCCGCTACAAATGGGAACAATATCATGATGGTAAAATAATGATTCTCTAGATTTCTAGTCTACACAACAAAGTGCATACATTTAAAGGGGAATTGTCATTCTGACTTTTATACTGTTCCAGATCGTAGACGAAAATTTGATATCTTTTGTGGGCATAATATGTTTGGTTGCCATTTGTATCGGGAAGTATATAAGTTGCATCAGGCAAATTAAAGAGTGTAGCGCTCCTATCATCACTGAAACCAACCTCTCTAGTACGTAATGTACATATAGACCAGATGGCAACTTAATCCCATCCGACACTCTTACACCGTGATCATTACCAGCTCAGTTATCACCATCCACAAAAAAGTAACTATTATGTTGTTAGAGTTTTTCGGTTGCAGTATTGTTAATAATTGGGTTCCTCGTTTCCTTCTTGGTCCGCACCGACATATGGTAATACTTCTAATGTTCTGTACGCTTCCTACGGTTGTGCATTAACAATGATGACCACTTATCTTTGTGTACCTCGTTCGCGCGTTTGCCAGCTGTTCTGTTGTGTACCTTATAAAAAAATGACGTATCTGTAAGAAGGATGTTGGGGCTAACGATGCTTTCAAATGACGCATTATATTCCAGACCTCCGTGTCCGTCTACAGACTTGCAAGAG
This sequence comes from Megathymus violae, assembly GCA_003671415.1. Taxonomy (NCBI): domain Eukaryota; kingdom Metazoa; phylum Arthropoda; class Insecta; order Lepidoptera; family Hesperiidae; genus Megathymus; species Megathymus violae. The sequence goes on along the minus strand of PDGT01000085.1, from coordinate 855,480 downwards.
CCATGTTACATGAATCGACAGCAAGTTTAATTTTAATGTCGAACATGACCATTTAAATTTTCCAGCAGTAAGTATCAGTCCTGATGGATGTCCAACAATTTTTCATCAATGCTAACAACACTCCACTGTACGTAGATCATTACATCGAAATTGTTATGACGACGAAGATGCATTAATTGTGATTAAAATATAATTACGAATTCGATCACATTACGGTTAACACTCGTAGAGTTTACTCACCCTGAGGATGCCCTGTTTCGGAGCGAAATACGTGTTGGTGACGGTATGTGTGTTGGTATATACTTCTATTAATCATAAACGCATGTTTTCCTTTGTGGGAGGGAGGGAGGTTCTATGAATGTATATAAGTATATACCATCATACCGATTCCCGCAAAGTAACGCCTGATACTATCAACTGTATATAATTACGAAATCTTAAACATGATGAACGTGCCAGCTACTACAAAAGATATCGGGAAACGAGGGACTGAGTGTTGAGGGGTAATCAGTTGGACACTTTGCCGGCTCAGTGGCGCGTGTTAGGCCTGTGTCCACGTGATGCCAGTATTAATGACGCTCGAGAACTAAATAATTTCTTACCTGGTTTATGATGCCTGTGCTTCTTGCCCTTGCCGGCGACCGCGGCCGCTAGCAACGCCACCACCAACCACCACCGCATTCTATCACGCTCACACTCACCACCACATCACAACACTGTTACCACAGCACTGACAAAACGATGCCGATTTTTAAAAACACGAACCCAGCACCATTACGTTTTTATTAATTTACAAAACAGAATATGTATCAAATTTTGGCGCGTAAATAGAATGGTATCCCGCGATCCTACTTTAAAAATGTTCAAGTTAAAAGCATTTGCGAAGTAAATACTCGCGTAGCGTTTTTTAAACGCCGACAATGGAATTTAATTTTAATTTAACTATAGTTTAAACTGAAACATTAGTAAAAAGTTCCCATTCCTAAGTTTATCTAAAATGCGAAATAACATCGCGTAAAACTTTTAAAGCGTCTTGCACACACCAATCGACTTGGCGTGTCGAGAGTCACTGACTGAAGCGAACGAGCTTTCGTCCACTGAGGAAGGTCGGCTGCTGTCGGAGCGCGGCCAAACTTAAAAAAGCTGCAGATAATATCTTAAATATTCATTTCTTTTCATTCATGAACTAAATTTCACTAGCACACGAGTAATGTGTTCATATATTTATGGTTTTAGCAACAATATATAAAATGAATGCATTTAAGACTTATTTAAAAACTTATAGTAAAGACAACAAGCGTTTATTGAGCTTTCAAGCATCTCGTTCACGTAGTTTAGCTATTGACCGCTAGGTGGCGCTGTATCATTATTCATAGATTTAATTTAAAATTCAATAATTTTCAATTACTTCACTAACATTGCCGTATACTACTCTTTCACCTGTACCTTACATCTTGTATATATCTTACAAATTATACAAATTCTTCAAATTACTGCAACAAAAAATGTATTCTTACATTTTTAATTTATTTTAACATATTGTTTCATTGTATTCAACTAGATGGCGATACTATGAAAAGTTGTTTGTATGAGTATTTTCTTCTTGCCTACTTTAAGCCGAACCTCTTTATCGTTTAATTTATATTTATTACTGTAAAATATATATACTTATATATATATATATATATATATATGTAATTTATGTACTTATATATATATATGTAAAAAATATATACTTAATAGCCGCAGCGAGCAACTTAACGCGAATTAAACTCTGTCAATACTTGAATTTGACATAAGAAAAGTCTGTCGTCATGTTTGACACAGCGCTTTTAATTTCCACCAAATTATAGTCTAGAAGCTGACCTACGAGTAATCTAAACACTAGGTCCTCTCATTAGCTGTTACCGTTTTCGTTAAAATTTAACAGAATGTTGTGCAATTTCTTCTTCTTATATTTAGTTCATAGTGTGTACACTAAATAAACGTTCACACACCCACACCCCCACAATAGGATTCCCTGTGTTGCGGGTGGCATGGACATACACAAATATGACACTACAAACACCCATGACCCGAGAACAAACATTTATCTGTCATATAAATGTCTGCCCGGCCGGGATTCGCCCGGCCGGGATTCGAACCCGGGACACCTTCGTTCGGCAGGCAGGATCACTACCAACTGGGCTACGGGGCCCACTAGAGGAAGTCTGCATTAAACAAGGATCCTTCATACAAATATTTGCTACCAAGTATCCAAGACGTATGCCATAGCAAATTACGACGGCGGCAAGAATTCACCGTTTCATATTCACTTGCAAACTAAAAATGGCGACTTGTAAATACATAATGGCGGTATCTAATGACCTTTCAACTAGACAATGGGGCAGTGACAAACGAAACTGTCTATCTCAATTACTAGAAGTAGCGATAAATAATATTTATAACACATTATACAACCGACTTTAATTGTAAGTAGTTGTAAGATAACGGAAAACGCTAACACGGCGGTAATGGCCAACTGAACACATATTTTAGTTGGTAAAGATGTATGATAAAAGTCTCATAAAAGGCTCTATAAAATTTTACCAAAATCCATATATTTAAATATGAAACTGATACCCATACACGAAGTTTTTTGCTTATACTACTCTTTTCTGTAACACAAAAATTTGTTCTATAACAGCTGCTTTTAACTCATACATTTTCAAACTGTTTTCATAGTTTATAACACAACATTTACACCTGCAGTACTTTTGCATTTAAAGTTACAGTGAATCAATTGGAGACGTGAGACAGTTTTAAATATTAGAAATGGAACATGGAAGTCATTGAGGTATACCTGAAAAGTTGTGTTAAGAACAGGATCTAAAACCGAACCCTCCGGTACGCCGATCACTACCAGTCACCTTAATCGGACATAGCATTCAAATCGCTTATCCAAGTTATTTGCTATTTTTTACGCCATAATGACCAAGTCTATAACGGCAATGTTTCATCGTCGTTCCAATCGAACACATTACATACGGGTAAGTGTCAGTCTACGCTTGTGGCATTATATAATGCGTCCCATTCATGAAAGCTATGCATCAAAAGCCTTGTCTCAGCATCGGTCGTACTACGATCTGTAGTAAACCGTTTTACGATGGTGGTGTAAGCGGTCGTTGCTGAAATGGGTAAGCATTTCATTTAATATGGTCTTTGTGAACGAACCTGGTTCGTTAATTAGTTGTGATTTTTTATCAGGTTAACAAACCAGGTTCGTCGCTATTTCTCGACTGGCAACGCAACGCTGAAGCCCACGGTGGTGTCGATCGTTAACGCATCAATTGCTGTTAAAGACACTGAGACATTATTACAGAGAGGTGTGCAGTGATCGCGCCATTTTAATGTTTTGTTGATCCTCTTTTATCTTCGTAGTACATTGAAAACGACAAAAGTTTACGAAGTTCAGGTACTAGGAAGGATATGCGATAGTCGGCAGTAATTGGCAACACTTGAAATACTAACAGCCAGGAGGTTTGGTGCCTTTCCCTGCCCGGCGTGCTCGTGTACGTCGTTCCCGGTTGTTACGATTAAACAGCATACCATGAACCGTAAAAAGGTCCTTAAGTGGTTTGAGAACTCTGACATTTAAGGGTCACCCTTGACGCCTCCAATGTCGTGTAGTATGATCACTTCATCTTTGAAGAACCCTTTATGTACAATAGGATCCTAATCGATTTCAGCCATGTGGTAGTTGTTTCGGTGTGAAGTAGTGTAGTAAGACTACAATTACAGATATGAACGCTCCAGATACAAAAGGATAAGGTGTTCGGTAATAAGAACTCAATAACATACAAACAATAAGCCAAAAATGTTTAATGTCATATCGATAAATTTACATTGCGTTTATCGTTAACACCAAAAACCTGGACACCACGACACGCGTGCGGCGCGGTGCGCCTTCCACTAAACGAGTAAAAATTTACCTAAAAAAATCCTCGCTAAAATTAGGTATTACATACATAGATACGTTCGGATAGATTGTTCGTTGCGCTGCGTCCCCCGGTGATCCACTAGGAGACCGGGAAACGCAGCCGGGCGCGCGTCGCCGTGGTTCGCGGAGACCGCGGGGTGCGACGCGCGCCGGCCGTTCCTCGCCCGCGCATCGCGTCGCGGAAGTCCTACGTGCAATATCGAATATAAGCCGGCCTCGGCCGTCAGCTTCCAAAGTATTATATCTAAAACATTATTGTAACGTATCAGACTGTTGTTGTGCGTCGCGTATGAATTCGCACGCCGGCGGCGGCTCGCGAGGGCCGAGCACACGCAGACACGCGCCTCCGGGAGCCGAACGCGCCTATAAAAATCTGTAAACTTTAAATATAATGAACCTCTATAACAGTCTATGATATGAATATCGATATGAGTTTATGATACGATAGACACTCTTAACGACGTAACTAGCGCGGCGATCCGGCGAGCGCGTTCAGCGGGACCGGAGGCCGGAGACCGAAGCCTTACAGACGAGGCTTTCGAACCCCGTCCTCGGAAGGAGCCGCCAGTGACCGACTTCACATAGGATTACTGTCACAGTCGATTACGGACGTGCTGCAGTGCCGTCAACACCAGACTGCACGCTGGTAGCAATGTGAAACAGCGGTTGCCGGATCGCGTCGTGTCTCGCAACGACAACGGGACGCGGGCGCGACGTGCGCGCATCGAGGCGCCGCGCGACGCGACGTGGCGGGCGAGAAACGGTGTGGAGATATCGGCGTCTGGCGGCGTGTGCGCGCGACGCTTGGGGGCCGGTACGGCGCCCCCGCCCTGCGGGCCCGACCGGGCCGCCTCAGACGAACCACTCGTCTTTGTGCGGGGCGGCGCTCAGCGCTGCGCCCGCGCCCGCAGGCGGCCCGGGCGCGCCGCCCTGTACCTGCCGACACGATATTAATTTTATTACAATATTGCAAAAAAATATTTACGAAACTAAATGAACCGTGTAAATTAATGTTGCCATAATCATTTAGTTTGTTTTTTTTAAATGTAGCTCATATCGAGTGATAATCCCAATCAACGTAGTATTCATAATCCGTCGACTCTCGGCTTGTAAATGACAGACCACAAGCTGTTGCGCAGCCATCATCGTAAGTTCTAATGATACTCACGAGTGATATACATTCGCCGACGCCGACGAAATTAATTAGTTACTTTTTATCTACATTTAAAGATATTTCCATCCATGACATCGATTGTTTTGAATGTTTTATTTATTAGTGGTATATCAATAAAAGTAAAAAAAAAAATTCAATAAATATGAATGTAAGTAATGTGTAGTGTTACCCGCGCGGGCCCGCAGGGTGCACCCAGTTTCCCGGCAGCCGCGTGCTGCCCGGCGAGCCGCCCGGCGCGGCGGGCTTGCCGCCGCCGGCACCGTTGCTGCTCGCCATTTGTTGGACTGCAACCGCGACAACGGCACGTCAGTGGCACGCCTCTACACCGTCGGCCGCGCACGCGTTACAATGTATTTTCCTCACTTTAGCACATTAATTCACGGCAAACTCCTCTAGATATTTAACGATGTTTGGAGTTTGAAGCATTTATTAACGCATTAGAACACAAAACAATAATTGTTCCAATTTTTGTCTGTCTGCCTGTGCGTTTGTTCGCGCTAATCTCAGATACGGCTCATCCGATTACGTTCTGGTTTTCACTAATGCATTTTAGTAAGCATCACTTAATATTTAAAGTTCGTTTCATCTCAATCCGTCCACAAGTAAAAAAATTATAATCTAATTTCATATTGTTGATACCATTTCTTAGTGTATGAAGTAGTTTTTCCGAAGCGAAGCGAGGACAGTTTGCTAGGAAGTAATCATATCGAATACAATAATCTGGCGACTGTTCATGGTTTAAGCTAGGCACAATCTAATATTTTTACTTATTTGTACCCCTTATTGTACACAAGACTAATATGAAATATAAAAGGCGGTGACATCGTTTAACACCAAATTTCTGTTTGTTGTATTGAAAATAATGTACGGTGAAAAGTGAAATGTTTAATAATAAAAATAAAAGTCTTGTACAATTGCCAATAACAAAAATTATCAAGGTCAGTACAAGGTGAACCTTACACTAGATGAAAAATATATCTGTATGTAAATATAAATTGTACAGAACATCATTAATCATGTCACATTCCAGCGACTGTAACACATATGCGTACATAAATATTTATATGTCGAATCGGTGGTTGCCTTTTTTGATGGTTTACTGTTTGAATGAACTAAAATCGTCAAAGTCACTTTTATTGCTATTTTTAATAACAGAATAACTGTTCTACCGCCCCTCTTCACTAAGGGAGGTCGTGTTCGATGACGGTTTAGAGGCCGCATGGCCAAAGCAACTTCGGGTGGTGTTTAGTGGGTAGGTTAGGTTAGGTTAGGTGGTAGGTTTATCGGGTGTCCCACGTAACCAGCGCAGCCGGCTGCACATGTATGAGCATTCACCACCCGCCTTCAGCGCATCTCCGGAGGGTAGCCCTTTTCTCTTTGTCTGGGCGCAAATAAAAGAATCACTGTTCAAGATAATTCCATTTGTTCTTTTCTGTTTTAATTGTTCCCCTTATTTCTTCCAGCTTTAAGAAGTCGCCAACAGATGCCATTATTGTCGTAATTTTGATTTGAAGTGAAATTTAATTTTGATATGTTTTTCGTCACTTACTGTTGCTAAATATTAGCAGCTTATATGTTCCAATGTCTTAAAAACCAGAGTGTAGAGCCACGGAAATCACTTTAGTTTCACTTTAGTTTAGAAATCGAAAATATCTGTCCGAAGTCCAAAAGAGCCGGCAGATGTCAGCTCTGGCCTACCTTGAAGCCAATATCCATTTATATACCTAATGTATTGTAATATGTACCTAAATAATAATAAATGTCAAATATACATATTTATATGTATTTGATTGTACATAAGGTTTAAAGTCCCGAATTTTATATGTGGAAAAAACATTTGTGTTGCTCTGTTAACAAGGTTTTATTTAATTAAAATTTATACAATAATCTTTTACTGCAACACAAAAACGAACCAAATAATTATTTAAATCCCCTACCCCTAATATATATATGTATTTGATGCATATTTATGTTTGATACGTATTATTAATTAAGTACGCACTAAGTTTGCTGGAAGAAGTTTCTAGTTAAGAATAAGTAGTGCTCTTGTAGTACAAACTTTTCATACATAAACCGCATGATGTCCTCACCAACGATCATCTCTATACAATATTAAATCGACTGAAGTACAATTGCTGGCTCAATGTTATCGATTCCGTTATTAACCGAGACATGGATAACATCAGAAGGAATCGAAATATTACAAGTACAAGCAAAAAGATGGCGGCTTGTCTCCTACAATTGGATTTAGGGTCGGTGGCGCAAATTGCGTTTTAACTCAAACCACGTACGTCACTCTTTTGACCTTGAATAATTGAACTCTGCGTATTCATTTAAGAAATTCAAGACGAATAGGAAGTGCACGTTCATTTTCGTCGATGACCCGATCGAATTGAGATGTGCCTGCTTAGTTGGTAGGTATGGTCATTAATACTAACGATGTAGATGTGTGCGTCGGTGAGGAGCTCGCCTCCTGCAGTAGCAGCAGACGGCGACGAGACCGATGAGAGCCACCAGGGCCCCGCCGCCGGCCGCCGCCGCCACCCACGCACCGCTCGCACCGCTGCCGCCGTTCTCTGGAATACGTTGTTGATGAAGTAGTTAATGGTTACAGGCGACCATAATTAATAGTCAAGTTAAAATGTCCTATTCCGACCAGTTGACAGGTTTCGTTTTTTGATTTGCCATTGCCAGAGGAAAACTTTTTAATATTAATATGCTCCTGGATACACCATAGTGTACATTTAAAGTGATGAATATGTGTATTTTTCTTGAATACTACGGATTTGCTTCGAGTTTTTAGGGTAGTGTTCGTTATGACGATTCCGCTATCCAAGTGGTAGCTAACCTGCGTGCCGAGCGAAAGGGTCTCGAGTTCGATTCCCGGCTGAGGCAGACATGTGACAGTTAAATAGTATAAAACATTTCGTGTTATTGTTGGATCATGGATCGTTTGTCATATCTATTGGTCAATGCCACCCGCAATACATGGAATCCTGATGCGAGTATGAACATTTATAACGGTACTATTACTATTTACTTTTGCTATTTACTACTACTATTACTATTTACTATTACATTTATTGCTATTTACCCCAAAACATTATTTTCTTTTTTCGTTTAACAACACACGACTTGTCGTTAAACTATACCGGATAGTTACTACAAAATATCAATAGTTACCGGGACAAAGCATGGCGGTGTCCTCGTCGGACCCGTCGGCGCAGTGGTCCACGCCGTCGCACATCAGATCTGCGCTGACGCAGAACTCGCGCTGTTTGCATCTGAACTCCTTGCATCCGTGTTCTGCAACTCAATGATGAAGGCATTTATAGATACATGTCATTATTTATTCGAACCTGACTCCTGGCCAGGCGAGAGGCGGTGCGACGCAACGACATCAACTAGGTCGCCGAGGTGAACCGATCACTTTTCAACTCATACCCCTTTAGTTTAATTAATGTAAACAGCAAATGTGTGTCCACTCTTTTATTATTATTTTAAGGACTAGCGAAAAAGCAGATGAGCCACCTGATGTTAAGCAGCCACCGTCGGCTATGGACATGTGCAATCTGCGACGGGTCGCCAATGCAGCGCCAGCCCTGAAGGAGAGATCGTTTTACGCATCTCTTGAAGAACCCCATGTCATAGCACTCCGGGGAGATCTTCGAAGGAAGCTTATTCTACAGTTTACACGTATGTGTGAGGCGAAAATCATTCTGTAGAACACGCAGAGGTCAATGTTTGTCCGAAGACTTAAAGGTTCTAATTTGTTGGTGTTTGAAGGCAAATACTTACTATAAATACTATAAAAACGCATTCTCCATTAATCTCTATCGCTAGTAATAGCTAATCCACTTTTACAACTTTACTTACTTTTGCTATCAGCGTCGAGTATACTCGTGTTAATTGGCCAGTACAACTCTACATCTCTGAAAGCTGCGTACATTTGGGACATTTTTACTAAAAATCGAACGATCAAAGCACTGATTGTCCCGCTGAAGTGACGGCGGATCGATGATGGTTCACAACAATACCGGAGACAGGGCAGCTAACGATCTACCAAATGGGATTCGCACAGACAATGGCCGCGATGGACTCAATCGTACAGCTGAAAATTTTTAATTACCGCATCTACTATTCTTTCGTTGGCGATCGATCTTCATGGAGACGGTGTGTAGTTGGAAATATACATCCAATATTGGATGAAGTTGAATTGGAAGTTGAACCTCTTCACTGATTTTGGTAAACGCAGGTGAAAGAATTCGTGTAAAGTGAAATAATTTATCAGATAAATAAATCTTTTAAGTGCTTTATTTGATATACATATATACCCCAAATTCACCTATAAATACAAACATACTGAAACAGCATGAATTGGAAGCAAAAATTAAAACACAGGAAACGGTAACAGCAATTGTTATAATCTGGACAATCCAGATGGAACGTTTTAGAAGTGAATCACTTTCTACTGATGTGGGAGGTACAGATAAAAGGGTACTTGACGAGCCTCATGGTTTTCCATTTTTTTAAATGACCGACTCTTTAATTCACATAAGTAATTAAAACATCCCTAGGAAAGGGCATTTTCCTTTGATTTCTCCAAACTATTTTCATAGCTATGCATTTCTCAGCCAGACGTGGCCAACTAGACCTTAATTCCTCTCATTCTGAGAAGTTAAGTATAGATTTTGATGACAATATGACGTAATTTTTTTTAAGAATCTGTCTTCTGACAACGAAAGTTAAAAACTGTACACAGTTAACTGAAACAAAAAATTGTAAGCGTCATTATTTAGACGCTTTTAACGATATATTAACAAAAACATTTTAGAAGGACTTTTCTCAACAGAAAGTTTTCATGATGAAACACTTTGTCCGTACTATTTTCTTTTTTCACAAAGAATTTATAATTAAACCGATTCAAAGGATTCTTCCTCGGCTTAAAATATTTTGCCTTTTATTACACTACTTATAAAGTAAAATATTAATTAAATTGTAACGTTGGAAGCTTTCTCCTCTATTCAAATTTAAATTTTATCTTTAACAATGAGAGCATCTTAGAGAAATCCGACTGATATACCTACTCAATATTCCACCACTCATACTATAGTCGTCAGATATATTTGAGGTTTGCTGCAGAAGTCTGTAAGTTTAAATTTTACATCCCGAATTTTTAACCGACACAGAGTTAATGGCCACTGTAGCTAACCCCAAAATTAATAAAGTAATGTATTGTCATTCTCAGGACCGTTACCCATCATATCATGTTCTCCACATTGTCAACGTCACTCGCTTCTTGGCCGAAACATCTTGCTTCACCTCAGAACTAACAGGAAGCTACCGCAGGCTGCTGCACAAAGTTTCTATCAGTAATCGGTAGACTGGATTTTATTTCCATCATCATCACAATTCATAACTGATCGACATCAGAAAACTCATTCCGTTTTTGTAACCAAAGCTAATCAAGATATAGGGATGGTTCATAAGCCAGCGTGTCCAATCGCCGCGACCGACGGCCCACACATAAAAATATTACGACATCCATCGTCCAACCCCTAGGATCATCCCCATGGTAGTAAACGACACTCGATATGAACCCTAATTTATGGACGTAGATATTCGTCATAATTATTTATGTAACGCTAGGTCTGAGATTATTTCGTTCTTTTGTGTATCTTCTGTTCTGGTTCGACCAGAGCACATTTTGTGTTATCGTTCAGTATTGGAGGGCAAGGTTTGTACAAAGCACACATTGGTAATCTCGACTGTTGTTACAGTTGAGGAGGGCCACCGTAGACTTCAACGACTGTCAGGGTTGTGTTTTAAAAATGTGTGTTTGTAAAATCTGACACGCATCTATTAAAATAAAGAAGGAATTGAATTTCATGTAAATTACATAAAAAATCGTGCAATTAATTCTTACATAAAAATGTCAGTAATAGTTACTTGAAAATATCCAAAGAACGACTAAAGTATCTTAATGATGAGGTTATTAAGTACTGTGCGAGCATTAATCCACGCAACTGCGCAGAAAATCTAATGGTTTCTATGTGCCCGCTTGAGCTGCTAATAAGGAATCACGGTAATATTATGCATAACACATAATAACTATTAATCCGTCTGTTAATTATTTCCGAACTATTGGACTAATTTATATGACATAAGTATAATATTCATTGATATGATAACATTATAGATGCACAACACATTTACTTCGTAGAGGCGATAATTTCATTAATCAGGACAGTATAATTATTGAATCGTTCAATCGTGAGGAGAAGGTAATTAAGAGCAGCGATTTAATTTGTACGAACTAAGACAATTTGTATTTAATTGTCTTACAAAACAACACTCACAATTCTTTACAGTTGGTGCGTAGGTAGACAAACTTAAAGAAATTTAATTGTGTTTATACATAATGGTAATATTAACATCGTCGATGAAGTAAGACCTTGTATTACCCGACCGCGTCCACCTAACACCTGCTAATTATCCCGCGGACGACTCGCAAGCAAACTAATCTAGTAAAACAACCAGGAATCCACGACAGTAGATATCCTATTCAACCATAATAAGAAATTACGATCTGTTTTTTAAACCAAACGCAATTAATATCTTGTAGGGTCAATTAATCACATACGCGAAAAGATTTCCATAAATCTAAAATGTAAGGTATGTGAGTCTGTGTTCCATTAGAGTACTCATATTATTCTTTACAAAGGTTAACAAAGAAAGGCTATATTAATAAAACAGAGGCAGCGGTAATCGTCATCGTTATATAATATAATATGTAGTGTGTTCCCAGGCGTGTGTCCGTCATATCAAACGTTTAAACTGACATTCAATGCTTTTGTTGGTTTTACATTATAATGAGGGACGGACTCGTGTTCCGGGGCTCTGGGGTCTGACAAAAAGCAGCTCTTTCATGTTTCACGCATCAGATTTAATGTTATTTAGATACGTGGAATCAGGTGTGTAATGGAGCTTCCTAACCGTAAGCGAAACTATCGAATATCCGAAATAAAGATATATCCGTAACCGAATCCGATAAAAAAGTTTCGGATAATGGCAGTCTAAATAAAATGCGTTATAACAGATTTTCGCCGGCCGAGCCGATACGCTAGCCGCGTCGTTACAATTTTAGACAGTTTTTATTATTAAATTTTTAAGGCTATTGCTTTTTCTGTGATAATAATACTACAAAATAACTAGAAATAAATTCAAACTGTTACTGTTGTGCGCTTACTGTTACTGCTGTGTTGTGATTTTTTCCAAGTATAAATCACCTAATATCCCTAATCGACATTATCTAAAACAATCGGATAATCCGAAATAGGTTCACATCCGTAACCATAATCGAAACCGGTAAAATATTATTCATATATCCGTATGGATCCAGATCGGAAATTTCATATGTATAACATCCCTAGTGGAAATTAAAAATTGGTGCCAATTTTGTTGCGTACGTTTTCTGTATCAATATTTTAATTGTAGTGACTTTGTAGTATTCTGGAAGAGATGGCGCCACGTGTCGTTATATCATGCTATCAGAAGTTTCTATTCATTACTAGTAAGTATAAATATACATGTTTTGAACATCGAACAACCCGCACAACACACAACAATTTCACAATCAATCGGTCGCAGGAATTAATTTAGCGACTGACCTCAAATCTCCTAATGTTGTGTTAACCCTGCGGGACAAATAAGGGACGAGGGTCGCGGGTCAACCGATGCCGGTGAGGTAAATCGACAAGTTCACACCGAACTCGATATCGGCACAATTTATTACAGTCATTATTATCGTAATATTGGCAATGGTCGTGAATAAAGTGCGAAAAACATCCGGTGAAATTCGATCAACATAGTCGAGCGGCGAGATAAGCGGCTTGCGGCCGCGATATACGTCATGCGTTAATTTCAACTCGGCTGCGACTTGCTGCGAACGTTACGATTGGAAATTAAATAATCAAAAAAATTTTTGAAACAAATAAGAAAAAAAATTTCAGTAGATTTAATAAAATATAACGCCGAAGTTTTAATCAAAACTGTTAATATTTTAAAATTTATTAAAACATAAACATATATTGTATTCCAAAAATCTTACCCGAAGTCCTTGAATAAATCTTTTCTAAAGTCTTCATGAAAGCTGTTTTTACGTGACGACAAAAAGGATTTTTGCCCCGAGCTCAACGAGATAGAAAACCTTTTTTTATGTCATGCGACACAAACGATCTGGCCTTTTTCCCGGCGATCGCCTTGTGCCCTTGAAAAGTCATAAAAAACTAGTTGCTATTTCATAAACTACGACAGGCATCGAGCATTGCAATGATCAACTGCAGTCACAATTCGTCTGACTTGCAACAGGTCAAAAACAATAAGGCAGAGAGACATACGCAATAAAGGAATGGGTTTATTTTTCATACTTAAGGGCGAAACTTGTAAGCGAACTGCCGTCGGCTGTTTGTGCAAATAAATAAACATTCGGGTAAATTAAACAGGGCCTCGAGAGAAAGAGAGGGCTGATCTTAACAGACGCCGATATTTTCCGACGGTACATGCGCTTAATGGAACGCTGCTCACTGTTAGATTTATTTCCTCGTCAACTGGATTAGTGACAACCGTTTAAAATACTTTTACACTCATTCAGCGAACTCCGAAAAGATTTCGGGCATGGTTGCTTATCAGGCGCTTTCCTTTTAAAGCATAAATTTTCAGATTAAGGTCATTTTTAAAATTAAATTTCTTCAAATTGAGGATAATATCTTTATAATATAGTTAAATATGAAGGCTCTTCGCCTATTGATTTGAACGTTGCTCTCCCGGAGTAAACAGACATTGCGACAATCTCTTAATTTTCAATGTGATGTGCATTTTACAACTTATTTATTCATTGCTTCGGTGTAAGAAATGATCGAAGGAAAACTGTATATCTGAGAAATATGCATCAAGATCGACATAGCCAACGTGGTGGACAAGGGCCCTCTCACTATGAGCCCAGCTCAATATTAGTCAGTTTTGATTGGTTATGATGATGAGAAGTTTAGACGTACATCCTTCTTTTTCTTATTATTTTTCCTATTTCATCTGTAGTTTGTATATTTCCATTTATAAGTAATCAACTAGGTAGTGGAACTTTTGTAACACTTATCTGCTACCACAACATTAGGACATCTACTAAATATGTCTTGACGCAAAGATAAGCTTCAGTTAGAAAAATATGACACCATTCGGTGCTCTATCTCTTATCTCATTATGTACGTCCATGGGATACGGTTCTCACGTGCAGACTGAATTTGCGTTACATCAAAAGATCAAAAAATTTTATATCCCACTGTGAGTTTGAAGAAATTATTGATATTATAACTAATTTTTAATTTCCAGATAACACCAAACAACAAGAAGTGAGAGATTAACGCTCAAGCGCAACATAATTTACCACCTATATCAGTTGGAATTATTTATATGATATCATTGATAAACTGATTAAAATCATAATAAGGGGTAAAATTGTTTATTATGTAGTATTGAATGAAAGCAGAATAAAAATTAAATAGTCATCCACGTATCGTAGAAACTTACTGGGATCCTTCACAGCGGTGATGACGAGTTTGAACCCATTGGCGTCGGTACCCCAATTGTCGGTCACGTACTTGAGAGTGACGAAGTTGCTGCGCGTGAACAGCGCGCCCACCTGCTGCTTGGTGTTACGACAGGACAGGTCCGCCTGGAAAAAATAAAATATTAGCACAAGTTGCAAACTGAACAAATCGGACTGTCAGAAGAACTTGGAAGGTGAAAATTCAACGTTTCGAGTGAGGTGAAAGATGAAAATAAGTTGCAATATAAGAGTAAGTTTAGGAGAACACCAAGTAAGCCGCTATAGATGCATTGTACTACTGATGTTGAATTAGCACCTAAGTAAATTCACAGAAGACGATACCTAAATCGTTAAGTAAAAGTTAATTTGTATCGAGAATCTATTTATCTGGAAGTCAATATAAAAGGCGTAATGGATCCTTAAAACAAATTTGCTATTAAAGTAGTCTAGTTCGATCTCAATACCGACGAAGACGAAGTTGCTTTCGGACAAAATGAGCAAACGTGCTCCACATAAACTAATCGAGAAGTACAATGTCTACGCTATAAGTGTACAAAACCTCTTTATTGGACAAATGCACAGGTCGTGTGCCCTGAGCTCTCAGGCGCCGGCAATATTTTCTTCATCGAGCCCGGGCTTACTGAGCGATGGCCGCATTATATCGCTGTCATATTTCAGAGAGAGCGATCGCAGCGACGTGACGGCCTCGGATTTAGACTGAATCCTCCACAGCTATACATCACCCGAGTGGGGTGTCGGGGTGAAGGGGTGCATAGATGGCATAAGTTGCATCGGCTTTTCCTAGTTCTTATTTCTTATTATACGAAGAACTTTTATAAAGATCAGACTGCGCTGTATATTAAAAAACTTATGACTAATTATTTTATGGTAAAAAATTATACAACAAAAATTAAGAATTAAGTAGTCGATAACGTAACCGATTACTTAATCTATAACGTAACCGTAAATCGGTTACGTTGCCCGTAAAATACTTATTTTATATTGATTTTTTCATCATAAATACAATTAACTTTGTTGTGAAGGACAAATCCTGCTTAATATTAGAATGGTGATGAGGAACTTGTATAAATTCATTAACTATAAGTATTTTAATTAAACAAAGACGGGAATGAGTTAAGGTAGTTTAATTATTATCAATTAAAGGGATATAATTTATATTGGAATATTAAAAAAAAAACAAATTTATTACCGTTATATATTTATTTGTATATATATATACTTATTTCGTATCTATTACCTGGCGACCTCTAACGCCCGAGGAGGAAGAATATAAACGTCATTGTGTGTACACCAAACTCGTATATTATTTGTATATTTATATTATTAATTTCCCTACTACAAATAGTAATCAATGACTAAATATTATATTTGATTTAATTTGATGATTTGATTTACTATAAAAAATCCTCTCATCCCCTCGTTTCATTTGGGCAAGCGATATTCGAGCAACATCCGAGTTGCGTTAATTTATATTTAATCGTAACTGTAAATACAAATCCTTAATTCAGCTGTAATGATTACGTACTTTTATGCAAAACTTTACACCGTTTTTCTCAACCTTTAAGGATGAATCTCATATTATTATTGCGAAGTATTCATGCGCAGTTGCACGGAAATCAGAGAAGATATCACGGAATACCTATATTTACTTTCATCATGTTTTCAACATTTTAGTTTTAGTAATTCTCGTTCATTTAACTACAAGCACAATGTATATTGTACAGATTTATACTCTTGAAGGTTTAATTCACAAATTTCCTTTCTTAATGGATGCCTACGTCGTCATACCTACCTACATTAAAATTAATTTTACTTAATTACTTTTTAATCTGCGTAAAGTTATTGTTATTGCTACTGGTATTGCTGTAAATTAACTATTCAGCTTCAGATGCGACATATTAGCTTAGCTAAATCTAAGTCATCCAAAAAATACACTAAAATGTGATGCTGTTCAGTAATAGTGTTTCCTCGAAATAACAAACGAGCTCTGACTACCTTCGGTCTAATTTCCCATCCAATCTCTTCTCGGCCATTAAGCACGACTTCCATGCTGTAATTACAAACGACGATGAACTCGCTACCTACTTTAAATTCAAGCCATGGAACTCCTTGTACGTCTACATCATGAAAACTTGTAACAGACTTGTGGATATCTCAAGCGAACTCAGTAACTCGAATGAACATTGACTCGACCAATAAGCGTTCAAAGTGGAACTTGGCAAGCGGCAACTCTGATAGTGGACTTGTATCATTTCTTTAATGAAAGTTATCCAAACTTACTCCTACATTGTTTGCCAGTTATTGTCTTAAAGGTTCGACGCGTAGCACGCATAGTTACGAATAGTTGGAAGCCGTGCAGGTGCTTCTAACTTCGCCGTTTGTCTTTGTAATGAATCCGTAACATTGTTTTCCCTCCCCGCAGAGTTGCGTTGTGTTATTTGTGTGTTGTTTGCGGTTTCGCTTATTTCTGCATGAGCTTTTTATTTTGTGTCCTACGTATGTTTTCTTTGATGCTCCGTTTGACTCTGACCCGATTTTGGAATTAATATACAATTAATAATTTTTTTGGTTATTGTGAAATTGAATAGGTCTGCTAATACATTCAACTTTATATTCTTGAAAGGCGAATCATATCCCCTAAAGTATTAAGTTCTCGTCTTCCAAATGACGAGGGTCATTAAGCTGAAACGAAACTAGATTTTAACGACGTGAAGCTTTTAGCATAAAATTTCATTTTCTAAGGGAAAATAGTGACGTCATGGGACGAGATCCCCTCTGTCGACAACAGCAATAACAGGGCTTTGTCAAGGCAGATACTGAAATATCACCGCAAGATGGTAAATTCCAATGAAGAGATGCGATACGAATTTCAAGGATCACGAGACCAAATTTTCGTAATTTCATCTTTGAATACAAAGTTCCTTCCTCGTCCAACGAGAATCAAGCAAGTAAATTTTTATCTATATCGGCAGTAGCTTCTTTCTTATTAATGCTTTCTGTCTTGTTTCTTCTTAATATACTCTCTTTCTTTTTAATACTAACAACTTACTTTATTATGTAACAATTGACAATTAATGTAATAATTACACTTACTCAAATTTCTTAGACCCAGTAAATATATCTCTCTTCAAGACAATTATGAGACCACTTAAGTACCAGCGAAGTTCTTGAATAAGTTGCTACGTCTGATAAAATGGATGGAATTTCATTCAAATTACAGTTAGTTTTATGAATAATCATTTTTAGATATTTCTCTAAGTAACCTAAAAACAAGGATCGGCCGCGTATAAATGTTTCGGGACAGAGAAAGTTGCAAACTCCGGCTGTCAAATGAATGTCCATAATCGTCTTTAATACCCGCCGTAAGACTTCAGACGCGCTCGAAGGTTATTTCTTATTAAATTTAGAGTATAATTTCCCGCTCCGTATTCTACTTCGGATGCCTTTTATTCAAGTATAAAACAGAAATGGCACCAATTTATCGGTAGGCTTTTTATATAGAGAATATTTATTATATCAAAAATATGAGTTTATTCGTGTTCTTCATGTTTTAGCCGTCGTCGTGTTGATGCGTAGGGAAATACTAAGATTGTATTAATACGTCTTTTCAGATTTGGTGCGATTCATTTATCATAATGGATCACCATTGCGATAATTTTTAAATAAAAAACTATATAAAATAATAACGTTTACTGTAACCCATTCCTAAATAACAGTTTTCCTCTCTGCAATCTGTTTAATAACCATTGCAGGGAAGGGGCATGAAATTATAATGAATAGTAGAGAATACTTTATACGATCCGTTAAGTTAGGGAAGGTTGTTTAGCGGCTCTAATTGTGTATGTTTAGGATAAGGAAAAATAAACAAAACGCCCCTAAAGAAAGCCGCTCGGAGTTACCGCCCTCGCTCCCTCTGCGACGGTCACACAAGTTGTACGAAGTCCTTTGCAGAAAGCCGTGGTGGCTGAAACTTGTCGAATTTGAATTTAAAATACGCAAAGTTGCGTCTTTGTCGGGGTGTTAATTATTTAACGAATGCGATGCTACCTGCCGTCCACTGAGTTCTCCCCTTTATTAAAATTCTCAATGTGAATATTTTATATCTTAGTAAATCATAACCTCTAAAGTTCCCCGTCAGCTTGGCTAAATACAAACAATGGGCTCATTCGACTGTTGTTTGTAAAATAATGTACAACGAGAAAATTTGCAAACCTTATTACGAATTCGTCTCAAAATTAATTTGTATACATAACTTGAATTTGATTATTCCATAAGAAAAATTTTGGAATTTTTAAAAATAATCTTTTTTCCTTCATATGTATGAGGACTCTAATTTTTATAATCTGTTATTTTTATGTACCTGTTATATTATAGTGGCTCACTGTGAAACCCAAGCGCCACTAGAGCCACTACTGTAAGAGAACACAAAAATTTCCTTACAATTCAGATCTCATTAGCATACCTGAGGACGGATCTTTTACAAATTAACGATGGCATAGAAAGCGGTAATGGGGAATAAATGGGACTAATCCGGAATTCAGCGAGTAATTGCTGATCGCGACGTCTTGGAATCCCTCCAAATTGAAAACCATATCGATGGTATTCTCATTATTCTGCTGCCTTTTATTAAACTGGAATAAATAATTCTATGGAATAATATGTCAGAAGAAGATATACTATTGTGAAGGGCTTTCGGTGAGGATTGGTGAATAAACAAAAGACAAAACCGATTTATATTATGCCTCCTCTCGCCGTAGCTATCGAAGGAGTCTTGTGTTTGTAGTAATCGACAAATTTTAACAAAACTGAAAATGGTAACGTGTAATATTATGTAAGATGTGTAAGGATTTAATGAAGGATGGTTTAATGAACAATGCTTTAAGACCATATTACAAATTCGGTCCTTATTTTTATATACCTTATGCAATATTAACTTAATCTGTACGTACTTGTACGTATATAACAGTTACTTTAAATTGCATTCATATTCGTATCTACTTCGATACGTCCAAAGTATATATTTTAGGTCATAAAATGTTTTACCTAAAAATAATACAACACGCTCTTCTAAATTGTCATCGGTTAACAATAATAGTATACTAATTTATTTAAATAATCATAATTTGGAAACATTACTGCCACTCTTTGTCAGTTTTAGTACAAAACAGTTTTTTAAATTATAATTTATTAGATTGTGACAGAAAATCTCAAGACATATGGAGCGAACGAAGAACTTTGAGAAGAGACATTGTAGAGCCAATAGCCATAATGTTAACAATATTAATTATCAATATAATTATTGAAGTCCAAATTTCACTATCCAACCAGTACTTCAGTGCTTGCATCGCCATTTTTTTCAGGAAACGATACCAAACAACACATTATGTCTTGACACACTGACATTCCTTACATCGTACATGAAAACGGAATCACAAACATCAGAACACGATCACTCAAGACTAATTTTTATATCCGACAAACGAACAGGTGAACCACGTGAAGGTTAATGGACCTATGGACCCCCGTAATACCAAATGCATCACCGACGGGGTGGCGATAAAAAAGGTAGCAGCTAATCCGCTTATTGTTCACCGTCCGACACGGCAATCGAAGCTTTAAAACATGATGGTGAATTGTAAAAGGAAATTGTTACATACGAGTAACAGGAAGATAATAATGCTACAGTACACAAGTGCCACAGAGATTTAAGTTAGTGGTGCAGAACTCAGCTAGCACCAGCAGAAGGAACCTGGTGACATAGGCTCGTCCGTTGTTCAGTAGGACGCACGATAAGCACGGGAGATTGGACTAGATACTAATTTAAAGATGGATGAAGCCCCTTCCACTTCAGACATTATTGTCACATAAATGTCAGCCTTGATATCCTCCACATTTACTGCTATTCTAGTCCCCTACCTTAGGTGGTGCGGTAGCGTGAGCACCATCATAGACGTACAAATGGTCGTTGCAGTCCAGTTGTAGCATCTCGAAGTGTAGCATGAATCGCTGCAGGATGCTGTGCGTCTGGAAGGTGACGGTGCAGTCGAGGTTCCTTTCGTTGCGTGACCACAGCACCCCGCCATCCAGCTTGCGATACTGTCGCTGCAGAAAGTGGTCCTTGCATAGCGAGTCCATGTAATCTGTCAACAACGAAGTGAAATGTTACTTTATGTTTTATTAGTACGTACTGGGACTGTAGGACGCGAGTAAAACTTTTGAGGACAGTTAAAGCATACTTCATTACGTTTATTAAGTGTCGATTGGTGGTTTTTTTTAGGATCGTTTTAGTTAAGTAGTAAGACCGGACCGGTGGTGAAAAGGCTTAACAAATGTTATCTAACGACACCATTCGAGGATTAAATTTGAATGATTTTAACATATTGGCTTAAGCATGTGCCTATGGAATTTTGGCCCTAAATTCACACAACCAAATCCGACCGCTATTGATGGTCTTAACCTACTTCATTTTTTAAGTCACACAACTACATATATACTTATCGTTTGTATATACGATAGTATTGTTTTGTATGTAAAGCTTACGTTTCATGTAGTTCATAATGAAAATGTAGTTCATACCTACGTGAACCATATTATAGAGCTAACTGAATTAACAAGAACTAGAAAATTTATTACTTTGCACTAACGTAACTAATTCTAGTGCGAGATGTGAATGTTTTAGACGTAAACGCCTATATAATTACAATAGAACATTGTTATATCCTACGAGTACTTGTCATATCAATAAGACAATTCGGTAACAAATGCCGTCTTTGACAGACGCGTTAAAACGTGTCGCATCAAACGAGCTCCTTCATGCGAGATACTCTTTGTACAGCCATCCGAGACATCTCATTTATGTCGTTCTTTACGCCATTCCTGTTATTTTACGTTCCCATTAATTCAAAGTAAATACCGTCGTTGTAACAACGAGGACGAAATTTATCAAATGCCTAATCTTATCACGTTCCCATGCTCGAAAATTTCTCTCGTGGAAACACAGTTTCGACAATCTATTTGAGATGATTCATAAAATTGAATTTGAGTTTGCGCAACTTCAATTCAGTTATCGGCTAGATAGGCTTATCGAATGATCTGGGAAGGTATTTGGCCGCGAGGCGGATCACATCTCTTGAAAGCGGAACACAGTGAGTCAGTTGTCAGTCAATCAGGAGTCAGTGAACGTGTGCCAATGTGCGGACAGTTATGTAAGTACAATTCCATATTTTGATTGATAAAGGAGTCATTGATTAAATTCAAATTCAATTCAAAATCATTTAATCATATAGATATTCAGTAAATACACTTATGAACGTCATTTTTTGCTTCTACCACCGTTTCGAAAATGTGCTTTAACAATGAGGAAACTTACCCACAAATATCTTAATATAGTTTCAATTGAGCTTTATTTAACGTCAATCAGAGTGTTACTATTCCAGAGATCGGAGACGGAGCACCTTATTTGTAAATGTCGCTGGTTCCAACGCTTTTAAGTCAATGCTATTTTAAGATGCAATAGAAGATACAAAACCTAAGATATTCAATTTACAACAAACCCATAACTTTAACAGAGACAGGAATGAAGTGTAGACCATCCTACGGCAATATTTAACCACCTTGTATATGGTTGCTATCATTAAACTAACCACATTTGAAATTTTACAAAAGGTATTTTATTTATTTTATAATCAGTATCAGCTTGCCCTTTGAACAATTAAGGTTGATACAAAGCTTACGTCTATGGAATCTTAAAAATTTTAAAAAACTTTTTCAAACACGTGCGCGTGGTGCTGGAGATTGCCCAAGGCCTTAATCACGAATTCACAGAATTCGCACTATCTCTTTTTAATATTGATATAGATTACTGGCATCTATTTTATTAATATATCAACACAATTTTTGTTTTTCGTACTCTGCCTTTTATGACTGAACTTAATAATAAGTGAACATAGATTTTATAAACTTTACAAATTGTTGACGGCCAGTTAGTTGTGACGTATTTTATATGGTTGTTGTTGGTTGTAAAATATAAACAAATGTAATATT
Organism: Megathymus violae; assembly: GCA_003671415.1. Classification (NCBI taxonomy): domain Eukaryota; kingdom Metazoa; phylum Arthropoda; class Insecta; order Lepidoptera; family Hesperiidae; genus Megathymus; species Megathymus violae. The sequence continues at coordinate 832,659 of PDGT01000085.1, read as the reverse complement.
ATTAAATTACAACTAAGAGAGAAATTTTGAACTATTTGTTATTATATTACGTGTACATATATTATGATGCAGATGAGTGTTTGTTTTCGAGTGTCTCTGGTGTTCATTGTTTTTGTATGGCACTTGTTATTTGTGACGTTGCTAATTGTTATCCATTTGTGTTATTGTTGTTTATTTACTAAATTATTTTGTAATTTTATAACTTATCTCTAACGTAGGCACGAAGTTATCTATTTGATAAGCACCTTAATAACTTATCACAGAAACTATTTTCGTATTTCATTTTTGTCCTAATCATCACAATACAAACTACTGTCTTCCCAAAAATAATGAATCCATTAAAATGAGGATAATAGGCACGTGTATTAAGGAGATTTAAATTTTAAAGAGGACGTAAGACACGTTTCTCGTAGAATATATAAAGTAATCCTAAATTATTTTGGATCGTTATATCTTTATTTTTATCTAAATAGTCGACAAAGGAGTAGACGCGCCACCTAATGGTCACCGTCGCCCGTGGACATCAGTATCACCAAAAAATCACTGCCGTTGTCGAACAATAACTAATTGGGAGACCTACATTATTACTGGCTTTCCTTTTATCTTTTCTTTACTATCTTATCAAGTAAGAAGTAACAGTAAGTATACTATTATTTTTTTTATTTAATTTTATGATTATTCGTGCCTTATTTCTATTGTTTTCCAGGAGTGACTGTAGAGAGCTGGTATTACTCTGCATCGTGCTAATGCTAACCTGCACGACCTCAGCACCAATGCGACAGTCCGCAGGTCTCGGAGCCATGGTATCCGGGGAGACCAGGGGTCTGGAGGTACCGACCGACCTTATTGCAGGAATCGGGCTTGGAACAGGTGCAATACAGCTGGTCATAAACGTTCTTACGGACAGTCACGGGAATATCGAGGTCTACACTAATTAAACAGAATTACGCAAGATGACCTGAGTTCTTGTTAAGCAGAAGAAGCAGTATCTCGAAGATCATAGGGGAACGTGAAGAATACAAGTATGTGAATAGTGATCCGTGACCTCGGCAAATTTTAGTGAAGACACAATCCACGATAATGGCCGAGCGAACAATCTGGAAAACTCCTCGGGTTATGGGCATTAAGGACATAATTTTTAGACATACACAAACCAAGTTAAATTCACATCGAAATATCTATGATGGTTTTAGCTACACATTTAAAAAATACGTACGACGCCGAAGGAAATATGCTACGATTCCACATCTAATGTATATGTGTATGGGTGTCACTTGTAATCGGCTCACGTTTCACTGCTCAAAGATATCGGGGCTTAACGTATCTATAAAGAACTGACGATAAAAGGGAAAGAATCTACCGAGGAAACGACGGTTCAAAGGTATTTATTGCGCATGACACGTTTACAAGACCAATATGTTCGATATGAGTTCGCATTTCATCTCCACGAGTATATTTGACGTGTTTCCCATAAAAATCCGATCGCATCGGTAACTAATACTGGTTTAGTATTGTTCGAGAATTGCCTATTAACCTTCAGAATGATTAATACGTTCCTCGCTCTATTATATTATCCTAATATTATCCTAATATTATCCCGCTTAATATTACTTCGTTTCGTTAGCGAAGTTCTCTATATCTAGGTTATTAACTTTTATATTTCATATTTTAAAGTTCTGGAGTTACAGCCACTAATCTCATCAAGTTTACTTTTAATTCAAACTATTTACTCAACGATATATTTGTTTAATTCATGCCCGTATGTGGATTAAATATCATGGTTTTAAAACATTGCTATTTGGGAGAATGAGAAATTATGAAAACTGGTTATGATGAATAAGAATTATTTTAGATTTTGTCCGTGGTTCTTCATGAGTTATACTGAAACTGGGTGCGGGGGTACTTTAGTGAAATATTTATCATAATTGATGATTTAATGATAAAATGACTGATTCATCATCACAAACTCTAAACTATTGAAGCTAGTAAAATATAATTAATAACGTACGAACCCACTAAGGAATTATTTTTTGATATTGCACCTTGGGGTGTAACTTTGTAAATAGTGTGAAATTAATTATAAATAGTGCTCGACAGTTTGAAATCCGCCGATTTTGAAGACAGCGCTACAAAGTTTGTGTACGTATGGAGAAGAAAAAGCAATAATGTGAGGAAAATCCTCCTGATGAAGTTAGCTGCGGTCCGTTCCTCCGATCAATGTCAAAGTTGATCATAGATGGGTTACAAATAAGATTTGTGTTCAATAACTGTCTCACCATCCGACCACCACCGACTGATACGAAACTCGGTGCTAATAAAAGCGTAGTGAAGAAAAACCCAAACAAAAATTCTTCCATCTCACAACGATACAGAAAGATCGATGGGTCTGTCAATGTAGTTTATTTACATCCAAATGGTATATTAAAAAGGAAAACGGAATTCAGATGAAGAAGCAATAAATACAATTTATTTAAGAAACTGAGTCATTTTAATATTATATTCGTATTGTAATTTTGCATGACACACTCAAGTGTATAGTTCTTGAAAGTCGTCTGCGTAGGCCGCTCCGTGAACACTCACACTTCACACACACACACTATGTGAACTCTCTGTGTAACCTCGTAACAGTAAAGTTGAAGACTATTCAAATTTCCTGTATGGTGACTGCCAGGATAAATCGAAATTCTTGAATCGACTCATGCAAATATTATCTTGTTCACAAACGATTTGTTCTCCTTCGTTTGCATTGTAAACGTATCGAGATACCATGTTACTTTTTCCTCCATAATATTAATCAGTGAATTGATTACAATGAAACGTAATTATCAAACGGTATTGAATCTCGAAGAAAGAAAATTTTGTTATAAAAATTTATCAGTTCTCTCGGGAGTTTTCATTTTAAATATTTCGTTTGAGCAAGATAAGGCATACGGACCAAAATACCGCTGATACGAATAATAAAAGGTTTAAGTTGAGTTTATTTTAAAAATACAACATGACATCGTGGAAATGTAATGTTCCTAAGTAAGTATTAATTATTTAGCAACACTTTGTGCACACTAGCAACACAGGTGTGTTGCACCTTATCGAAATAAACATACATATGCAATATTTTAAAATAATAATTATTATAGTTATTTAAAATTTTCTTTTTGCTTTAAGTGTAATATTACTGAAAAATAAGCAAGTACCTAAAATTATGCAGTGGTAAGGTCTATGTAAAATAATTTTTTGAGCACTATTTTGCGCTTAAAATTTAAAAAACTATATAAAACATAAATTAAAATAGCGTTCATACAATAAGGAAATTGGTTTAAAAACACAAGCAAACATCTTGAATTTAATTTTTTTTCCTAAGGGAAACGTTAGAAACTTGTAATATGGATCTTACTTGATCTTACAGAGCAGGCATTAAGGGCTCAGCGCGCAATTTTCATGATTTCAATTCAAGCGAACCGTGCAATGGCTGTCTCTACGATGTGGATAATTCTGGCAATATGAGATCGGGCTTATTTAACCAAAAATGTGAAGTGGGGGATGACCACACTGGTATTACAAGCGGGGACTTGCGTCTGTGCACCTGTCGCATTCACACAAGTATCTTCTCCGCGAGTACAATTACCTTGTAACCATGTCCAATGTTATGTATTAAAGTGTGGCAACACATATTTCGATTTCTATTTTTGACAGTGATAGCTCAGTAGTTTCAACGTCGGTCTACCGCACGGAGACCCCAGCTTCGAATCTCCCGTACCTCTGAAGTTATGTTGTGCCCAGAAATTCATATCACCATCGGGGAAGCTAAACCTCGTGTGGTTGTCAGTAGTTTTCTTTAAAATTATGTGATTTTGGCTACTTGGCATTCGGCCAGCGTGGTGGGATATGCCCCCTACGGCTCCTATTTTGAAAGGACATCCGTATCCAACAGTGCAACAGTTACGTGGTGTAATGACGCTGTACATAGTTTTATTTAAATATATATTAAATATGTTTTAATAGGAAGATTGAGGTTTTTTTAAATAATTACTTGTAACGAATTTAAAGTTGAAATAGAATAAGTTTTATAATTGTTTTTTAATAAATGTTTGTTTTAAATATTTAATGAATAAACAAATTATTTTTATAATTGAATTGCTGTAAAATTATTGATTTCAATAACCCTTGCATTAGTGTCTCGTAAGAAGTAAAAGTTTCTTCCTTCCATTCCATTTCAGTCTACTATAATGAAGAGACGTAATCAATGACACTATGAAGGCCATTTATTGTTACTTCTGAGGGCTACGATAAAGCGCCTACCGACGGAAACAACAGTTTGCTTGAAACAAATTGTTTGACGATCAAACAAATGTGCCGTTCCGTTCCGGATTCCGCTGAACTCAGTTATGTGAACCACCATTGGGTAAAAACTTATCTTTTAAAAACGAAATACTTATATCGATAAAAGCGAATCCTCTCAGCTTTAAGTCAACGTTTGAATTGATCGAGATGAAATCAGACTCCAGTTCGTTTCAAAACAAACACCTCGCAATAAGAAACACTCAATAGTGGTCCGGGAAATGAAGAGCGGGACCAAAATACTCCTGTCTCGCTCGCACCACGATTTACAGGCTCGTCTTGAAATTGAAGAACGGGGCCATACGAACAGCGACAGTCTGATTTGATATTGAGCGTACGTAATGAACTATGAACTATGAAAGAAATTCATCGAATACGACGTTATAAAGTAGCGTTTTATACTACTTAACTGTACTTTTACACGATTTATCAAGCCTCCGATCAGCCTCCTAGCAACGGTCAAGAATTTATGACTTTGTTCGACCTTGGTCATTACTTAAGATCACTAAAGCCCGAATATTATCACAAATTACCGGGCTTGTGGACTTTCTTTGTAATGTTAATAGCCGACAAACGAGCAGACGAGCTACCTGATGGTAAGTGGTCTTCGTCGCCCATGGACATCAGCAAGAGCAAAGGTATCACTGGTGCGTTGTCGGCCAGGAAATGAGAAGAAGGTGAGAAAGAAAGTAAGTATGTACTTATTGCACAATAGTTTATGACAATTTTTTTCGATATAAATAATTGATATGTTTAGTCTGTTTGGCCAGGGACTCAATAACTAAGATTCAATTCTTAACACGTGATAAAAATCAAAATTGCAATTCGAAAAGGGACGGTTTTTGAGTTAACTGGTGACGCTTTACGATAGAAGTCGTAATTTTTATTATGTCATAAAAGACCTTTGGCTCGCGGGAAATGAATTGAAAAATCGAAGATGGTTTCAATATCCACTCATCTAGTACTGAATGTAACGAAATGTAAACAAATCTACTTAAGGTTACCTTAGTATTATTATAATAATTATTATTATATCATTGAGTGAACGGATTGTCAAACGATAATATTTACATATGATGCCATACCTCTTATTGTTTATAAATTTGAATATATTTATGAACGACCGTAACATATACAAATATACATTGTTACGGTTATTTAGCTCGAACCAAACGCGCACATTTAATAAAACACCTGAAACTGCGTAATACTAAATTGAAGAAAAGTCATGTATCGAAAACTGGTTATAAATTGTACTCATTATCTGGTTTTTGGCTGATATCCATTGTTAATGCTCAAGACTAAATTGATACCTTCCACATACCTGAAGAAAAGTGATATGATAATTTATAATTCTTTACCGTCTGAACTATTTAACATCAATCATCCATCATGTTTTTCTGTTTATTGTATTATGTACTTAACAGCTCTGAACATTTTCAACGAACCTTGAATAATACACTTTTAGTATAAGGTCTAGCAAATCAATAATCTATCTAACATTTGTATCACAGATAACTTCCAACCCTGTCACTCTTTCTTCGTGGCTCGACAATCCATTTAAGACTAAATTACACAAACGGAATCTTAAGCCCACATTAAACAGTGCGCGAAGTGAAGCATCGCGCAGCATAAAGCATTTAGTTTTCGTTATTTACACAAAGAGAGGAATATTACCGGTTTTGGATTGCAGTCATTATCACAACAAACGCTATTAACATTGTAGACAGCGTCCCAAATAAATAGACGTGAACACAGATCGATGCGCGGTGATCGTTGATTCATTTCAACTATGGCGTTCTTTTATGGGGCTTGGAGTTTGTTTATACAATAAGGTTTCAAAGTTGATACGTGACTTGTCCATTCATTTTTAAGCGACGCATTAAAATACAGCTCATAGGCAAAGGATATTGTGGTATAGATGAATATATTAATGACAATGACGTCTGGAAATAATAGTGTCGAATCCAGTTCCGCACAGGTTTAAACTTCTGTTATTACAATGTGTTGATTAAAAGATGTGATGAGAAGTTCTTTCGCCGTTTCTTTTCCTTAATGTTAAAGCACATTTTGGAAACGGTAGTAGAAGCAAAAAATGACGTGCATAAGTGTATTTACAGAATACCTACATGATTAAATTTTAAATTTGAATTTTAATATATTTATTATTATATAACTTCATCATGACATAGTTATTGGTTAAATGAAGTTCTGAACTGGTGTTGAGGTCGAGGCATCAAGTGAGATAGTAACGTTTTTTTATGCAGAAATCTTTAACGTGAAGCTTTTCTTACGATAACGCATAAGCGTAAAAAACACGTAATTAGATGCGAAAATTGGTTGAAGTGCGCAAGATGCGAGCTTACTTCTAATCAGATCGAGATCACCTATCACCATAGATCATTTCTAGGAATAGCAGTGTCTGACACTGTAATATGCACTTGTTTGTGTTTGACTACTTAAAAACGTTGATCTTAATTAGATAATTGGTACGAAATACAATGAACGATAACCTTTTTAATTCTCAGTTCTCAATGCAACTTTTAATTTGGTAAATAACTTGTATCTACTATTGCAGTGGGCCTGGTTTCCCGTGACACAGGTTTTTAACCTACTATGGGGACCAGCATCCACAAATACTTTAGTTCTACACAGTTTTTGATATCACTTTATTGTGGCACTCTTTTGTATTTGTGGTGGAAAGTAAAGGATTATTATTATTATATTATTATTATTATTTAATTTTATTAAAAGTAGTATAAGGGCGGTACTGCCTGAATACTTTTAAGTTTAAATTACTGAAGCGGAATCTTAAGACCTCGTTAAGCAGCGGACGGGAGACACCGTGTTGCATTTAAACCGTCTAGTTTTCTCTTCGGTTATGATATTATTTATTCAGGCGGAGTCTGTTCGGGATTACGGTTAGTTTGCGCGCACTATAATTTAGTAGTCAACATAGAATTATGCAGAGCACATAAGTTTACTGTAACTAGAAGTACAGGATGCGGAGAACGAATTGGGGTAAAGTTCAAATTACATACAACTTTTTTTCTTTAAATCTATTGAAATAATTGGACGGAAGAGCCATAGAAATTAGTCACCACCGTCCATTGACGTCCGTCACATCAAATACATCAAAGACGCGTACAATTGACGCGCAGAGAAGGAAGCGGAGCCCACTTTGTAATTAACTCTCTAACACTGCAGCTGGAATAGGCTAAAACATTTTAAAGTTAATTCTAGAAGCAGGGTGTTAGCTAACCATGCACGGATACCGTTGCTATTATTCTGGATACTTCTAATAAGAGGAAATTGGCGCGAGAAGGAAAGATTGATAAACTCAAGAAGAACCCCTTACAACCACACTCATCATTACGATACTTAATTATCCCACTCGGCTCGGCTCTCCTCTCACAATGAGAGGGGTGAGGCTGGCCAAGTACGGTTGGCAGACTTCACACATCTTTGAGAACATTCTGGTTTCATCACGATGTTTTCCGTCTCCGAAGCCAGTAATACTACATTTACGCAAATAATACTAAATGTAATAACACGCACATCGTTTGTAAATCTAGAGTTGATGATGAGTTGAAGTAAATTTGAAAAACTTGACTGACGCAAAACCAAACTACCACCACTAGTAACCACACTACTGTTGCCTGACGTTCGGTTTCATCGATTTGTTGAAACTGAACAAACTACGGCACAAGGAGGCATATTTTGTCTTCTATTTTAAGTATCTTGAATTTGAAGTTTATCGTTGAATCGCTAATTGATTTGACGGATTCAATATGATATTGAATCAGTGATTCTGTTCCAACAGTCGGTTTGACTGCAGTCGTTAAGCGTTTATGTTCTTGCGGAGCTTGAGGACTTTCGACATTCACATGCTCGTAGGTTGTAACGTTACAATTAAAGATGTAGATATTTTACGAAGATTTAATGTATTTAAGAATTCCTGGCGGTTACAATGACTAAAATACTGTAGTTACAAGATTAAGAAACTAAAAAGAAGGTCACTTGTAAGTAAGAAGGTAGGTCCGTCGCTTCTCTGGCGTTCAGAGCACGGAGACCTCGGCGATTGGAGCGTGCGTTTAGGGCGCACGAGACGACCGGAGTCCCCGGCGTTCAGCGCACGGAGACCTCGGCGACTGGAGCGTGCGCTAAGGGCGCACGAGACGCGTAGATTGTCTGGTGTTCCGCACACGGAGACCGCCCTAACCAGGCGTGCGTTAGGGCGCACAAAGTATGTAGATCAGCATTAGACTCCTTCAAGTTATCACTGTTGTGACCCACACGTGAGAGACTGTCAGCGTCGAGATCCAAGAGTTGCGACTCACACGCGAGAGAGACTGATAGAGACTGGTAGTGTAGAGATCCAAGACTTGCGACCCACACGCGAGTAACTGCTTCAAGTTACCAGTGTTGTGACCAACACGCGAGAGACTGAGAGACTGTTAGAGAGTCCGATAGAGAGTCACAGCTCGCCTTTTATATGTCGAATCTTCTGGAATGATCTTCTTATTATGTTCTATTTACGAATTTAAAATTACTATTCAACCTAATAAATAATATTACCAAAAAGGATAGAAATAATACAAATTAAAAACAAAGTAATGATGACAATAATTTAGGACGTTTGTCAAATATTTGACAACAATAACAAAACATTAAAACTAATAAAATATATGTATAAAGAAATTACAGAATAAATGGATAAAAGATACAGGAAATTATAAAAGAAGTTAACAAAAGGAGTATTATAAGAGTTACAAACTATGCGAGTGCCAAAATACTAGATATAAAAACATGTAAGTATTGTAAATACTACAAGGTCGCACTGGACTTTATATACATGCAAAAAATGGAGCTGCTAATAATTTGTGACCAATTACGTCCAATATTATAACGAAAACTTTAAATATTTTAGATGTTTATTTAATAACAAGAAAATATAGAGATAAATTTCATTTTATCTGTACTTTCGTTATTATGACTAAAACTCGTAAAAAGCTGAAAAGGAAACGTTTAGTGTTGCCAAGTGCTCGTGTAATGTAGATCTCCTCGCAGGCACACTGCGAGTTGGAGAAAGTGTTAGGAAATAGGCGATTACGACCGAATTAAAAACTTAACGCGCCTGGGACCGTGAAGCAATGTAGGGAAATTAGGATTTCCTAGTAATCGCGTTAACTATCCTACTGGTTGTTTAATCTGATATAGAATCAAACAGACGTGCAATGTATCTCATATTAAACGGATCCAAATCCATAGATTTCGGTAACTAATATCTGTATTATATGAAATCCTACATTCCCACCACTGTAGGTTATTTATGTGCAAATTTATATTTTAAATTTGTTCATCCAAAATAAATAATTTGGCACCGCTTACATAACAAGGGGACATAACTTTTGATCGAACACTCCATCTCGTATCAGTATCACATTCTTAAATAGCGCACATCAAAAATAAAGAAAAACATCATAATCTTTTCAATCTCCCACCCTCCTAAACGGTTTATCCGACACATCAAGGACCATAACCGCGTGCGCCTCCCTCTGGAGACGCTAAACAATGCCAAGCGACTCCGCCGAGCCGGCCAGCTCGCTCCCTCGGGCCGCATGGTAATTACACCCGTAATAACTTATTACTGGTCTGTGATAACGCGTAATTGACATAATGGGCCTTCTACTAAAAGTTGGCTCTGCTCCTACTATCCACTTTATGACCTCGTAGTGTCTCTGTCACGCTTATAAATATAAGCGGGAAGGAAAAATAATACCCACAGTACATTATCTTCTAACAAAACTCCTAGGAAGTCGGGAGTTTTAGCATATTAGTTCCTTGCCTTTTAAAATCAGTACCGTAGACCACGATGGCCGAGGTACTGGGTTGTCGGTATCTGCGATACCATATAGTGGTGAGTAAAAGGCATTAAATAATCGTATCCGACATGTTATAAGCATAATTATTGCATGCTTTCAGTACGGTATAGCGTTGAAAATTATTGCACTTTTTAAATCTTTAACATGCATTTAAACAGTGAACAACAAAGTGTCGTCTTTCCTTTTAACCAGTCACCCACAACTTCCTCACGAGCGGGCTAGAATCTCCTCTTACAACCTGAGGGGTAGAGACGGATAGACATCTTAATTCATTCTTTTATACGATTCGAAAGATTTTTAGATTTCACACACCTTTGGGGGATATTATAATGACTACAGTATAATTTACATTGACATATGTAGACAGATTATATAGAATTGTTGATTGCATTGTCTTATAGGCTAAAACAGTAGAGGTATTTGGTTAGAGCAAAGAACGTACATACGTGTGTGACCATATATCTACTAAAGCATATATGTTTATGGATTATTGAGGCTCTTAAGGAATGGCCTGTGAGTACGGGAAGGGTTTTGTGTACTAACTGAATTAATGCTTTGGACGCTCATACTTTGGATGACGGATGTAAGATCGAATATGTCTAGTCCCGATGGAAGGTACTCCCCTCACCATTAACGATAGTTCTGTAGTATGCCTCCCAGGCCTCAAGCGTCTGCCTGACGCTTGCATCGGTTGTTCTTTTAGTAGAGCCGTGTTTTTTAGGGTGAAGTATTACATTATTTATTTGTGTTAAAATGATTAAGAAATTGATTTAATAAAATCCTTTTGAAAACTTTTCTAATTGTCGATAAAATTGAAAGAGGTCATTAATTATTACCATCTGATTTATCACCTAATTTAAAAATAAAATTGATATGGAATATAGACCTGGACAAGTTTTTCAGATTTTTAAATATTTATTTATGTATGTTTCTATGGAAAGACGAACTCGGTTTAATTGTTTATCTCTATGTAACTCACACAGCCTATTTCAAACGAATACTAACCTTAATAATTTACGTTTTGCTTGCCGCTGCTAATCAGGGACTCGAGTGCCGAAGGATAGAATGCTATCCGTGGCTATTTTTACGAATGTGTGACCACTGCACATAGGTCGCGGCCATCGCCGACGCTAGGATCGTCAAGGTCACTCCGATTACAGGATAATACACTGTCTTGTTATTGTCTCATAAATAGTTTTTTATATATGTTATTTCCTTAATCGCTCAGAATTTCGTTACAGAAAGCTGTCATATAGTATAAGAGGCGATTTATTTAATTCGCTTGTGGATGTCAATAATTTCTGTTTTGTAAGTATTATTGCAATATAATCTTAAAATCTCAATCTAAATCATAATCATAATACAAATTTCTATTTATTATTTTCTATTGTTGTCGTTACAGCTATAGTTTAAATTTAGTCCATTTACTTCTAACTTTGTTCTCCAGTTATTAAATTTATTCGTTAAACCAGTAGGATATACCGTATTAAATACACATAACAAACAGCTTACTAAAATGTTATAACCATTTAACCCCCTTTCATTGTATTTCAATGTATTTACGTATTACGAGAATCAATGACGCGACAAACCACGCGGCAAGTCGCGTGAAATCGCCGCCGCAGTTGTCGCAGTCGCCGCAGTCGTTGCAGTCACCGCAGTCGTTGCAGTCGCCGCAGTCGTTGCAGTCGTTGCAGTCACCGCAGTCGTTGCAGTCGCCGCAGTCGTTGCAGGCGTTGCAGTCGTTGCAGTCGTTGCAGTCGTTGCAGTTGCCGCAGCTGTGCGCAGTCGCCGCGCGCTCCGAGCACATTCAGCGCGGATCTTTTTCAAGAACACATCGTCCCTCCACTCATCTAAGGCGCGGGGATATCGATCCATTACTCCGGTCGTTCAACCCGCGTAGCGTAGTCTACGGCGTAGCGTAGCCCACGAGTGCTTTTTCTACGCGATTGACGCTCTCTCGTAGACTATTTTTATTTAAGCCACATTACAATGCTTCCTTTTTATGCTAGTGGGTTGCGAACTGTATCGAATACAAACATGTTGTTGAACGAACTCATTTTAATTATTTACATTAAAATGAAAGAAGTTAAAATATTTCGTTTCTTAGTACACCGCTACACATAAAAACCGTAACTATTAAACTAGACATACAGAGCTCAGAGACCTCGAAAGAAGGGATTTTACGCTGTTGCCTCATTTGTCGTTCTACCGGTCGCACTACGAACAAGGAAGTAAGCTTGGATCGGAGGATGTACAGACCCTTCTGCAGAATGTTATTGCTTTCAAATATGTTCTTCAAGTAACATTATAAAAATTCTCTCTTTGTGTGTGATGTGATGTGTACTCGTTTGAACTAAAGTATTGACAGGCTTGAACTCCTCTTAGCAACTGACTCAGGTTCGGTAAATTGAGCCAAAAATAATTCAGCAGTATCAGGACGACCATCCCGACGCTGGCGTGCGGCCAGGCGCCCCACTGCTTTTGCAACACTCATTACAGCGTAAAGGCTCTATTGGGAGTCACAAGGTACATGCAACAGCTCACAACCGCTGTCTTATGCGTCGTAACGGACATTTAACATATGGTCTTATTTATATCATCGAATAAAAAGTTATGGTTAACATAAAGTTCGTTCTACTCGTTTGAGTTCACTTCTTTGTTATTGTATATCGAAAGAGATGAAGTAAATACAGATTACAACGCTTTACGTCTGACAAATATTTACTATCAAATACATTTACACAACATAAATCTTGTATTTAATACATATCTTTACCGTTTATGAACATGTCTCCAGTTATATAACAGTATAACTGGAGACACGTTAACCATACCACTGTGTACAGGAAACAGAATATAGTCTGAGTAAAGTTGACCCGACCTGGGCTCCAGAGCACAGATAGATATAGTTCTTTTTGAATCAGTGTGCCTGTCCAACACCTACTATATTTTCACATGCACAAACTTATTCAGTAGATAATTAATGTTCTCGGGTCTTATTAGTTAAGACTTGAGCAATATTTTACCTGTGGCAATCCTAGCGCGGGATGTGAACGTTCGTGCATTTATCTTTAATTTTGTCAATCGGCAACATCAATCTAGTTTCGAATTCACATTGGATGCATACACATTGCATGACGAAAATTGAGCAAAATCAGCGAGGCGACTAAAAAGTACGCGCCAAACGAATCCTCGAATCAACATTGTTTGCTCATAGAACACACAGACCGAGGAAAAAGTACAGCCACGTGTTGGAGTGTGAGGCTTGCTCGTCATTAACACGTTTTTACGGTTTGCATCGTGAACACAGTACGAGTGCTATTGGAGCGAGGCTGCGTCAGTGGTCATTTGGAAGTGCTTCTTGCATTTACATGAAGAAATTTTGGTAAATCAGAACACGGATCTAGGACCAAAGATCAGATAAAAGTAGCTCAATTAATGCCGTGAAAACAAGTTGTTATTTTGAATTTATATGGTATTATTTGTTATTTAAACATTGAACCTTACGTAAATGAAAATTAGCGAACATGCATTTCATTTCAGGTATTTTAAATGCCACAATTATTTTAAAGAAAACTCTGTTTGGACGTAAGATAAATAGCCATAAATACCTAGTAAGTGCTGTCTGAAGTTGTAAGTAGGAAAAAAAATCTTGGGAGCTTTTGCCGCTTCTTCTTCTTCGACCACAAACAGTAGGGACTTGTTAAAGCGAATGCATAATTTGACTTTTGAAAATTATTTGTAAGAACCAACTTTGAATAAAACTCCATTTCATTTCATCGTGTAGCCGAAACTTGAATTACTGGAACATCTCTGAAGTAATGGTTTGTAACAAAAGTACAGATGAAAGATATTCGTTAGATCTCAAATAATAATATTTATTGAATGTAATGATAGATCAGCCCAACTGTTCTGCAATGTCTTTGCGTAGCTTGATAGGTGGTACATCCTCGGTGAGGAAATTATGTACTAACAACAACGACGTACTGTTGTATGAATATTTGGAAATGGTTTAAAAAAAACTTATTTTTAAGACGCGTACTTTTATTTACGAATCGCGAGAAATTCTTAGGCAACCATTCTCGACGGGCTCTGAATGTAGACTGATTGTTTGCTCCGTCAACAAACGACGGAGTGAGGCTTAATACTGGTATGGACTGCCGATGCACCAGAACTGCATTCAGAATGGGGATTAACAGTACACACACACACGAACAGACTGTATTAATCTTGTTAATTATTGGTATTGTTTCATTAAATAAATAAATGAGCCTTCGAAATTTACACAGCTTGGCCAGTCGAGTATTATTATATTATTGCGAGGCTCGCACACAAAACACGATATTTGTAAGCGATTACGTGCGAACTGACACAATTCCCCAATCGACGCACAGCCGCGACGCCGTTCCACGTGTACGGAACACCTGCCGATCGTATAATATAATTACGTAATGCCATAACGTGCTAACATTGGATGCGTTTCCACTACGCGCGACTGGCGCGACTGGCGCGGCATATGCATGTTGTCAACGTGCACCGTTTATTTCAATTTTAAACGTTTAAAACGCACTTGTTGAAACTCATATCAATATTTTTTCCTACCAATGTTGTTTGCTTTGACGGGTGTTCCGATTACGACCTAGTATTTAATATTGAATAAATAACCTTCTAATACCTAACAATACATGACAAACGGTAGATTATTTTTGCAGTCACAAACAGATTCACTTCGTCTAACGAAGTATGCTGTGGTTTGATAGAAACTGAACCTAGTAGAAGTAGATGGTTACAAATGTTTCTCCTGGTGTTCCAACGGGTCCGATATTATAGCAATGAATGTGGAGACATACTTAAATTCAACTAGTATTGTTCCGCTTGTCTTACTATGACCAATATTCATTACTAAAAGGACTATTGCAGATATATATTAATATCATTATATTAGATATTTATATCATTAAACTTTCGTCCGACCTTATTAAACTGGATTTCACAGAGCCCTGCGACCCCTAACAGAAGGGACCTGGCGCCATAGCCCCGTCCATAGTTCAGCAGGGTGCACCCCTAGTGGATGTGGATGCAGCCCCTTATACCATAACCCATACCCAATTTATAATGCATACCGCGAAGGCATGGAATGGGAATGGTCTGCCCGCATTGGTGTTCCCATCAGGTTGGATGATAATCAAAAGAAAAAGAAAGCCGCCGAACGATGAATGCCTGGTTCGTTTCTCAGCCAACAGATACATAATTTTTGTTTTCCGGTTATGCATGTTTGTGATTACTCATTTTATGTATTTTAATACTATCTACAATACAGGAAATTCTCGTGCACGGATGGGAATTTGTGAGCTTTTACTTAATAATTGGTATTTTATCCGACAACACAAGCAACACACAACACAAAGGAAACGACAACAACTATACGATCGTTGTATCGTGTATATTATCGTGTATCGTGTATATTATCGTGTATCGTGTATATTATCGTGTATATATAACATGTGTATATAACGTATCGTTGATACGTGTTGTTATAACGGTTTTAATTTCGATGTACCGTTAAAGATTCTTTGGCATCTTTTTACACGCAGTCGAACTTTTTCTAAAATATGGACGTAATTTAATACACCGCGACGAAACTTACGAGTATATATTAATGGATTCTTCATTATGTTAATAAATTACTTTCTTGTAATATGACAATCCACAGTCAACAAGATTGATAAATTTACAGGTGTCAAATCCTCATTTTGTAAGACCCCCAAATTAATTTAAAAATCTTTGGAGTACATCACTGATAATCCTTAACAATATTAAAAAATATATTTATCATGTTATATCAAAAGTTCAAATATTATTTCGGTATAATTCCACCTTTGAATTTTAAATAAATAAACAATTACAACGTAATTTCAACATGACCCACCTTGAATGCGGTGAAAATATCCCAAATACCGCGCCATACCGGGTCGACCTAATCGATATACAGAGCCGGGCGTAGGAAGCACAATGAAGCACAATGTGTGTGTTCGCTCTGATGGTTAATTTATGAGTATTCTCACTGCACGAGCGCATCTAGCGATTGACCACGGAATTCTATCTTCCCGAAGCGCTCATGAATTCTGGTAAGGGTAGTCACTCGTCTGTCTAGCTAATTGCATGCGTTTGAGAATATTATAGAGGACTCTTTTGATTCAAATGAAGTTGCGATGTTTTCTTTCATTAAAGCAAGCATTAGTAAATTTCAAAAAGTAATATTTGAAGTATGAAATGTGCTTAAATAAACGAACTCAAACCTATACCGGAAAAATAGAGAAAGAATTTCAAAGTAATTAAAAAAATTAATTTGGATTTTACTTTAAATCGAAGTATCTGCCCTCGTTTAATATTGAAGCTCTCACTAACGTATACAATGTCTCAGTTAAACACACGTACATATTCACATATACTAAAGCGGCTGTAATTTAATACTATAATATTCAGAGCCACAAATGGACGGCCACCACAAGAACTTTACAGAATTATAAATGCTTAAAGGGTTCTACGAAATTCAGCACCTTTTAAAAGGTAGTTCATTATACCTGCATAAGGGTAGGGTGTATTTGCACAATGTGGTCCGTTTGATATAAATTACCGACGTAGCAGAAATAAACACAGAAAACATGTATCATTTTAAGTTTCATTATTCGTACAACATCTCAGCAAAATTCAAATTAATCGATTCTGTTGAGTTGCTCAAAGAAACTTTAGCTTAGCTTCCCCAATAAACTACAACTAGCAGTTCATTATTGATTACGTGTACGACCTATGAAAACCTAAAATAACCCACCCAACTTTCTACGAATTAGTGAAGAGGTTAGTGGACAACTTGTCTTTTGAACCTTTAGGCTGCATCCCACAAAGCTGAATGGCTGTTGTCTATTAAACCGAATGATACGCCCGAGTTCTCAACGTATTATTTGAAGCACGAAAGCCTTCACATCGGCAACAACCGTGCCTCACGTTGCTAACCATTACTTCTGATTGACGCAAGTATAAAGACTGTGAGCGATTCAAACGAATGGCCCGATTGAACTACAACAACAGAAAATGTCCGATAGGTATTTCTGGCGATTGGTTCAACTGTCTAATAACTGTAAATGGACAAATTCTGCTCATAATTTCAGAAGATGAAAAATACGAAGACAGCGTACTTCGTCTCGAATGTGATCTAGATTTTATGTCAATATTACGTCATACAGCAATCGGTTAAGTAAGTCTGTGTAATGCGGGGTAGTTTTTTACTTTATAGAGGAAGATTGCCACCGGATTGAAAGTAAAGGCAAATAATAAGGTTTATTCCGCCGAGAGACAAAATAACACCTAATTTAAAATACAAAGTTATTCCGGTGCCTCGCTTCACTCTTGACCGATTACATCTTACAATAAATACTCTTTGTCCAACGGCCACGACCTACAATACAGTGACCCATTTTTCCGTCTGTTTGATAGCTATTACTATTAATAAGTTAAATCGTCTAGAAGTCCTCCCGCGAAACAATCTTCATTATCTCATGGTATGCTACTAACCCGAAAATCAATACCGACACATGTTATTATATCATCCGATGCACGAAACCTCCCGTGAAATGTCCCTATTGGTGAGTCACTCAAATAGTGATATTTCATGTTAATATTCATTTCAAACGTAGGTAACGTAAGTTCGTCGATCACCGCTCACCGACGATCAATGAAACACCCAAGGCAATAAGCGTTTCAATTCATATTCATGCGTAAGTTACCAACGAACTTTATTGAAGTATTAGAATTAATGATACGTAAACTAGCCAAGAAATTTCTCGCACTATGTTATCTACTAGGGGAAACTTTATTTAGTGCGGTGCCCAATTCACGACAGTGCGTCAGAGCCCGGCGGAGGGGTGCCGCCCCGGGTCCCGCGCGGCCCTGCTATCGACAGCGACCCTTCGTGATTAATTACCGAAACGACCCAAAATTTAATGCGAATTCGTTCGCACTTTGAAATGTGAATTATTATAATGAGCTGGTCAGTGCAAAAATTTGGAACGCTTGTCTGGTTTTTTTACTGTGAACTTAACTTATAGTTTGTTATCGGGAGCACTCAGTCTACACTTAGTCTTACTTTGATTTAGCCAACATGATTTATCAGAAATTCAGCTACACTTATTTTAAAATTACTTTCTACATTATGCATTGACAAAAGTCTAAGATTTTACAGTAAAATTTTATTCTTGATTTGGAAGAATAAGTTCTACCTAATAATTATATACATATATGGTGAACGGCGACAGTGTTAAATTAGAAAATTTCGCTTCTGGAATAGTATCCTAAATTTTTTGTGTAGATCATGCCCAAGGTTTTGATGTATTTAATTATTCATCACTGATTTATATTAACTATCTACTATAACTAATGCAGATGATACATTTGAAGTAAGCATAATTTCGGTGCAGGTGAGAGAAAAAAAAGGAGAAAAAGAGAGATACATATAAGATACCTACGCAATATTAAGGAGCGCTATAAAATTGCAATGATTTTTAAAGTCGGGACATCTGCTCCTAAATGTCCAATATATTTTCGAACGGCTATTCCTTACGCTCATCTAAACCGCACATCGGTTGCCCTAAATTATTTATACTGTACCAAGTGTGACGTCACCCCCCCC
>PDGT01000085.1:750678-807571 GCA_003671415.1 Megathymus violae | reverse complement strand
GGATTCTGAGATGTAATTTTTTTTTATTTGCCACTAGCGTAAAACCTTACAAGTGAATCCGCATGGGTAAAGTAACATCGTTAGTGAATAACGCGAATGTGATAACATCAGCCGATAGAGGCAATAAATGTGAGTCGCGGGAGGCGCGCGCCACAATCATCATGAATACATTGAAGGCTGTGGCAGTCGCGGCCGTGGTCGTCGGGGGACTGGGAATCATCGCAGGTAATTATTTCTGTCCGGAAGACCCTATTTTAAATTTTACACACCTTTCAAACATTTCGAAGTTATATACTTATATGACATTATTTTTATCATTTGCTTCGGTGAAAGATAACATTGTGAAAAACCTGAATACCGGAAAGTACTCTATAATTAAATCAAAGATATGTTAAATTTATTAAACTGTAATTGGCCACCGTCGCGAACTATGGGCAGAGCCCAGAAGTGAGATAGATAGACGTTTTTAAGGCAAACGAGTGAAATGATTGTCTACTCGCACACCACAAACCAACCTCCGATGGAATTTATCTTATTTAATGTCAGGGACACAAAAAACATCTTATTTATGGATGTGGCTGGTTCCAATCCAAAACACAAACATACTTGAAATTATTTGCCTCACGGCAAAATGATACATGGTACCAACCCTAATGATCCTGCGCCGTACGGACTGTACGTAAGATCATCCACTGAAATGGCCAACACTGCAATTAATTTAACCTTGCAACATATAAGTGTGAAATGCACATACTTATTTGGTTTTTTAGTCATCAATTATCCAAAATAGTTCGCGTTTCAACAATGGTATACAAGCAGAAACCTCGTGTGTTTGTCTGACGTTCGAATTGGCCACAAATGTCCCCCCCCCCTTCCAATCTCAAACTGAAAAAATTCTCGACTACGCAGCAGGTTTAAGTAAGCGAAAATGCAAGTCAGTTAGCTAAACACAAGTAGGAACGTTGGTTTCAGAGGGCCCAGAACCGGTTGAAATGGCGCCAAACTATGTATACTGTAAAGTACTCGTTCATATAGACTTGTATACAAATACCCAAAACTACGGAGCAGTAAATTTTGTAGACCCCAAGTACTTATAATTATTAAAATTATACTTATACATATATTATCGTATAGTATATTTATTCGGTTGAACAGGTGTAAAAAATGTAAACATGAATATGAATAAAGTAAACATGAATGACAAGGATGCCTGGACAAACCAAAATTAGTGTCGAAACCAGTTCCGCACAGGTTGAAACTTTTGTAATTACCATATGTTGTTTAAAAGATGTACTGAGGAGTTTTTTTCGCCTTTTCTTCTCCTCATTGTTAAAGCACCTTTTCGAAACGGTGGTAGAAGCAAAAAATTACGTTCATAACTGTATGTACTGAATACCTATATGATTAAATGATTTTGAATTTGATTTTTAATTTGAATGTACGTACGTATGGGTGTTGGTGGTGGGTGGGTATATCAGTTATGTTATTGTTATTTAACCATACCTTATTATGATATTTATAGTCTTCATTGTATACATATTCAATTGTAATTTTTGATAAAGATCCGTACCGACCGGCAAGGACCAAACTTTGCTTCTGCTGGTACGGTAGCTGTAATTTTAGATGTTATGAAATAAGTTTAGGTTTCATGCTGAACGAGTTGGAACTATGCGTAATCCACACACATTTTTATATTACATATCCATTCCTTAATTTATATTTGAACTGACTATGTATGGTCATAGACGTTACTATTGTTTGTGGCTTCAGGAATTATAACATGGGTGGTGCTGTCCCAGCAGACGCATACGCCGGCGCCTCCAGAACTCATACCCTTGGACTGGTGGAAACATTGCGTGCTTTACCAGATATATCCGAGATCGTTCAAAGACAGCGACGGCGATGGTATTGGAGACTTGAAAGGTATGCTCAATCTATATTAAAGTCAAGATAATATCACAGTTAAATCTACATAACATTCACAAAGTCCTGCTATATTTATAGCTAACAACAGTAAAACGGAGGTACTCGGTAGTCGAACATATGAATAATAATTATCAAGAACGCTTTGAAGTACTTTTTATACTCATCGTTTTCGTCATTCGTTATGCGCACTGCAAAGGACCAGAGAAGCTCGTCCGTGTCGGTGTTCCCGACTTCTTGTGACGTGACAGTCTACAAAAGGAGAGTGATTAACCTTATATAAGTTAGGATTGTTGTCAAGCATTAATTTATTTTGTGTAATAAAAATACATATTGTTATTATTTCGCTGGATTCAGAGGGCTCAGGACCGATCAGAGTGGCACAAGTTAGGGGAGGCCTATGTCCAGCAGTGGCAGTGAATGGATGGATGGATGAATAAAAATACCACATTTCTATCATCTCCCAATAAGACGTACAATGTTCTTTTTGAATGGAATTTTTGCGTGGTGATGCAAGGACATTAATGATTATTCAAAAATTAATTTATCTTAACGTCATGACTTGTGTTGGTGCTGGAATATAAAAATTTCGTAAAAGTGAACTTTCCCTTATTTAACAATAGAAATAAATTATTTGCCTTTAAAATATTTATATAACCTCATAGTAATTTATGTTAAATCAAACGATTTAATGTCCAAAGAAATGGTTTTATGCCTTGACCCGGTGGCCCGAAACCCCTCGTCAGCAATAACTTGTTGAGTGTCCATAGCAGGTGCATGATCGAGTAAAAAAGTTACTTTAGTAATAAATTTTCTGATCCTCAATTATGTTACAGCAAAGTTTTGAATTTTGGTTAGATAAACCTGTAGTGTGTACTAATATTATAAAGAGAGAGTGGGAATTTTGTGAATTTGTGTATAGGTATGTGGAAAGTAATCTTGGAAACCACACCATTTATTTCAAACATTCTTTTACCATTTCAGTACATTATTCCAGACGGTCATGGAGTATATAGTATAAAACAAATTCTCCATCTTTCTGTCTGAATGCGACAATCTCAAAAACTATGGCACGGGTTCTCATTTGGCTTTACCAATAAATAGAAACGAGAAAGGTGCATATGACATTAGGAAAAAATTATAAAGCACCTAATAAAACTGAGGGTTTGATTGCTATTTAATGTCTAATATAAAATTATTTTATGTAGTATTTATGCATCTATGAATTTACTTAACACTAAAAATGGATTAGATTAAACCTAACTCCAATATTTTATTGAAATTTTGTGAAAATGTATTTTTTATAAAATTTTGATACATTATCAAATGAATTAAACATTACAACTTGATAATGACATTCGAATCATTCTCCTTATAGGTTCGTTATTATCATCACAGTCAATGTTTCCTATCTATTAAATAGGACAGGGATCTCGACTCTAATGGGACTAGCAACAGATATAACCTTTTATTATTTTCCGGACACAGCACTATTGTGGCTTGCAAATTCTAATGCCTTCCTGCGTTTAATAGGGTCAGTCACTGTAACATCAAACTCCTATGAGATGACCCTATCGTAAAACCAATTGGATTACCAATTTTTTAGTGTTTAAGTATAATTAAAATTTTGTTACAATTTAGAAATAAGAGTTCTCACGCAGTATCGATGCACAATACATTTTCTTTTATGGTATTTGAGAAACAAATTGTCTGTGAAAAAATTAATAAAAAATGCAGTGTGCCGCGCAATTTTCGCTGCATGTCGTTGCCATAACGATATTATCTTATGTACATAATTCGTAACAACATCGCTTGTCTGAAATCGAAAATATTGTTAGTTCTAGTTTACTTGCAATTTCTTCCAGGTATAATCGGTGAGTTGGAACATTTCAAGGACGCCGGTGTGGACGCCATATGGATGTCACCGATCTTCGAGTCGCCGATGGTCGACTTTGGTTACGACATCAGCAACTTTTACGAAATCCACTACGAGTACGGCACAATGCAGGATTTTGAGGAGTTACTAGCGAAGGCTCACGGATTAGGTAAGAACTATCTTAGCTTATCTTTTAGATCTGTAGTCCCAATTTTTGGGTTACGAGAAATTGCACGATGGGGTATACAAGGAAAGGTTTATATAAAATCGATGGAGTTTTAAATGTACACCGATCGAAATATACGTATATTTGTCACGTTACAATTAAATTTGAGTAAATCAGCTGACATTGATTTAATATTTATCTTATTTATATTGCAGAAAAAAAGCAATTAGAGCAATTAAATGCAATTAAACATTATATTAAACTCATGTGAGTTTTTCGGGGAAAATTAAAAAAAACAGATATATTACTCACCGTGACCCGGAAATACATTTATAGTAATCTAGTATTTATACGAAAAAATTTCAATATATACAAGCAGAAAAAATACACATATTCGTGAAACGAGAAATAGGCATGATCTGGTTACGCCTTCATATCGCTTTCAAAAGGTTCAGCTTTCTTTTACGGAGCCCGGTGTTCGTTTTAACGATAAGTTCGCTCCAAAGTTGATATGTGATTTAGCTGTTGGAACTTTTGAACGTGTTAAAGCACAGTTTGTACTCAAATGATACTATGATTTAGAAAAATATATAAATCACAAGAATGTACAGGCTAAAACTTATTCGATTATTGTCATATTTTGTTTTATAAGATGTGCTGAAGAGTTTCTTTCGCCGTTTTTTCTCCTCGATTTAAAAATATATTTTCTAAGAGCAAAAAATTACGTGCATAAGTGAAATTACATATGTGTGTGCACCAGTTGTTGTATATGATCATTATAGTAGTAGTATTTTTATGTCCGTTACATTAATAAATATCTGAAAGTTAATAAGTGTGACAAAATCTGTAACTATGTACCACCAGCTCTCTACTCGCAGCCTTGACTTTGTTACAATGCGCAAAAATGTGCCCGAGCCCGCCTCCTGTGCGCGACTATCTCTATGCCAAATCTTGAAACCAGGTTCTGTTCAGGCGTGAAAAGTGAGAGACATTCAGATCAACTGGTATAATGTTAGTATGAATTTCAGCTGTAAAGAGAGCGCGAATTTGAGCTGTTTTTTTTTTTAAGTGGCACGCAAAAAAACTAATCGGTAACCATTGCTAAGCTACTTAGCTTTAATCTATTTCAATCGGCTAATTCGGCTAAGCCGATGTAAAACGAGTAGGTATACCTACCAATCACCTGGCTGTTATGATCGCCTTTAACTAAATATGTATCTGACTGTGTTGCGTCGTACCATACTAATTAGGCTTTTATTACCCATAACATTAAGATATTTTCCCTTACTGTCAAATTATACCGTTCAAAATTGAATATAGTGAAGTACTCTTGAATCTTCGTAGTTACGAGTAGTAGTGATGTAGTCGGTTATTTGTTATTAAGGTATATTGGTTACGATTACATTTTACAGTACGGCATTATAATATATATTGCCCCAGTTTGAGCCGATAAGGGTGATTAAAATATTATAGATAATAGATATCATCGTATACTAAAGGATTAAGGGACTTTTTCTACTAACGCCCCCTAACGATAACAGTTTATACAAAACATCGACAAAAATTAATATTTTTGTTGTCAATTAAATGTAATGTTACATAATTTATACTGTTCTACTTATCAATCAATACCTAAGTATGAATGTTGACTTTGGTCGTTTTGATTCTGTATGACGATTTTATTGTTCGAATAATTGACAAACTTCACACATTGTGTGTTGTCAAGTTGTTTTTTGTTCAACGCATGAGGATCTCATGATGATTGTGAATGAATTGTCAATATTTATTTTACGTATACAACACAAAGAACGATAAAAATCCCAGTGTTTTGTTGCTGCTGTAAATAAACAAAATATAAATTATCATACGAGTATCAGCATAATCTAAAATAAGTTGCAGTTGCGTTACTTCTTTAAAGTAAGCCTAATTTAAAGTGTCCTGTTTATCTTTTACTATAGATCATAATTCATTTTAGGCAGCCTTATATAATTCTTTTGAAAGGTTCAGCAGCTTAGCCTCGCTTAGCTTATTCAAACTTCGGTATCAACATCCTCGCCCGCCAGTCGTGTCACCGCCGGTGGTGTGACACGTACACCACAACGTCCCACACACGTCGCCAGGCCCAGATAACATGGCGATACAACTGGACGCAAACCACGCATCCGTTTCCGAAACTGATTGATTAAATGTCAAATCATGACGTTTAAACTTATTAACGGTTCGATAACTATGTTCGTAACCATGACAACCGAGGCGAGGGAACCGCATCGCACTAGTTATTGTCGGCGCATAATTTTTGTTAGGTCAAACCTCACCTTCCTGCTGAAACTCAAGATTTTCAATTTATGTTAGGTTTTTGTGTCACAATGTCACTTTGTGCGAAAGACAATATACATATACATACATGTATACCACTATGTATACAAATTATACAAATTACAACGTAGTTATAGGAACTGTGTGAAGATCGTTAATCATTTTGGAAGGATAGTGCAGCAACTAATATGTACCTTTTTTCTATGGGGAAACCTTCAAAAGGTACCCGGTGCCTTGGGAGCGACGCTGAGTTATGTGGAAATTTTACCGTTCAAACCCCGTTACCCGTAACCGTTACCCCTTTCCGGGCTCGCTAGCCGGACGGTTCGAGCTCCCACTCTTACCGCCCGCAACCCCGGTACCCTTTTAGTCGCCTCTTACAACAGGCAGAGGATACCGTAGCTCGTATTCTAGTCCCAGGCTATAGGGACAGACCAATACGCCCCTGCTAACCCGGTTACGGCAAAGCCGATTTTTCTAACGCCCTTTTTCTTTTCAACACTAAAATGGACTGTCTCATTTGTAATTGTCAGTCGCCATGGTATGGACGAGAATCCTGTTTTATATATTTTAACTTCAATTTTTCTAAGTCGTAATCTAGACCATTTTAAATTGCAACTCCTCAGTTACTAAAAGCATGTAATTCAACAAAGTTTTTTTTCACTTTGAACAAGAAAATCTTTTCAGATAATAATGGTGAACATTAATAACACTTAATTAAACCTGAGAAATATTTTTATTTCTTTTCAGGTCATAAATAAGTGGACCCTGTTCATTAACGTCATCATTTACAGACGGTACTCACGGCGCACAGCTGAAATAATGTACATTTAGAAAAATCTGCTTCGTTATATTCTTTAGTCTTCATTATATACATATAATTATCTATAATTGGATACCGATCTAACATCACTGTTACACTCTACTTACAGCCCACTGTGGGACACATGTCTTCTCGTAGTTCAGGAAGCCCCGAGCACCCGAGACCATGCTCTACCGCCATAATTGACTTTTATAATGACAACAATTTTACGTATTATCAATATGCGGATAAACGTAATTAATATCAAATATTGTCATTAAAAATGAAATTTCATTAGAAAATCGGAATGCTACGACCAATCCCTCTGACAATAGGAACAAATGACGGGGATAACTCTTTCGCTCAAAACGAGTAAATGAATGAGTAATGACAGCAGAACTCATGGCTATACATTATCTCTCGATGAATGGATAACCGACTATCCATGAAAGAAACATCGCGAGAAAATCAGCATACGTGATTTTGGCGTAATGTTCTCAAAGGTCTGAATCAAAGATCTGAAACCTTCCAATGCATTTGACCAGCTAGTCAGAGTATGGATTTTACCCCTAATAAACCCGACCCCACCAGTGAGTCAGATATGGGTTGTAATGATGATGACTACAGTTCAAATCATTTCCATTAATTTAAGTTAAATATTAAAATTTCATTTCCAGGTATCAAAATCCTTCTAGACTTCGTGCCGAACCATGCCAGCACGGAATCCGAGTATTTCATCAAATCAGTGGCGAAGGAGGAAGGGTTCGTAGACTACTTCGTCTGGGCGGACGCGCTGCCCGACCCCCACAACGAATCCAACAGACTGCCTCCATCTAACTGGGTAGATATCGCGTCACGCGTTAATGCACAAATCTTTATTATACATTATTGCACATTAGTTTCTTAAATTGAGTTTGTTCTCAAATAACACCGACTTCTACTACTTTCCAAACAACAGCTTTGATAGTTGATAGCTGACCTAATAAATTCAAAATTGTATTAAGAAATATTGAAATTTAAACGTCTTTTAATGCTTAACGCATTTTTACTGTTACTATATCGTTTGTAAGTGAAGTTCTGTACTTAGATTTCTCTATCCTGTGCGAATTTGACGTTGACGTCCGCCTCGTCAGCGTCGTTTCGCGCTGTATTGGTGTAGCCATCTTTTGAGGTCCTTTTCTCTTTAACGGTTATTATCCTTTAAACTGTGACGATTGGTCCTTCTAAGTTACATTTAGTAAACACCTCTGTTATTCAGAGAGTACGTTAAGTATTTGGTCCCTAATATAATGGTTTGATAGCCGTGGGCATTAACGGACGCTTCCAATCAGCGTTTAAGAATTTCGTGATGTGCGTCATAATCATTGCCTAATAACTCAACTGTAAAAATATTTATCCATATTATGTCCGTACCGATTTTATGTTAAACCAGCTATGCCCGCGACTTCATCCGCATGGAATTTAACAAAAAAGTTATTTAGTAGAAATAAAGCAGCCTAAGTTACTCTTTATTACAACAGCTACCTGCCAGTGAAAGTCCCGTCAAAATCGGTCTAGCCTTTTCAAAAATTAGCAAAGATTAGGAACAAACAGACAGACAGACAGACAAAAATTGTAAACAATATTATTTTGGTATATGTACCGTATATATGTACATTCATGTATATGCATGTAGTAAAAAGTAGTAAAAAGCGATTATTTTAATATTAGAAACAAACGCTCCAATTTTATTTATTACTATAGAAGTTACAATGCATTGCAGGTTTTCGGACATTCTACGTTATAACAACATAATCGAAAGCTCATTTAAACAGCGGCCATCTGTAAATAGTTTAACAATTCGATCGCGCACTATCCACTCCGCAGTCTACGTAATCATTAAAACTTACAGACGTTAAGACAGATTATCACGTAGCCGTCCATAAAGGTACAAGTAGTAGTTATGTAGATATCATATACTTATTGAATTTTTTTTTAATATTCCGTAAAAAGACTTATGCCGGGCAGTATTTGTTTAAGTTCAAAATTAGATGTCTGTAAGTCATCGACATTCAGAACACTTGAATACGAAGTGCGCTACAATTCTACATATGGTCGCTACGTATTGAACATTATGCGATAGTTCATGAATTGCTCCGTCCGATTCAAGCAATTAGACCGGATACGGCCTATGGGCTAATGGGTGTAATCAAACTACAATATATACCATTGGGAATATAACACTACGTAATGAATTATGATTAATAATAATGTCAATGCAGACAATATTAGCATTAAACCAGATTATTGTCCCATTATTAGTATGCGGTCTCTTTCAGTAAGATCAATTGATATACACATATCGGCAATGATGGTAAATACGTCCTTCCAATTGAGAAACAATTTTAAAATAGATAAAACGTGATACTTTGACAACAAAGTCGTGTATACGGGCTACATCGTCATTTATAATTTCTTTAAACTTAAACAACGAGGCCAACAAAACTATCTGTTCGGCAAAAAACAGG
This sequence comes from Megathymus violae, assembly GCA_003671415.1. Lineage (NCBI taxonomy): Eukaryota > Metazoa > Arthropoda > Insecta > Lepidoptera > Hesperiidae > Megathymus > Megathymus violae. The sequence continues at coordinate 797,981 of PDGT01000085.1, read as the reverse complement.
TGATAGAATATATCGCGTTTGATATTTGATCTTCTCTCACAATTATTCCTTAACCAGTTACAGTACGATGATACCTTCTGATATATTATACCTTCTGCTAGCTTTGGATCTTACCATAAATCCTTAAAGTTTAGCATATCAGATGTGTGGCTTTCGACTGCTACATTTATATATAGATTTCCATTAGGTTCTTCCACAAAACTACATTGCAAAACATAATCACTACAATGGTCCATTGACATGCATAACTTTTGTCAATAGGTCAGTCAGTTCGGAGGGTCGGCGTGGGAATGGAACGAGCAGCGTCAACAATACTATCTGCATCAGTTTGCAATAGAACAAGCGGATTTCAACTTTAGAAACCAAGCTGTCAAGGATGAGATGTTCAACATTATGAAGTTCTGGCTCGACAAGGGCGCTGACGGCTTTCGAGTCGACGCCCTTCCATATATGATAGAAGCTGACCCGGCAAACCATGGCGGTAGATATCCGGATGATCCATTAAGTGGTTTGGCTCAGTTTGAGCCACATCAGTTAGGCTATACCATTCCACTATATACTAAGGACCTTATCGAATTATATGACATTGTGTATGGATGGAGGGAATTTGTGGACCAATACTCAGAACAAAATAAGGGGGACACTCGGTAAGTAATAAATTCTGATTAACACAATATTCGTTGTTTCCGCCTCCATGAATAAGAATACAAAGGAACTAAAATTAAAAAAAATATATTAAAATTATATAATTACAAATAATATCATTGTGCAGTTTTAAATAAATATAAAAATATGAATCGAGGAGCGACCTACTCGTTGTTCGATTAAATTGGAGCAAAGGAGTCACCAGACCTTCCAAATCTAATAAGTTGCTTGAAATTAAGCGTCCAATCTCATTACTCTGATGTGACATAACCATAATTTTCTGGAAAACTTCAGCTTGGATTATAGCTTTGCACGACACGATAGTGACATCCCAAATACAACATCGTTTTATTTTAAGTATTGTTCTTAAATTGATGGCTTTTTTCAGAGTGCTGTTCTCTGAAGGTTATGCTAACGTTACAATGACGATGCTTTATTATGGCAATGAAGCAGGGGATATCGGGGCCCACTTCCCTTTCAATTTTGACTTCATTACTGATCTCTCAGCAAAGTCTAATGCCAGGGATATTGTCTATATCATCCTTAGATGGCTCACATACATGTCTCATGGCGCAACCGCTAATTGGGTGGTTTGTATACTTTTATCTACCAAACAAATTACATACAATCATTATTAGTTGAATAATAGTAAGTATAATAATGTCAATATTGTTCAGACTTTTAATACTACCAGGAATATAATCAAGCACTCTTTTGTATTGTTTGTTTATAGTAATCTTTAATAGGTTATAGTATTCCCCGTAAATCATTAGCAGTGAAATCATAATTAAATTCAAATCAAGAAATAATTGAACCGGGACCTTTTTTGTTAACGACTTTTTCAGTTTGGAAATCACGACAACAACAGAATGCCAACACGATTTAGGGAGAATATGGTGGATGGACTTAACGCTCTCAACATGCTGCTACCAGGAGTTGCAGTTACATACCAGGGAGAGGAAATTGGAATGCGAGACGGTTACGTTAGCTGGGAGGATACAGTTGACGTGGAAGCTTGCAATCGAGGAGATCCTGACACTTACCATCTTTACTCCAGAGATCCTGCTAGAACTCCCTACCATTGGAATGACTCACTGAACGCTGGATTCTCTACAGCCAATAGAACGTGGTTGCCAGTGGCTGAGGATTATCCAGAGATCAATCTCGCCAAACAGAAATCAGATTTACGTAGTCATTTTAAGGTAACGTGATGCCGTAGTGTTTTATAAAAGACAAATAATTTTTACATGTTTCGACCCATCTTATCAAGATACACAACAACATTTAACTAAATGTGTATGAGCTCTTGATAAACTGCGCGTTCCATGTCTTTTAGAATTTTCATTTTAGCTGTGCCTGACTTTAAATAAGAAAGTGATATTATTAAAATTCCGTTCTATTACATCCTGCTTAATCATTATGGTGTTCAGGACTTGCAGTGGCCAGCTAGAATCGAGTAAACGCCTGTTTTAGTCATTACAATAGCCATACATTCAATTTGATACCCATTAAAAATTCTTTGGACCACAAATCCTTCAGTCTATCTCTGGCCGACTACGAGTATATGCCACCCGTAAAAATAATAAGATAACGGATTAATTAAGATAGGCTTATGATTTTTATTATAAGCAAATTAAGCAGATTTCTATTTAGATTGCTAGAGATTATTTATCGCATGAAATGAACGAAGAATTAGAATGTATGAGACGAAATCTTTTTAACTTTTTAACTTTGATTATTTTTTAATTAAAATAACCTAAGAGTTTTAAAAATAATAGAGAAGAATGAAAATCTTTCAGACTAGCTCAATAAAATTAAATTTGCGTAAGATATCATATGTAGGTAACCATAGTTCAAATGATTTAGCTAAGTTGTTACAATGATTCCCCTCAGGTTTACCAAGCACTGACTGGAATTCGTAAAGAGAAGGCACTATCACACGGCGAATACGATATCAGGGCGTTATCGGACAGATCCTTGTATCTGGTGCGTTATCTCCGGGCCTCCGACACCCTGGTCCTACTGTTCAACGTCAGCGAGGGCTCGGATACCATCGATCTAGAACGTATACCACATTTGACCCTTCCCGCCAAAGTTTATGTGTCCAGCGTTCATTCCGACAGAGTTAAAGGGTACGTTGAGAATGAGAAGATTTATAACTGGGAACTTTTTTATTATTATTGAAATATTTATAGCAAATGTTAAATGAGAAGTTTCAGGAGGATAATAAAGGTATTTATAAAAAGTATTAAAAATTCCGCTAGGAGGAAAGCTCTCGTGGTGTATTAACGTAATACGTTCTTGTAAGAAATAGAGAAAGGGAGAGAAGACATGTAGGAAAAATTATTTCTCAACAAATACCCAAATATAAAAACAAAAATAAATTAATAGTTAGGAAGAAAAATTTAAGAAGAAGACTTATAAAATAACAAATAAAAATAAATACAATAACATTAATTTCACTTTTATTTTTATTTCAGTGATCAAATAGATGGGAGAACCCTGACGCTTATTGCCGGTGAAATGATCGTGCTTATTTCAGCCCCAGCCCCATAATGTCTAAGTAATATTAATGAACTTAAAATGATGCTTTTTTCAATGGTACAGCCGTCGCTGCATTGCCTCTGTTTTCTGTGGTGAAGCAGTTTTTGTGATTCCGCGCTCGAACATGAATTCTACTTCCGTGAATCATGAACATGCGAAATTAACTATGCGTACACAAATGTGTTTAAATAATTAGTGTTTAATTTGTAAATATTATAAATATTATTTAATGATTATTTATATTTTTGTAATAAAAAATGTGTAATATCATTTACGTTTTAATCGATTACGTCCCTAAACAGCATTTCTTAAATCTTACAAAAATTATTAAAATCACCAACAATATATGTATTTATATATTCTGTAGAGATGTAACAGCGTTGTGTTGTTGAGCAGTTTAGTCTATTAGCGTAATGGTGTAATTAGTTCGATGGTTCGTGTTCCATCTAAATCCTCCTCATCTTATCTTGATTGTGTATTCTTCCGTATGGTATTTTCATACTACCTATTACCGAAGTGTGATTCTGTAAGCGTAAATATCATTTTAACGATTTAGTATATCAAAGTGATAATAACTTACCAGATAAACTCTTATGACAACTTTTTTTCTTTCTTAAGCTTCCTTAAACTTTTATGGAAGATAATAACGTTGCGCAAGAATGGCATTAGCTAGGATATTAAATAAATAGGTCAGAGAGAACGGAGCACATCAATATTGAGGTCAAGTGTATGGGAAAACACGAGGGCTACCGAACTTTTGCATTAGAGTCTGAGTGGGGAATGGGTAAATAACGATATTGCGTTTTCCATTCTGACAGAACCCAACAGATCAGAACTGCTTCAAAGTAACTTTATTTGTAATCTACATTTAGCCAGGTAGTTCGCGTATAACCCGCAACATGGTCCGCGGTTATTGTATAGGAATAGGCACAATAGTCGAACTGCAACTCCAACTTTTTCCAATTAAATAGAAGACACTCGTAATTGATATATTTAGCAAGCAATAAGTGTAAAAAACGTTAAATTAATTATATGTATTTTGGGTTTTTAACGCTTCCCTGAGTTTATAAAATTTAATATTAGGTGCTTGATTGATTGAAGTCAACCGTTCGAAACGTGGGATATAAAATTAAAACAAAAACGAATTAAACCTAATTTCTATCTAGTTTTCGTTGTACGGTAGAAAATGAGTGGTATATTTATATACTTTTATACAGTTGCTTGTGGGGAACGGCAGGTTCAAGTATCATTTCGAAAGAGATTGAGCTGTAAAAATCTAGTACTTTAGTGTTACGCGCCTATTTTCAAGCATTGTGAAAAAGCAACTACTGTGGCATTCTTTAATTACATTAGTGAACGACAGGCAAATTTATTTTCCAAGGCGAAGCGACGTAGGGTTACTAATATTTTCGGGTTCAGATTGATTGGTTGATTGGTTTGATTGGTTGGTTAAGAGCTCTATCGGTTTTTATGAATATGATTGGGTGTTATAGAACCTACAAACCTCCCACAGAAAAAACTCGACGACGTTATGGCTTGTTCAGCAGGGTCTACCATATATAGAGGTGGTTGTCTTAGATGCGGGCAGGGATGGAACACCTGGTAATAATTTTTTTTTATGTTAATTGCCGACAAACGAGCAGACGAGCCACCCGATGGTAAGTGGACACCGTCGCCTATGGACATCAGCAGGACCAAAGGCATCACCGATGCGTTGTCGGCCAGGAAATGAAAAGAAGGTAAGAAATAAAGTACTGGCTCTCAAGCCCCCAGCCGAAACACGACGAGTAGTTTGGCGGCTGATTCAAGCAGGAGGGTGGTAGCTAGCCAGGCAGGCTTCACGGAGAGATAATAATACTGATAATATAATCTTTATGCGAAGCGCTACCACCAAGCTGGCCGGCTTCTGTCGCCTCTTACGACACCCTGTTCTACCAGCATGGGATTGGGAGGAGTATTCTAGACCGCTCCAATACGGCACGAATTTTCGTAAAACTTTGTCACCAATGCTACCTTTAGCCTACGCGTGCCTATAGCACAACTACCCTTTCAAAATTAATCTTTTCATGATAGTTCCGACAGTTTTGTGCAGATATTAAAGTCCTATTGGACTATGTGCCAAATCACGCCAGCCCTGAATCGGAATATTTCATCCACTCTGAAGCAAAGGAGCACGGCTTTGAGAATTTTTTTGTATAGGCCGACCCTATTGTAAACTCTGCTGAAAATAGTCGACGCGTGCCTTTGAATTGGGTAAATTATATCTTCCACTATAATACGTACTTACAATGGAAGTAGTTTTAGAATATACTATTTTTATACAGGAGTGTGAATTTCGTGGATTTGTGTGTTTGCAGAAAGCAATCTCCGGAAACACATCTATTTGATCATTTTTTAACCCGAACTAATTTGGGGCGGCTACTACACTACATAATTATGGTAATAAAAACAAATCTTTATGGAAATGGTGTGCATTGATATGACACGTAAGGCCTACGCTGTGGACGAGAACATTGACCGATGTTATGCAATTTTTAGTACATTGTCAAGTACCGAAAAGTGTTCACAAAAACCATATAGTTCCCATAGATTTCGGTAGCTAGGTTAATGACTAATCCACTTGGATAAAGATCTCAACATGGCGTAACGAGAGCTATTTAACAATATCAACAATCGAAGTTGCTCGATTCGGTGGTACAGTTATGAGTGCTGCAAATCGTCGGCTTACGAAAGTATTGCTGTTGAACTGACTTGTTACTTGTCATCGTTATTGTGTCAAAATGTAAGAGATTACCTGTGATAGCATTTATATTATGTGATTACATTCCTTTGGACCAACTAACCTTGCAGCCGGGAGAGGCTTCGATTTCGAGCACGGCCGACTTTCAAACAACAGTAATAATGAAGAAGTCGACAACAGAAAATATGATGTGCAAAAAAATTCTACTTACGTTAGAACATCACTGGTGGGAGTAGAAATTTCATTGTATCTTTATATGAGTAGACTTTACTTACTTAAGATTTTTATTAAATACAAGATACAGTCTCTACAGTTACTTACATACTTACATCCCCTACCTATTCTAGTTACTAAGTGAAATTTCAATGTTAATGTTAATAGATAACCATTGCGTTCCATTTATCAGAGGGTCACAATCTCGCCCGTAGGCGCAGCGCTGCCGACTTTAATTTAGAACCAAATTCACTAGACTAGACTGCTATTTTAGTAAGCAGGCTAACCGTTTGTATGAACATTTTGACAGCGATGTCTAGATATTGGATTCCTGATTACGAGCGCTACGTTAGCGAATATTGTGAACTTTGATTGTGACTTAACAATATTGTTGCGCTGTAAATTTACCTTGGCCCGAAGGAATATTATATTACATTAATCTTTGGAACATATAGGATAGCGTCTTATCTATTAATAAAATGAGGAACACTAACTCAAACTTTGAACTTAGAATGAATTCATGCACACTTTTCTTATTTACAGAATAGGTGGAACATTACTATTCTTTATTGCACAATTAATCCGTGTGTCTAGCTAAATCTAACGTGGTGGTGTATTTTAACCAAAATTAATAACATATTAATATTGATTTTAATATAAAACAATTGATTGAGATAACCGAGTGTCTCTAAAAATGATTTTAACCATTATTTTACATCGCTAGCCAAATATGGGTTGGCAGAGTTCATATACGTTTGAAGTTTCTTAATTTTTCTTCACCGTAACAAGAAATCCAAATCAACCAAATACAGCCATTCAATTGTTCCATGTGTAGTTAAATCTAGATTCAATATTGAATAGAACACATGATACCGCGTGATTATAATTAAATAATGAACATAAAAGCCGATCAGTTCCCGTTAGAATTGCACTGTACGCAACGGTTCGGTCATTAATGTCAACCATGAATTACCTGAAAGCTGAATTAGCTGTTTCTAAGGAATACGGTCTCGCACTGTAGACGACATCTATAATTCAGCTTTGTTGAGCAAAATCAATGATAGAAGTGCCTATTCCTGAACGACAGTGCTCATAGATCTTGTAATCGAACTATCAGAAGAAGCCAACGGTACTGACTAATATCGTTCCGTGTCAATACGTACTCAACAAAATAGGATTGTGCTTAAGACTTTAGTTAGTAACACTGCGGTCGGTTATAAATTCTGATGGATTAGTCCTAGCGAAGGACGAAGATGGAGTGTAAAACTAAATTACTATGCATAAATGATATGCATGACGCATTGTCCTTACAACGAGAAAAAAGTAATCAGATTTTGCAAACAAAACGCCAGGTAAAATGCGCGTTACTTGTATTATAATTCTAGACGATAAAGATCGAAGCAAATTGTTCCAGTAACCAGACAATAATTTTCATGATCCGAAATTAGAACCGATCTACTGCGTACGCGTCAGCTCAAAGCAATTAACGTCATACGCTGAATTACATTCTCTACGCAGGTACGCACTGGCACAGTGTAGGAACATGCAGTGGTTCATCACCGCACCGGTTGATGTCGCAGGAATGGCTGGCTCCGTTTACACATTGTTGCATTGTAACAAATTGCGCTTATTTCCAACACCGTCAAATTTTCGGGATAGCACTTCGTCCCGTAAGCTCTACACGTTCGATCCGTTTCAACAGACCTCAGTTGGCCGACTCTTTGAAAGAGTTAGGCTGTGGTGCCATGCCGATATGCCGACATAGCACCATGACATGTTGCTGAAATATCGGTGTGCGCACACGACGTAACGTAGACTTATACGAGCAATGAACCATACAAGTTTACATCAATAATTATTGGTGGAAATTCTTCAACAGAACCCAACACATTTTAGAACCTGTTTAAAGTGTGTACCAAACTTTGAAACAAAATTCATCATATTCGAGGTGACTGTGATATAGCTCAGTGTAGTATAAGCAAGTCCTTTGTACAGATTACAACTCCGTTCCGCAGTATTATTGTTTCATTACTGGCCGCCACAAAGGCGTTCGAAACGTGACCCGACATTCTCATTTGCAGCTCTGCAGGATTTGCACACCGACAATTTTTTATCACAACAACCAATTTTAATTAGGCGACGTATGCGGGTTCGACCTCATTGCTATATGTCAGGTAGCCCTTTGATTTGGTTGAAAAGTGTATTCTTTTGTCAGACATTCTTAGCATGATGGAAAATAGAGGAAAACTTCTGATGGCTTTGTGTACATGTAATTCTTTGTTTACCAAATGATCTCAATCAATACTTAGTTCACAAACTTCGTGACTGACAACGATTTGCCTGAGCGTTCCCAAAGCGAGTATATTAAACGACGTCGAGTAGATAAGTACTGTTTCTTATAAATTGCTACTTTTTTAAAGAATCAAACAGAACATTCGGTGGAGATAAATCCTCTCAGCGGCATATAAAATATGTAGCCGATTTCGAGGAACTGTTTAATATTACATTCAACGGGCGAAGTAATAATATTCAAAGTGAAGGAACGGTTACTGGCAAAGAGGAAAAATACTGAGAAAAAGATTTTAAAACTTCAATAGGGCGGAATGTTGAGACAAATTTTATGGAAAGAAACTTCAACGTTCATTTTGCTATTGAGTGAAAAGCGAACTCCTGGGGTAACTCATGTTTTCCGATCACCTATAGAGTGTTTTAAGAGAAAGTTTGTAAATAAGCCACTTCTGAAGTTGCAGTGAATCGGATTCAGGGTAATAGACTCTTTTAAGCACATTGCTTGTGGTTAAGGAATGGAACGAAGCAATTATCTTAATATACTACTTCTGTAAAATTGCCGCCATAATAATAACAGGCGCTTAGGGAAAATATATAAATAAATAATATAACATTCTCAATAGCCCAATCGGGGATAACAATGCTTGTTGTTTACGGAGTTTCAAATTCAAGCAAAGCATAATATGCTAATATAGCGTGGCATAGACATGTGACAGAGATTATCATGTTTACTATCAGAAATTGTTGTGGCTATTAATGATGGGTTGTTTGGATAGATATATCCACGCCGCTCGCAACATACGTATGTATTAACGCGCAAAACATAGTAGACAATCAGTACAGCCTTCAAAAACCCATCGTGAATGATCATAAAATGTCATCAACTATATAATTTAGTCATAATTGCACCATTCTAAACTAGCAGGTTACGGTGTATGTAATAATGTTTCGATTCACGTTTCAGTTACCATGTTGTCGTGGTCGGTCGTGGTTCACGTGGCGTTCTTGATACCACGAGTATGTCACGGCGCAGCGGTAGCTCCTTGGTGGAAGAATTGCGTTTATTATAGTATGTTAGTTGACTCATTTAAAGATACCGATGGGGATGGACTCGGAGATTTAGAAGGTAAGTCATTAATGACAGATAATTGATAAGAGGGAAAATTTAAGACTAATGATTTGATGACTGTCGACATTGGTCATAAAGCACTGTAAATTAATACAAAGAGAAAATCACTTCATAATCGTTTAATGATTTTTCACCTCTACATCGAAGTTATTATTAATAATTATTTCGTATTATAGTAATAAAATAAATTATAATAAAAACTTTACATCTTTATCGAAGGTATAATATAGATATATAAATTTGGAGAATAATTTTGATCAGGTTCTTTGCTCCAATCTTGATTTTACATTAAATTCGAATAATTCTATGACTTAATTACTAGAATAGATGAGGTCAAAGTTTTAACAACATTTTCTTTAAAAAATCCTATTTTTATATTAGAAATTCAGATGAAACAAATTACGTCATACATTAAAAAATATTACATTGGCGTCAGCCTCAATCATTTAATGGAATTTTAATTCGTTCATTCAACCAAAACACCTTTACCAGTATATCGCAATACTTGCCGTCAAAATTAATTTTCTGTAAATTTGATTTAGGTTTTTTTTGGGTTTCGATCAAATTTGCTGACCTGAAAATATTTGAATATGAACTTTGAATATGAAATATTTTTTACAGGCGCGGCCAAGCAGTTGAGTTATACCCGTGCGTTAGGTGCCGACGCAGTTATTTTATCGCCATTGTCCGCTAAGAGCACCGACTGCTCCAAGCCGGGTACCCTCGACTTGGTTCTAGTAGACCCGCGGTATGGCGGCTCGGATGAACTCAACAAGTTTTTGGAAAAGGCAAAGAAATTGGGTAACGATATTTATTTCATTGCACATTTAACTACGTAGACCTTTAATCATCGCTTAATTATCCAAAATCAAAAATAAACTCTACATCTGGTGCGGAACACTAGTTTTACTTGTAATAAAACGTGTGTCGTCACAATAAAACTTGTGCCTTCATGGCATAAATGCTACCGGGAAACCATTTTTATGTCAATAGTTACCTGGGCCGCTTGCTAGTAGGTATGTGTTTAACGTTGTCAATGGATATATGTAACCACAGACAACTCCGAGATTTAACGGTTGATTCTAGAAGACAGGCGATGGCTAGCCAGGCAGTTAAAAATCCTACCTCCATACACGGTACTGCCGGAATTGAAGTGGGTGATACAAAGCCTAGCGACCTCCAATAGGAGGGACCGTCCGTGTTTCAGCGGGGTGGTATTATATATCTATAACTTCGATAATCTTATTCATTTACTATCATTTATTTATATATTAAGTGATAATGATAATACCCAATCAAGACAGTGATACCAGCTACCAGAATTGTACAATAAATTACAAAATTATTTTCAATAAAGGTTTTTGTTCCAAATTGTCTCATGTCAATTAAAAATCGTAAACAGAAATGTAGGCACAAATTTAATTTACCTAATATAATTTCAGTATTAAACAAGAACTTAAATAATTTTAGGCTATCAGTTGTAACTGCATTACAATAAGTAATCTGTATTATACAGGGCTCGGTCCTTCTGAGTTTTTATATAGCCAGGACATTCAGTTGGCCGCTAATTCGATGTAGCCATACTATAAGAATGAAATGAAAGCTGTGATAGTAGAGGAAATCCGAGTTCTGAGCCTGCACGCATCCCTTTTCAAAGTAATGTAACAAAACAGAAGCTAATGCTAGATTTAACTACTTGATCATACAAGCACACATCATGATTACCAGCTATTACAGCAAATTGAGTCTGCGATAAATACTGCAAAATCATTGTTGTTTTTTGAATAATATATGTTATTACATTACGCAGATCTCAAAGTGGTCATCACGTTGCTATTGCAGACTGTCAGTTCAGAGTCAGAATGGTTTAGAGCCAGTTCCGAACGTAAGCTTGGATTTGATGACTGGATCCTTTGGGAAGAGGGTCAAGCAGAACATGCGCCTCTGGTAAGATGGGCACATTGGATACATTAATTCGACAATAATACATAGCGAAGCGAACCTTACCTCATCACATCATTCATCGGAGCAGCTAAATTGTTTTTCAGTGTCATTTTTAATAATCTATAACAGTCTCTCAAAATATTGAGGAGATAAAGCTATTGTCTTCCACCTAGATCAACTTCAACAATTTAATAGATTTTTCTAATTTAATTCCAACTTCTAGGCAGGAAATGGTGTTCCAAATTGGATTTGGGATGATTATCGAAAGGCATTTTGGGGAAGTTCCAACCATGAAGCCATGCTGAATTTATGTTCTGAAGGTATCGTGGCAGCGATAGCTACAGCTCAATGTGCATGGCTCAAGCTAGGAGTTTCCGGTGTAATGTTAAACCCGGACTTTCCAAGAGATCTAAACTGCGGATACAAGCTGCTAAGAAAGTTAGCTGTAGAAGCTGTAAGCTGTACTCGAGCCGCTAATTTAGATACTCCGTAAGTTTATGTAACTTTCATCAAATGTGAATTTTAAAGAATATTTCAAATACGTATCTGCAAATCTATTTAATATTATATAATATAATTTGAACTATACAACAATCTAAACGAGTCCACTCCCTAAATGACAAAAGTCGGTATAGGAGACTGTAGACAATCTGATATATTTGATGGTTGATGAAATTTGAAATCATACCTAGATAAGTGTCATAACAAGCAAATATTATCTACAAAATAAACTACTCGTAACTCGTGAAATAAATTATTATATATATTTAAATAATAAATAAGTCACGTTGATAAATTTTTAACCTTTCCCTAATATTTAGTAACATAATAGATATCACGATATTCCAATTTCATCTATCGTATGCAATACTTATAAGCGTAACATTCCAACCTCCGCTCATATCTCGTCCTGAATAAAGTACACCGTCTTCAATATGAGTTAATCGCAAACATCGCGACGCCGATATTGCACCAATATCCTCTCTAATATTTTTGCAGTGTAATCTTAGTGGAATCGTCGTTAGAGCCTGCAGCCGCAGTGAGATATTACGGGGACGGAGTGGGTGCCAATACCGTGATAAGTTACGCATTGACGACGCCAACAAGGACCACCCCGAAATTGGCACTGGCCCTACACGGAGCCTTGTTGTACAGCCCACAAGATACGTCCCCCGCTTGGCTTGTGAGTGTCGTATACATATAGCATGTCCTTGCTCAATTTAATTGTTTTAACAAAATAGACATCGAAATAACTCCATTTATGATCTAAACGGATCATGACATGATTTAACTTAATATTGTGTATGTTGCACACTTAAAGGACATGACTTACGAGTGCTCTTAATTAGGCAATAACTTTTTTGCCTTTTTAAACTTTATTAGAGTCGAGCTTGAATCCTATACCTCTTTGCAAAACGCATTATCGTAATTTTTCATATTATGTGCATATTACAATTTAATTATCACCTGCTTGGGTGAAGAAAACTCCATAATGTTATCAAAAGTGTGTGAATTCTGCCAATCGGCATTATGCCAGTATGGTGAATATTCGGCTTTCATCTCATTATGAATAAGACCCGACCATAGCCGTTGAACAATTATGAATTACAAAGACACTTTGTTGCTAACTTCGATTACTAATATAATAATAATAAGTCTATTAAAAAGCCTATTAAAAAGTCTATTAAAAAGTCTATTAAAAAGCCTATTAAATAGCCATTTGTAAGTAACTACAGGGTGTGAAATTGCACACAGCTTCCGATGCCCTAATTTGAGGGAACTCGCAAAATTTATATTGATCGCTTACAATGGCAATTGATGTTTGAGCAAATTGTCACTTATTTATTCAAACGGCATCAGGTTTACATACATAATATTGTTATCAATTTCCAAAAAAGTTTACCTCTGTCCATTGTAAATACATTTTTTACTTCAGACGAGTGTAGGAAATCAAAATCGTACAGCAACAAGGCTTGGCAGCGAAATGGTGGACTCCTTAAATGTTCTATCGCTAGTACTACCTGGAGCAGCTGTACTTCAACAAGGAGATGAGTTAGGTGCAGCCGACACCATCCTCGAATGGATGTCCAATTCCACATGTTGGCCTATGACTACAATTGCATCAGCTGCTACGTTCCCATGGGATGATACCGCATCTGGTGGATTCACATCTGGTGAACCTTGGATTCCGCTTGCACCTAATTATAGATATGCCAATGCTAAAATTTAATTCAATAACGAACACAGTCATCTTGGTATTGTGAGGATAGCTGCAGCCATGAGGAAGTCCCCTGCTAATGGACCACATGTAGAGGTAAATAATATTTTTTCAGGATTTTAAATATCAAACTACGTAATGAAAATAACGATTAAGTGCCACAATTGGTTCTAGAGTAAATTAAATATTATTTTTTCAAACTTCGTCATAATCATGATAGAATTTACCATATGACTAGATATTAATTATAATGTTTCAACGTTCACATTTTTTTAATCAATATACACTCAAATTCAAATTCAAAATAATTTAGGTATTCTGCAAATGCACTTATGCACGTAATTTTTTGCTTCTTCTACTGTTTCGAAAACATTGAGGAGAAGAAACGGCGATAGAAACTCCTCGATCCATACCTGTCCCTATACTCACATTATGCGAAACTTTTGAATATCACCGAAATTACATGCAGAATTCTATTTAGTCGCACATACGTGAGATCGAAATTCAAATAAAATCATCACTATTAATATACACCTACTTTCAGATAAATCTCTTGAACGACGCTTTAGCGGTTCTGAAATGGGGTGGGCCCGGATCTCTCCTCTACGTTTCCAATTGGGGTAGTAACCAAAACGATGTACAGCTGTTCCGAATTCCAGGACTACCCGCCGAGATGACGGTTGCAGCTTCTTCCGGAGGATCAAGTATCGCCACTGGTTCTCACTTATCCTTGGAGAAAGTAATTAAACTTAGCCCAGGAGAAATGATTCTACTAGCCGGACCTCCGAGGCACTGTGGAGGACCTGGTCCCGTCGACAAAATAGCCAGAAAATTGTCCGAGGGCTGGCAGAAACTCAATAATTACTTTGGCAATAAATAAATACGTATCTGTTACTCTCGATAGCATTGAGAGAGGTTATCGGAAATAAGTGGCATTCAATGTTAACAATTTATAAATTATGAGTAAATTTTGCTACTCGTATTGAAATTATCCACACGAAATTGGCATTGTACTGGGACAAATAAATAATTATTGATTTAGTAACGGTAACAAAAACAGCTTAGCTATTTGGTGGTGTCAGTTGCCCCGCTGCTGGTGTACATTATTGCAGAATAGAAAATAATATAAAAATTACATAACTCAATGTGTTCTCAGTGTTCCAGTTTGAATTAATTCATTGGGCATAATAAATATTTATTGTACTAGCTAAATCTAAGCGAGTCTTGAGTCTTTTATGCAAAGGAACCCTTTTATTTACCGAAGGAAGTGAATACAACTAAAGATGATAATTTACACCAAAATATGATAATCTAGTAATAAAGTCTTCTTATGTCCTATGTATGACATGTCCAAATACATTTGTGCTAAGAATGAAATTAACGGGCGGTTTTGCTGCATATAATAGTGGTTACTTAGTAGTTTAAATATCTACTTCAACCATGGGGAGCTCGAATTCGAATCGTACACGCATCACTTATTTTAAAGTCATGCGAGGACAAATTACTTACCACTTACATTGATGAAATAAAACATCCTCCCCAAAGTTGCTTGAAATTTCCCCATAGTGTGGCTCACCAGGATAGAAATCCACACTGTCCCGCTGCCTTAGTCCGCCATGCTTGCTAAATGCGGTTTGGTAGACTTCACATACCTTTGAGAACATTATGGAAAACTCTCAGATATGCCAGCGTCTTCACGATGTTTTCCTTCACTTAAGATAGTGATAATTTGTAATGCGCGTAGGATTTAAAAAATTAGAGGTACGCACCAGGTTTACAACTCTAAACTTCCGTGCGAAAGACCTACGTTCGAACCACTAGGCTACCGTTGCTCTTTTCCAGACACTGACTGGCGTAATGATTTATGGGCTTCTCACCCAAATTATGAGAGGAGTACCGAGTCCAAGAAAGAAAAAAGAAGAGGTCGAGGAAACATCAGTTCGACCTAGCATACTACCATCTACTGTAACAACTTAGCACGCAGTACTAAAGATAATTATTTTTTTCATATAATATAGTAACTGGTACATATTTGTAACAATAATAAACCGGGAACGTTATAACCGTCAATAAGTATCCGACCACAAACGCAGCCCCAGCGTGCTGCCAAGCCCAGCCTCGTAAAGTGCGTGGCAATGTACCACAATCGTAACTCTGCTCACAAATACGATATAACAATGACGAGTGCCTAAACCCATATGTTCAAACTTCAAGTTTCATATGGGTGTCGTCGTGTTTATCATCGGGGCTTACTGGTGATACATCCATCGTTTTCATTGATCGGTTAATAGACGAACTACGGTTCGACAGTAGTCGCAGTTCCTTAAAAATGTACGAACACCGAGTGACTGTGTCAATTTGTCGGTCGTTACAAAGTTTTCACTCTCCGGTCTGCTTAAAGAATATTTACTATTCAAACTTATCAGACTGGATGTGTGTGTGTGGAATACACACGCTTAAACTGTTATATTAATGATATACATTAACAACAACTCATTGTTTATTCGTACACCCGAGCTCCCATCCAACAGCTGGAACAATGAAGCTAACCTAATTACTGCAATCAAAACTCCACATCTTCATCACAGTGAACAGTGAAACATATTAAGGTTACAAGCTCCTTACTCGGCCCGCTGAGAGCGCTCGAGGGTGGCTCTCGGGACGGAGTTTCCTTGTCGCCTCCTGGCAGACATTTTACGTTCATATAGTAAGCAGGGTTTTTCTTTTTGCTGTTTATTTTAATGAAATATCTCCTCGACCTCTGAGTGTGCCGTGTTTACTGTCAGACAGAAAGTGGGACGTAGGACAGGATCATGTAACCCTACGAATCACGATATTTTTATGATTTAAAACATTTTACTTGCCGTATTGCGCCCGTTTCTTTGAACGTCTTAGTGTGATTTATTTAACTTTTAACATAATGTAACGCAATGTTTAAAGAATTAATGTTACAGTATACATGATAAATTTTTGACGGATCGCCACAAAAATTGCCACCATGAAATTCTCTACATTTTTATCAAATTTGAAAATATTGCGATATTTTTATGAAAACGCGCTACGTGAAAAATGTACGTGGTCACTGATATCTATAAATTTCCGTGACACCAGGAACTTGCGATAGCCCTAGCTTATTATGAAGCTAGGCAACCGATTGTATTTTAAAAGAACTACCAGCGTCTTTTATATATAACTAGTTGTACCCTGCGCACATTGCTACGTCACCAACTAAAATAAAATTGAAGGAAAGACATTACACAAATATTCATTTCATTTTGAGTTCACGGCAATATATAGAATTCATTGGAATGACAGTGGAGTCATCTGTCGAAAATTAGTCGTACCAACTCAGAAACCTTCGTGGGCTCGTGCACAACAACTTTGCTAAAGATCATCACATGATCAAATGCATAGTTTACGATTCTGTAAAGGACATACAGACAGACATTCATTTACATATATGTAGATCATAGATAAAAGACACGAGTCTTTTTCATAAGAGACTAGCCACGCGTCCTTAACGTAACTAGCTATTGACAGACAACGGAATCAGGGCGCAGCGCACAACGCAGGATTAGGGTTCTCACGCGTCGTGTCGGCGTCGTGCAGCCGTCGCGTCGTGGAGCCGTCGCGGAGCTACCGCCGGGCCGGCGCTCCCTGTAGCCTAAACGACCCTCCTTCTTACAACTAATATAAAATTCTAAGATTTATTCTAACGACGTGTCTTAATCACATTACGAAACTGGATTCGTATCTTTTTTAATCGCACGTATTACTTATCTATGAGTACTTTAAATGAGATAACACTGTTATCTAAGGATCTGTTGTTAAGTATTATTTATTTAATTATCCCTTATTTCAGTCCCATCCCGTACCAGGATTGCCGAGGATATGGCATAACATGGAAATGGAAAACACATATAATGAACATCACAAAAAACCCAACGACCGGGAATTTACTCCGGAACCATTTGACCGACAGATAGGGTTTCAATGCAAACAGGATTGTGTAAAAGCACGTTTAAAATAAATATAATACACGTGAGTGCTACGCTAAATATGATTTGTGTCAGCCTTGCCGATCAGGCGGCTCACAAACTATCTACCTTACACTGAGGTAGTGGATAAACTGTGCACAACATTTACATTGTTGAAAGCGTCATATATCAATAGGTCAGTTAGCTGTTTTAGTACTTTTCACACTTTTGAGAACGTCACGGGAAAATAGTGTTAACGGGAACCATCTTTACCTGAAATGGTAATTAATTTCAACCGCATTTGGGAGTTTTGGATAATAATTAGAGGTGCAACATTATAACCTAGTTCCACGTGTGGGACATCGACTTTGAAATATTATTTGAAGGTAAGTTTTCGCGTGCTCAAGCGTGAAAGAAAATACACCTCAACCGATCGATGGTTGGTCTACATCGACAGCATTAATCTGTAAATAAATATGATTAAGAATAATTAAGAACAAAGCGGTATTTTAAACAAATGCACTCCCGATAGTTACTTCTGAAAATTCTAATGATTAAAATAAGGCGTCAAGTACTAACGAATAACGCGGCAATACGCTAAATTAGGTGTAGTGACGCGCGGTTTACAAGCACAACTTTAATAATCTACGCTAATGATACGCCACAATTTATCAAATACTGTTACTAACGTGAACACGTAAAATTTGAGAACAATTTTAGTCTGAGACTAACAGGTGTTGAGTCATAAAAAAGAAATTTAGACCACAACTTACTGTTGAGTTGCCACAATTGAGTTAGGTAGGTATTTACGAAGGATCCTTATCTTAAAATTTAAAATCTTGTTCTTAAGACGTGAAACAGAACGACGGAATAAGCACTAGGTATTTAAACGCCATACATCGCTGGTTATATCGCGATTCAAAAAAAAATTGTTCTAATGTCAAGACGAAGTATGAATCGCTTCAAAATGGAGTCATAGAGTTATAAGCGCGAAGGACTCCCTCGCCGCCAGAGGTTGTGGTATTCTTACAACTGTTGGAGAATTAGGTTAAGCTACTTACAGAACTTGCTTTTCTCAGCATTTCCGAAGCTGGCTATGGCGATGACAGCGAGCAGCGCGTACGATAACTTCCGCGACGACATGGCCGCGCGGGCTGGCGGGAGCCCGGCGCGGCGCTTACTGGCCACGGCGGCCGCGTATCGACCGCGCGGCCCCGCGCATGAGCCACAACCCCGAGGGTTGCGAGCGCACAAAATTAATATTCGAACGCACTGGCCACTCATACCAACGTCGATCGCTCTAAACGATTAGAGATTTATGTATTAAGCTGCGCGCGAAACACGTGGATGTCCTGATAGCAACGTGACTGAGTGGTAAAATACAAAACTGTTGCGCGCATCTGATTCTAGTATATTACGTGGAACAGAAAGAGTAGTATCGATTATAATTTTAATCGATTGTTGTCAGAGAGCGCAATGTTAATCACAATTTATTTTCAACGTACCGGCTCCACAGCCACCAAAGGTCTAAATATCGATATATCGATATAACGAACAACACTAGTTCAGCCGTGGTTTGAATAGTGTTGAAAACAGCGAACTGGACGTGCCATCGTTAAAGCCCATGATTTAAAATAAATTTTTTGATCCATTTTTTTTTTATATTTAATTATTTCAAAGTAGTAGGTATATATATGTACAGCGTTCTAACAGGATCAGATTGTAGGTACCAAACTTACTTCTGAGACCGCTTTGAAGTAGGAATCTATAAAGAATTTATAGGCGGTATATGTAATAAATCCATGGGTAGTCCAAGCTGATACCGTGCGCAGTTACTTCTAAATATATAAAAAAAATCTGTCAGTGAGTGCAATTAAACACGCATCCTTCAACCGACGATACCCGGTAAAAATTAAAACAATAATTTGGCAACGAACAAACTCCAAAAGAAAACCTTCATTAAGCTTATACGAATTTCCCTAAAACAACATCCCGTAATGTACTTCCTTATAAATAATTCAGGAGGTATCTTTGAGAAGCGGGCCACATGGCAACACTGCTGAGAGGCTCCGGCATTAAGCGATCGAATGAATACGACACTTCATCCCGTAAATCTAGTTAAGACCATCAGTAGGTATATACATATATTACTTATGTCTATAATAAGCCTAACATTTTTAAGTTCATTAGTGAGAGTCGTTTTAACCTGAAAAAGAATATACGAGTAACAAATACTGTAACCACGCGATAGAGAGTATATTTAGCAATGCTAAAAATAAACGATTGAGTATAATCCATAGCGTTAATATAATAGTAATAGAAGAACACAGTGTGGGAGTGAGATTTCGAGCTTTACGGAAAATCCTACTTGCGAGAAATAGATACAAGAAAATTTACCGTAGGACTGTTTTTAAACTATTTACTCTCCATTACTCTCCTGTCAAAAAATTGCTACTTGTTATTTTATTAGTTTCACTTCAATCTTTCTATATTTTATCAGACTAAAAAAAGTAAACATAATGGTCTCATATACAGTATTAAATTGTAGGGTTACTTATAACAATAACCCAAACAAAGAGGCAATACACAGGTAAGTACTGATAGAGCAATATTACTTTCACGATGCTTATTTCCATAAAAGTTGATCTTAAAATTATATAAATTAAGACTAATAATATGCAGTAAATACTCCATTTTATGAATAATAACTTATTTTTCATAATAATGTGTAAGATAAAAAGATATTGTGTACGTGAAAACGATACCGTTTCGTGTAGGACTTGCACAAAATAAATGGATAATTTTTAAATAGGTATAAATAAATATTTTTTGTTTTACCTAGATTTGTTCATATTTTACCTTTTTAGTTTCGGTTATACCTTGTAAACACATTGGTTAGGAAGTAGATAGACTGATATAGAGGTACATCTTTGGCATTAGAATAGTATTAGCTTCTTAAATTGATAAAATTTGGCGAATTTTATATTTGTTATTATTATATGACAATAAACGGCGAATGTGATTTCATATTTATTGACAAATTTTTCTTCTTCAAGGTTTCCTGTAAATGCAGTTCAAAAAGAAAAATGGATTCGAATGTTAAACCAGATAGGTAGGGTTCCTCACAAAGTTTACAGTAGACATTTTAAGGGCAACTATTTTGTTCTACGAAATCACTGACATGTTAATGAAGAATCTATACCTCCAAAATTTGTTGGTTATATCCTTTCTGAGGGCAATAAGTTATATCGATTTACATCAAAGAATTATTTAAACCAATAAGCATTATTATTATTGTTTTCTTTAGTACTGTTTGTTTTATCCTCACTATCACGTTTTGTTTTATCCTGTCAAATAAGGTTAAGTTTAGAAGAAGCGAAGTAAAGAGAAGTTACTAGGATTAGCATGGTGCAATTAATTTAACATGTAATAATTAATTAAGAGAACGAATTGAATATAGCAAAGAAACCTGTGATGGAATAGTCGACATTCATATCGATAATACATGGATGTAAATTTGACATCACTAAAAGTCATGCACATCAGTGTATTTTTCACACACATGCACATTTATGTTTTAGTGACGCGATTTTGAGATGAGTGTTCCTCTATTACGTAACTCTATGGTATAATCAGTAATACGAGAAGATCCTTAATTAATACTTTACAAAGTAATTAATACTTTACAAAAACGAACAACTAAATATTGTGTACATAAGGTTAACTTATGTACAAATACTCGTACATACATACCTGCAGTATTATGTCTTAGGATGCTGGATAGGTCTGTGAGGACTAGTCGGACTCATCTGAATATTATTTATATATATTTGTAGCTCTTTTAACGTACTAAAGATGTATTCAGAGTATTGTCTTTTGCCATGAAATTATTTACTCGAATATGTATTACGACTGTTTTCAAGTAAGACGCTACATGGAAACTTATGCCCGGTGTCCGGTGTCCGGCACTCGGTGTTGCGTTTTCCTTGTTCTATGGCAACAACCCTATTCATTCTTGAATAGTGTAACATCGTTCAAACAAAAATTCAAATTACATCTATTAATTAAACCTACAAAAGCAAACTACACTAACATTCAAAACAACAAACGAAGAATAACACATGCCTACAACACACACATCCGCACACTCAGCCGCACACACACAGAAACACACCACATACAAAAACACGCATAAACACATACACTCACATCAATTATATGACATTTGATAATAAGTATACTTAAGGCTCTCCCCTCAAATGTATATATCATTTTTTTTATGTGACCTCTCTCTCTTTGCTTCATTTTAAATGTGATTTTGGTACCTTTTGTTATTCTGTCATTGTTTTAAGTAGTTCTAATTAATTATTAACAGTCTAGTCCAATTTTGCCACCACCCGAACTATGCGTCACAGACGGATGCACTGAAAATCTGCGTTATGGATTTAGCACCGCCGCAGCAAAGCTGAGTGCATTCGTTTTTCGCATAAGACAGCATTTCGGTCTTTATTGTTGTTTGTTGTTTTTCATTTCTTTCTTTTTTTGTAAGCATTATTTTTTTTGTTATTCGCTGTTTTATGGTAAATAAACGTTTTTCTTTCTTTCATTCTTGTCATATTGATACTTAATTTCTATATCTTACTTTTTATTGATATATTATAATGTATTAGTTTATGCTGGAATCACCTTTTTTTTTTAACGCTGGGAAATGCATTTACGCATTCCGCCGCGGGGAGGCGGCGGGTATGTGGGACTCGCTGGCACGTCCGCTACGTACCAGAATACCCACTAAAACCCAGCGGGGCCCTAATCGTCTTGATGGGGCGCCACGGGATCGCTCGCGCATGCAACCGTGACGCCCCGACGGTTGGCCCGCCTACGCGGGCCGCCTTCGCCTAGGGCGTTCTCGGACACCGTGAGCGCTCTACTGCCCCCAATCGGACCCTTTCGGGCCCGAAACATCCCACCGCGTTTCTAACCGGTGTGCCCTCTGCCTAACAGAGGGACATCCGGAGAAACATACTCCGTGGGCCGCTCTTCGTCTGGTCCTTCACCCTTCGACTTCCGGTATGAGTAAATCTGCCGTATAGCCTCAGGAATCACTAGGACACGCAAGCCCCCCCACCACGACAAGGTGGCGGCCCCCGGGGGGATGCTCGAATCACCTCGACCAACTGAACATACATTGGTATAGAAGAAAAAACTTAACTTCTAGCCAGTTTAGTTCAATACAAAATATATATATAATAATTATAAAACATCTCTTAGTTACCAATTAAAACCTATGTCGTTCACCGTGTAAATAATGAGATTAGACAATGCATATTTTTAAATAAAATCTTTTAAATTGAGTATAAATAACAAATATATATAATATAATATATGTGAAATCAATTATCTTGATGAATAGTGTATGTTCGAATGTTGTCATATTTATCTAGAACATTTACCCGGCATTGAATGATTTTTTGTCACACTTAACGTATAAATAAATAATAGTTTAAAAAAACTAAAAAAACACGCTTTTATTGCTAATTGAACTAAAAAGTAGAAAATAATTTTTAATTACAAAGAGTCTTTATTACAGTAGTAGAAGGTCGGACAATCAATCATAATTAATTACCTCAAATAAACATTATAATAAAATTTAAGTTATTAACAAAATAATTCAAATCAAAGTAAAAAGCGTGAAAAATAAATTTAACCAACAGATTATTCTAAACACACGTCAGTGAAAGGATACGTCAATTTCAATCGAGGCCTTACAGATCACATCAAAATCATTTTCTAAGAATGTTCATCTTTTAACTCCTTGAAACCGCACACTTCGACGATACAATCAACATAGCAATCACGCGACGATATTGTCAATAAATTTATACGATAAAAAAATAATGAAAAAATCATCCTAGATAAGACATACTCTGCCTCCTAAAGACTGTATTAGTCTCGAACCGTTACCACCCGGTCCACAACCAACACCGACTTCTTAACTCGATAGCTCCACGAGCTTCCCTTGCGGACTGTGAGTGCGCCTTCGTCCCGCCCACCCTGCGCCACTTACACCAGCTCTTCAACCCTGAGTGCCACTCGAAACACAAGAGTCCTCCACGTTAAGGCATCTTTTTGACAATGTTCCGACTAAAGGACGCAAGATTAGTTCGATCAGAGTCGAGTGCTCCTACGCCCAGGATGATCCCATCAAGAATTTTGACATAAAGTGTCCCTTAAGCTGCGGTTTCATTCCCCAATAAAATTATTTTGCGTATGTAATCACAGACGCATAATTCAGGTATCCCCTCACTTGTAACAATTATCGATAACACCAAGCACTGTGGTTCAATCTCCTGATCACCCAATCACAACCATCTCACAACTGGACATTGTTTTACCATGTGTTAAGTTACCGTTGCAACACACAGACTCTTGCGCTTCACTCCTTAACGGCGCACGACTGCCCTGCACGACACGGACCTCTCTTCGTAACTCAAGAAACCTAAAGCGTGCTTCACTACGCTACTCCAGTGTGGGTTTGAGTAAAGTTGCTTGTTAATCATAATAGGTGTAGCGGCGATCTTCTTCCAGACATACCAGCAAGCGTTCTACCATTTAGTTTGCTGTTATTACTGGTAAACTAGTCGTCGCACTAAGTATCACAGCTGCGTAAGATATACATACATGAGCTAAATTGACTTAAATTTTACATGATTCGGTGATTATACGCTGATATTTCTAACAAATTAAGGGAATTCCTCGAGAAAGGTGTAAAAAGAGGCGTTGAAACTACTTACCGTACAAGACAATTACTCCATATTAGCTGGCATTGAAAAAGTTTTGTGTAGATGAGGTTAATTGATACATTTACTTGATAAATACTATAAGACCGACTTTACTGTTATCTTTATTCTCGGAACACTTAAATGCTCAGAACAAATAAGGATTCAAGTGTGAATGTTAATTCTTAGAATGATAATCATTATCACCTTACAATTTAAACGTAGCAGTTACAGGATGGTCACTGTTTACTTTTTAATATACCTATTTAAAAATATCTTTCACACAACAACATCAGTCCACGCAGTACGTCGATGAGCGAAAAAAAATGTAAAATAAAAAATACAGGAAAAAACTTCCACAAATCATCGGCTAATCGCTCAGTAATCGATTATTTGTGCGAATCAATCAAGATATCAACAAAAAATTAGATAAAAAACTGGTCAGTCCAGGATCAGCAGAGGTCTCGAATACCACTCAGCCCGGTAATGGGTGGGGAGGCTGTCTACAGGTACCCCAGACCACCACTGATGATAACCCACCGCCGAAATTATAAACCGGCTGCGCATATCTATTGCGTGTTATCACTCCCTATCTGATAAACGAACAACGTTGCGATAATGATAATTCCTGATTGTAATTGCGCTAATGTGTGATTCCGTACTGATGACGTCAACTAATGAGGTCAGACTGATTACTATTGTCGTTGTTCGATTTAATTGTTGTTGAAAGGCAATTGTTGCATTCATGTAGGCAATCCCTACCACGCCAGTGTCGTGGCGCCCTCTAACAACTTGTAATTACCAGATCTGCACAAATAAGCGACGTCAACCAATAAGCGAGTACTTCCCCAACAAAGAAAAGTGAGGACTCGCGCTAGCGCATTGTTACGTGAACAAGCGTCGGGAAAAGACAATGTGTTTCCTTCCAAACCTTTCATTGTATAAAAATGGTTTGTTTAATAATAGTGATATCAACGTGAAATAAAAGTTTGGTTAAATGTAGTGGTGTATTGAATGGTTACTTAATATCAGAAGTGGTTCGAAACTACCCTAAAATAATGGTGAAATGAAAATCGAGACAAAAATGGAAACGTACTTGCGTAAATTCTAGCTCTTTAAGTGGAACAAGGACACCTCCCGGATCGCCGCATAGAATAGGATCTAAAGCACCAAGAAAATCCGGAGTGGAACACGTAAGTTATCGTAGGTCTAAGTCAAAACCAAAACGTGGCCACTCACTATCTAGATCCAGTTCCAGTCGGAGTCCTACTTTTAGCTCTTCACTCAGGCGGACCTCTAAGACTTCAAGGTACCGTAAAAAGGCAAAAAGAACGCCTGAAGTGAAGAACTATGAGTACAAATTCAACCACCCTACATGATATAGTCCCAGACTTTGATCCGCTATTTGATAATGTTTCAACTTGGGTAAACGTGATCGAATCTTATGCGTCAACTTTTACCTGGTCCGATGACATCATTCAGTATCAACCTTTAAATAAATTGAAGTCTCGGCTAAACTTTGGCACGATTCGCTCTTGCGCAACCAGCTTTCTTGGACTATTATGAAAAGACTGGAAAACTGCCATCATTTTATCAATTTTTTTTCCCACAAAAAGCCTAAATCAATACCCTTCGATTAAATTTCGCCGAATCAGACATCATATCTATCATTCTGGGCAACATGAACAACACTATTAGTACTTAGTAGAAGCTAGCAATTTCTGTTCATGTGAAGATTTGGCAGGATTTCTCCATAGCCGTACTCATAAGCCATATTTAAAAGCTGCAAAACAAATGACAGATACCGTTAATATTTCTATTAACGTACGAGATACGATTAATATGAATAAACTGAATAATCAACCACGATTGCAAAGCCCTTCGCCTTCACAGAGTTTCTCCTCGCAACCTTCTACGTCTAAATCACATAATCCACCCAATAACACTAAACGAAAACCGATAAAATGTTTTAATTTTGGTGGCAACTGTAAACGGATCCATTGTAGTGTAAAATGTGAATTTTTAATAAAATACGACACTCGGATCGGTTTGGTTTCTAAAAAAGAAACACAACAATGAAAATCCTACTATTCAAGAGACTAAATTTATTTCAACGTCAAATTCAAAAGAGATTTTACAAGGTCATTGGAATCAACGAATTCCACCATGAAGCATCTATAGATACAGGCAGTAGTTGTTCCTTAATATCTCAAAAGTTAGGTCATCAATATAATTTTGTAACATGGCGTCTGGCGTCACCCATTACATTACAAGGTTGTAAGTACTTTACTAGTTTGGACTTAAAGTGTGGGTATTATGAAATAGAAATGAAAGAAGACTCGATACCAAAAACCTCTTTTATCGCGGAAGATGGTCATTATGAATTTCTAAGAGTCCCGTTTGGTTTAACCAATGCTTCACCAAAATTTCAACAAATAATGAACAAAATAATCGGTAATCTAAGATTTGGAAATATAATATTGTATTTAGATGATATTTTGCTTTAAGCAAGACTACTGAAGAAAATTTAGAACTACTTAAAAGGTATTGGATCTTTTCCGACAAAATGGCATTACATTAAATTTAAAAAAATGCCCCTTATTAAAAACCGAAACTGAGGTTCT
Source organism: Megathymus violae (assembly GCA_003671415.1). Lineage (NCBI taxonomy): Eukaryota > Metazoa > Arthropoda > Insecta > Lepidoptera > Hesperiidae > Megathymus > Megathymus violae. Next base: position 770,882 of record PDGT01000085.1, on the reverse strand, counting down.
GGGTTATAAAATAAAATCGAGTTGTATAATGCCCAGTGATTCCAAGATAAAGCCGTTCAAGAATTTCTCATTCCAAGAAATGTCCATCAACTTCGCCAATTTAACGGATTAATTAGTTATTTTCAGAAATTTATAAAAAATTGCGCAGTCATATCGAGTCCTCTTAACTAAATTAACGAGAAAGAATACGAATTGGACATGGAATGATATCCATCAACAAGCATTCCAGGCGCTTAAGGATTCACTGACCTTTGACAGTATACTTTCAATCTATGATCCTAATAGAGCATGCGTGTTATATACAGACGCAGTTAGAGAAGGAATAGCAAGCATTTTGATACAGATAACCGAGGAAAGCGAGAATCAACAGTAACAAATATTTATTAGTGAAGGTAGATGGATTCACTAAGTTTGTTTTTATAGCTGCAGTCAAAAGTACAGGAAGTTATTACGTAATTAGAGAACTGGACAACATTTCGAAAATATTCTCTGGGGAATAGTGACGGATGCAGGATCAGCTTTTACGTCAACATTGTATAGATAAAAATATACGTTTACATAGGTCAACGCCAGGCTTGCCGCGTTCAAACGACCAAGTTGAACGTTTCAATAGAACCGTTTTAGATGCGATAAAACAAGGAGCGTCAATCTGACAGATGATAATTGGGACAATCGTGTTAGACAGCAAGGTATTAATAGTATTTTGCACAAAACAATTAAAGCTGTGCCTTGTAAGGTTATGTTAGGATATCTTTTTCGTACTGATAGTAACAAATTAACACCAGAAATTGATAATGCTACAGACGTTACACAGTTGTGTAAGTGGGTTGATGAAAACCTAATAACAAACGCTGAATCCCAAAAGAAGAGATTTAACATTTCTCGTAGGAAAGCTACACAATACCAGGCAGGCGACTTAGTGATGGTGAAAATTCTAAGCCAGAATAAAAATGGTCAGAGCAAGAAATTATTGCCTATCTATAAAGGACCATTTCAAGTAAAATAAGCATTAGATCTTGACAAATATGTTATAACTGATATGAGAGGGAGCAAAAGAAGAAAAAAAGATATACAGGAACAGTCGCAGCGAAAAATATGGAACACTGGATACAAATCAACAACTGGCAATGTGATTAGGGAGCAACTGGGGAGTAGTGCTGGCAATGTATTGTGCTGTTGGGTATGTTTTTCTTAATAATAATAGGCTTATAGTATTCCGCTAGCCAACTTAAGGCTTTAGAGTTCAGATAATTGTATCCAACCATAATGATGTTTGATTGATTTATTTCATATTCGTGGTCACCAAAGGAGATAACACTGATACAGGATTTACCTAAGACTAAAGGTAAATTGACTAAGTCAGCCTGATCTATAAGGAATGTTACCTAAGACTAAACGAACACTCCTTAATTGGTGATGCAAAAATGAAAATATGAGCTCATCTAAGTTGCAACGGATACCTAAGCCTAAAGGAGCCAAGATTGAGACTTAGACGTGCGCCTCAGTCATGATTAGCTAAATATATATGTGTGCTAATAAAATTATGCCTTTTTCAGTATCCTGTGGATGTTAGGGAACGTCTGAGGGCATGCGCTGGGCAGAATGGCCGTGTCGGCAATCCCTACCACGCCTAGTGTCGTGGCGTCCTCTAACAACTTGTAATTACCAGATCTGCACCAATAAGCGACGTCAACCAATAAGCGAGTACTTCCTCACCAAAGAAAAGTGAGGACTAAGCTAACAATGCGCGCTAGCGTATTGTTACGTGAACAAGCGTCGGGAAAAGACATTGTGTTTCCTTCCAAACCTTTGATTGTATAAAAATTGTGTTTCTTAAATAATAGTGATATCAACGTGAAATAAAAGTATGGTTAAATGTAGTGTGTTAAATGTATGATGTATTGAATTGATTAAGTAACCTTAATAGTTATTACGATAAATTGTTGCATAATTGTATTAAACTTAATTTTTAACGGTATCCTGTTCATTCTGTTTCTGGACGCGACTACTCATAGAAGATTTAATAAGAGACATTGTAGTATTAGTATTTTACATCTAACTAATCACAAAGGGTTCAAAAGGGTTGTGATTTAATCCCTCGATTATGTGAATTGGTATTAATCCATGTGAACGAATTTCCAGAAGTTCACTTTATATGAAATGTTACATTTGTTTCATTAGTGATATTTGTTAAATCAAGTTCCGTTCCATTCAGAGTTACGTCTTTTCATGTCTATCCAGCAACTGGTGTCGATCGTGTGACGGTAACGTTTAATGAGGACGAGCGCGTGCGACTGTTGTATGGTCGACCGCTGGTAACAAAAATCTCGTGAACGCTTTCGTCTCTGCCTCAGTAATGTGAGAAACTTGTAAACTACTCAGATGAATGTTACCGTATGTTGTTAATTACAATGTAATTTATCCTTTTAATACGGTTATTCTATATGTTGTTGTAAATAAAGTATGTCAATTAATTAAAATAGTCAACTATCACGAATGGCCACTTGGTGGCGTTAGTGAGTGTTTTGGGATTGATGTCGACGGTGTTTTGCGCAGTCGGCGGTGAGAGTTCTTGGAAGCAATAGCTATCTGTAAAAGGCCTTTATTAACCTTTTAAACAGTATTTATATTGTGTATGGAATCTAATTAAAAGCAAGTGGTCTCACATTGTGTTATTCCGGGCTGGAGCTTATAAATACGAGTATATCGAATCAAAAACTAGATTTTCAACACTAAGTCCTATTCATATGGATATGTTTATAATACTCCTCGTGCCGCAGTCATTCGCGTGTGTAGGTCGCGCACACTGCTGACGGCTACGTGATGCGCGGCTGGATTTCGATATGCACGCATATTTCATGCTGTCCATGCGGAATGTAAAGTTTAGGACAACTCGGGCTGTGGTGACCATGATTCAAGCACATGCACATGTTGGTAATTTAGTTTAGGGAACAGACGAATGGGTTCGGGCACCACCTGGTGCGAAGTGGAACATGGCTAATATGTGTAATTGCATGTACACGTTTATACTTCGAAGAACAGTTAAAGAAGTCACAGATAAATAAAGTTTTTGCATATTGAAACAATTCATTTGAAATCGATTGCATATGGCTCCAGCTTCTTGTTAAATCTCGTCCTGAAGGAATTTGAGATATTTTAAATACACCAGATTTAAATTATAGATTATCAGATTTAGATTTAAATTTAAAACCACAGCTAAGAAAAACTGTCCTTTGCGGTGTAGTAATTACATTATTTATTTTATATGTTATTTATCTTGTAGGGATGCGTGTCGATGAGGTAAAATGGTAAAAAGGACTCCAAATATGATAAACATATTTTACAACGATGATATCGAAGAGCATAAGAAAAATGAATGAATGACAGTGATGTTACTTACAATTGTTGGGTTCACTGCTATACCCCCCTACGTGAGTAAACCAAATAAAATACAGAGTATCTTTTGTTTTCGGATTGCTAGCATCATTCAAGCAGTCAACATACACACGTAAACTACCACTAGCAGTATTACTACAAGGACTACAATATTTAAGAAACAGTTCCGTAGCTTTCGTCTCGGCCGGTAACGCATTTGCCACGCCTCTTGTGCTATAAATGTCCATCGGCGCCGTTGATCACTTGCATATCTCATAAAAACATAGCGTCCATAAACACTACACCCAATATAACCGCCAGCGATTGCGGGATGCCGGGCGACGTCCCGCGCCGCTCGCGCCGCCTGTCGCCCCTAGCCCAGCCGTTTAATTAATAACAGCGGACGAGCCGAGCCACCTGTAAGCCGATTATGAATCTACAACTGCAATCTATTGACTTTCTAATGCGATCCATATTCCGAATTCCTGCACACGTCGAGTAGAACATTGGTTACATTTTTGTGTCAATGTCAAATAGATGTTTCAGATTATCCTGCTTCATAGCTACTGTGCTGGCATACATAGCAATGTCTGACCTTTTTTGTTTTAATTTATATGAAAACAAGCCAGTGTAAAATCCACCCTGCGATGCCTTGTCTATTCTGATCACATTTCCGCTTGAACTCATAAGTGGGGAAAGAGTCCATAAATAGAAAAGTTATGAATTAATACATGTATCTCTAATTCACAGAACGTGAAAAACCTAGAAATATAAATAGCAAATGCTATCTTTAAGCGTAAGGTAATTTTTCCTAAGCGAAGCGAGGACATTTGCTAGTAATAAATAAGAAAAAACTATGTTATATATGGCAGGTGATGATACGTGATGATGTGTGTCGACGCTACACGCAGCTTTCGTCAAGCCATTAATGTTACAGCAACAAATACACGGTTTTGAGATTCGAAATGTTCTCGGTTGACTGTCAGTGATTCTGTCGCAACCAGGTGTCCCATGTCGCTTCTAATGACACTGTGAAGAGCGTTAAGTAGAACTATGATTCTTATTACTTAAAATATACTAGGGCAAAGTCACTCTTTATTTAACAACCATGTGCGTTAAAAGAGAAAATGGTGCGTGCACGCTTGCACATAAAGGCCGAGTAAATATGAAAGTAGACGATTATAACTTACCGATAATTGTAGAGGGAGCCGCCGGATGTAACTATTATTATTTACGCCTTATTCACATGTTTTGTAGACATTATTGTAGCTTCATATCGATGGTACTAGCTGCATGGGTTTACTGTAAGCAAATTTTCAAGTGGGCCGAAACAGGAAGAACCTGTTATAGTATTCGTATTCGTAGACGACACACCACCTCCGGACACATGTTGACGCACCACCCGCCGGCTAGTTGCATCACCAACGCGTTGAAAGTCAAGAGGGAGCGGGTGAAATTATTTGCTAATTGACACTACCACACCGAAAACACCGCAACCATATCTTACACGTCACGAAAGTTTTTAAAAGAACAGTTTGAGGAAATATATGTATATATGTACTCACCGTAGCCTGTCAATATATTTATAGTCATATAGTATTTATTCAAAAAAATATATCCAAGCAGAAAAGTGATGCACACAAAGGTGAAATAAGAAATAAGCATAATTTGTTTAGGTCTTAACATAGGTGTCAAAAGGTTCATCGTCTTCTTATGGGGCTTAGAGTTCGTTTTTACAATAAGGCTCCATAGTTAATACGTGAATTAGCTATTGGTACTTTTAAGCGACGTGTCAAAGCACAGGTTATAGGTAAATGATATTATGGTATAGAAATATGCCTGGCAATAACAGTGTCAAAACTAGGAATGTTGTGGATATAAAATTTCGGATCTGGATATAGATACGGATATGTGACTAATATTTTACCGGTTTCAATTACGGTTACGGATATGAAATGATTTCGGATTATCCGATTGTTTCGGATAATTTCGGTTACGGATATTACATGATTTACGACTTGGAAATAAAATATAATATATTTACAAGGTAACAGTTTAACTTTATTTCTAGGTATTTTGTAATATTATAATCTTAGAAAAAAACAATAGCCTTAAAAATGTTATATTAAAGACCGTCTAAAATGAAAACGAGGCGGCTAGCGTGTCGGCTCGGCCGGCGAAAATCTGTCACAACGTATTTTATTTAGGCTCTGCGACTATCCGAAATTATCCGAATTATTTTTATCGGATTCGGTTACGGTTATGGATATAATTTTATTTCGGATATCCGATAGTTACGGTTACGGAGCTCCATAACATTCCTGGTCAAAACCAGTTCCGCACAGATTGAAACTTAATGTATAATTGCCTTGTAATATTTTAAAAGATGTGTTGAGGAGTTTCTTTCGCTTTTTCTTCTCTCGTTAAAGCACTTGTTCGAAACGTTAGTAGAAGCAAAATATTACATATGTATGTATTTACAGAATACCTAAATGATTAAATAATTTTGAATTTAAATTTGAATACATCTTTCACTCTTCCATAACCAGGTCCATTGAGAGACAATTTTATTTTGCCACTGCCTCACAGTACAAGGAAATTTGCTTTCCAGAAGCACATGCAAACAAACGATATAATTATAGCAAATAATCAAGATTTGAGTACAACCCTTTGTCTGTCCGAGTTTTTCCTCAAACTTGTTCAGAAGTCAAAGCACCTAAGTACCAAATGGCAACAGAATCTTTATTGGTCAAATCTCCTCTTCCAATGGTCAATTTACGTAAAATAACTTAATAGTTAGTACACGCTTATGGGGTTATCAGTGACTGCGTCCGCTGTTATGCAGTTCGTAGTTGTATAATTTAATGAATAACTGAAATATTTTTATTTATTTATAATAGCATTTTTATCTTTAACCATAAACTCCACCAACTCGGCTATAGTTATAAAAGAATATTCGAATAAAATAAGACAAGAACCCGATGCAGTCGTTTGGAGTTTTGAAATGTTCTTTATAACTCCGGCGTCGTCTCGGAAATATGAAAAACCTTAAAGGTCCAGACGTGAAGTTTCTAACTAGTCTGGGCTGAATTTCACTTCACCGGCTTGTTACCGCTCGCCCGGTCATTTTCGACTTAATAGTTTTCTGTGGAGATTTAAAATACAGCCATTGAATGCAGTAAAAGTAATTTGCAAACCATATTTTAGCCATAGATAACCCCTACAACCGTAGATGACGTGTCAGTGACGTAGTTTTTATTGTTAAAGTAGAAACTCAGATAAATGTGCGGTGTCAACGCCCAATGCGTGCCTACAGTGCATCCATCGAGTAATATTTAAAACATAATGCACAACGTTATAAATACAATCGAAAGTTATATACACCAAATGTAACGTTCGGCACAACCACATAATTTACGAATACCCAGAAAATTCTCATCGTAAACCGAAAACGAGGTTGAAATCGTAGAATACAGTCGACAAAATCCCGACAAATGATTCGCTATCACACAACCGGCTGTGTAAAAACCGAGCGCTCTCGTCCGGAAACTTATCAATAAATGCATTCGGGTTCAGTAAAAATGAAACAGTGGATAGAAACGCAAGAATCGCGGAACGCAACACTTGCTCTGCTTGCTCATACACAAGACTAACTACAGAAGGCTCATTCCACCCCGAGCACAGTTATTTGCAAATATATCGATTAATCGACTTAGTTTTTTTCATTAAAATGTCCAGATATGCACGGTTCGCTGTAGGTGTTTTGAATCATATATTTGAATACATTTACACAATTTAATTTCAGTGTTTGATCTAAAATGAAAAACCAAAAACTATCCAATAGACGCCCTCGTTTGAATAATATCAGAATAACTTAAGTTAGCTTTAAACTCATTTTTAAGCTGCAAACACGAGCTATCTTACTAAAGATGGACTTAGCCAGTGTAATAGTCCTAACATCGCTCATTCAAAAACAACACGCGAGCGCAGCAATGGATCTGTATTGATTGTACCGCGACTATATTATATTGATTACATATAACAATGTAAGCATCGTTATTGTCTTGTTACCTAAAACTATGATTTTAAATCCTGTCACAACTGATATAACGATCCCGGATTGACAATTAAGCCCTGATCGTTAACAGTTTCGTTTGCTTAAATGATTATCGCTCTAACAACAGTCTTTTGATCATTGCATTCATCTCACGCTATACGTAAGCGTCGACTGCGATCGAAGAAATTTCTCAATTATTACAAAGTCTACTGAGAACACTAAATAGTCAAACTCTGGAAGAATATTTGTACGGATCGCCTGAAATGAAGGTTTTTTGGCAATTTTTGTCTTTCAATGTGATGGTAGTATACTCGTATGTATTTAAAATTACTACAAATATTATTCGTTGTTCGGTATCAACCCTCAGGAATACTAGTAACAATTCTGTATCCGATTTCCAATAACACTAAAATTGTTCTTTGAAGTAAACTATCGGCCCATCGGTTGCACAGGTGCGTTTGCTAAATCCGTGTGAGATAAAGAGTATTAAGTTCTAGCGAAGCACGAAGATAGTTCCGGATTTGGTAATAGAACCGGTCATTCAGGCGTTGTGTAATTTAATTTAAATAATCATTTTTTTTTATTACTTTTCTACGATAACAGTAATATTTACCAACCCTAGCTATCAATGGCGTGGCTGTGAGTAGGTAAAATTATATTCGAGCAACACGTTCGTACAAAGTAAACCTTCTACTATTATTTATTTTGTGACTCTACATAACACTTTAAATTTCATTCGGCTATCACTTTGTTTGCGATCTAGTGCTAATAGTTGAATTCGAATTACTTGATATGTTAATAGCTAGTTTTATATAATTAAAACAATCTACCTCCAATTTAATGCAACTTTATTATAGCACGTAACTAGTCACAACTAGAGTCTAGACTCATTAAACCATATTGTCGTCTCGAACATTATTTTTATTTGTCATGAATCCTTTGTGTCCAAGTATGTCTTTGTCATCCAGAATTACAGATATGTGGATATACAGGATGTGTGTCGTGAATGTACCAAACAATATATTTAAGCAGCATAGTATAAATGAAGATCATCAGAACGGACTCAATTTAAAAATACATACACTATCGGCACGGGTCATAACAATTCAAACTAATTAGCGTGTAAGCGCGGTGTTGCGACGTCTGCACTCGGGCGGCGGCGGGCGGCGCGCGCGCGCGACCTCTAGCGGCTCCGTCGTCCGCGAGTTTCACCAAACTCGATAATCGCCGAGCATCGAGAATCGCGTGCCGTCAGTGCGCCCGTGCGCGCAGCTCGAGCGTGACATGAACCTCTTCACGCAACTCCCCGATGCGCCCGCGCACATCGAAGTCGTAGAACCGGCACCCGAACACTGCTCCGCCGGTGCGCTCCCGCCGGAGGGGAACATCACCGTCCGCGACTACCGCCTCATTCATGAGAACATCCGCATGTACTCCCCCAGCGGCGACGGCACTTCCCACTCCAAGGATAAATTAGTGTCCAAATTTGACGTTAACACCGCGATATCTCCTACTCGCACCAAGATCCTTGAGCTGTTGAGACCCGAGGATCCAGGCAGAGACGCGCTCGAGGCCATAGTGAGGCCGATTCCACGACGTGGCCTCGTGCGACCTCTCGATGAGGATACGAGGCGCTTCCTGCAACGCGCCCTTACTTATCCAAACTCGACCGCGAATGTTAGTCACTATCAGCTCCAAGACCCAACTAAGACGAATGAAATCGAAACTAAAAATAAGAATGAGCGATCGCTGGCAGATGAACTGCGAGAGGCGGAACGGGATGAACAGTCGGGAGCTAACATTCGGCGGGAGTTTCAAAGGCGAGGTGGAGGGATCAAGGAGGCGATGGAAAGGGAGCGGTTGGGCAAACTGGCGCTCTCGGTCGAAGACGACGACGAGTACGAAGACAACGGACTGACGGCGGCAGCGCGGAAGTTAGACCAGCTGCTAGCGGAATCCAGGAACCTGCACGAGGAGCTGGCGGGCATTCACCAGGACATGCAGGTGCTGGCCCGGCGCGTCACCCGCCGCGACCTCTGACGCGTTGGTACCGACCCTATCCCCCCACATTCCTTGCAAAACCGCTTTAGGGTTGGCTGGTACCGTAAACAACGCGCTCTAGTAACCCCCGGCTCGTGTAACGCAATTTGTAAGCATTTACTTGCGTCGTAATCCTTTTGTGTGGAAACCGTCCATGTTTTTGTATAAGCACTGGTCAGAAGTAGTACAGTGTATGAAGATGTATTGTTCGGTCGGTTTACATCCATATCAAGTGGTAACGTAATTGCGTGTAAGAGATTAATTTACCTTGCTGATGTGTTCTAACCAAAGCAGTTAAATAAGGAAACGCCATTCGCAACAAACATTAAGAAAATTAATCGAAACAGGCATTTTTCTAGTACACAATTAAAACTCGTACAACCAGAGCGAAAATCTACATTTTGGACCAGTACTGCGGTGCCGTGACGGGCAGCCGTGGCTTCTGTCAAATTAAGCAATTTTTATTTTGAAACGAGAATCTAGTACAAAGTAAAAATTATTTAGGTGTGTGAAGTTCTAATTTGGAAACTAACCTATTTCGAATCACTAAAAGATTTAATTAAAATGTTACTCGTGAATTTCACTCAGATAAAAATTCCTAAACAATTCGTTATTACTGATGTGTTTGAAGTAGTAACGCAGTACAAGATACTGACGTTGACGACAATAACACATGAAGGTAATCGACGTGGGATCACATCCTCGCCCGGCATAAAACGGTGGCTTCCATATGCGCTTTCCTTATCGTTACGCTACCCTCGGTTGGTATATAACAACTTCCTCGTTCGCTAGGTGTGTGGTTTCATGATACAACCACACTTCGGACAGTACATACAAATATATACCACTGGTATGCGCTCACGAATACCTACTCACCAGTTAAGTGTCTTGAGTGTATCTATCTATCTATCTATCTAGAAACACGTATTGCGTAAGGTTTTTTAATACGTGCGCTCCTAGCGTTAATACCTTTATAATAGATTAGAGGCGTAATATTATGTACGTAATTGTTTTTTTGCCGCGAAACCAAAGTAGTGACAGTCTTTTGTCAATCATGGCATCATCTTAGATGGTCGAAACGCTGTACGCAAGAACTCCAATTTGAATGCGTATTGGAATTGTGACTTAATCCGTTCCTTTATTATTGAAACATTCCAACAAGAGGATTCTTCGCAATATTGTGTTCAATTGAGTAATTTTTAACGTCCAATGGTCCATTCCTGAATTGAAATCCAGACCTCTAAACTATAAATAAGACTTACTAGCAGTTCCGACACTCGTTGATCTGAAATAATTATATTTGAGTAGGAATCATGCCGGTTTATAAATAAACACGTCTATTTTAATAAATAATAATAAAACAAACTCACTGTTTCTACATTTCTGCATAGTTCTTTTAATATAGGCAACGGTTTTCATCGTGGTTTTTAACAACATTAAAAAAATCTATATGTAGTATGAATATACATGATATATTTAGCACAGATCCTGGGGCGAGGTGGGAGTAGTTTTGTTTGAAAGTGTCCCCCTATTAAGCCACCCATTCGTACATTATCATTTCTTATCGCACTGATTGTTTCCCAGGTCGTTACGTGCACGGTAACACAGATATTTTGCTCATTATCATTATAATTATGTTTCACTGATTTAATTGACTATTTACGTTGTTCGTAAGTCGTGCCGTAAGATCCAACTATCTAGTCCGTGATTGAGTTTTTATTACTATTCATAAGTTAATACTCTACTACAACCCCATCTTACGGTAACTGAATTTTGGAGAATAAGTACTTACTTAGCCAATAATTTATTATGTGACCATTCACTCGTACCATGAAGACGGCCAAATTATCGGACGAGAACAGTGACGCAAGCAAGAAGGTCGAGTCCTACGTAGTGTGAGTTACAAAAAATAAGACAAAGCACTTCGTTCGTAAAGAAGGGATATAAACCCGGTGCCGCGCCGTACGCGTTTACATCTGATGTTGGACAGGTGTTCCTAATACCTATAAACTAAATTATTATTATGGTGTTCGTTAGAAAAAACCAGTAATAGACTATAGTTATGGCAGTTCAGCTTCGATTTCAGTCACATATTTCTGATTTCCATAATAGGATTACATTATATTTTAAGATAGTCATAATTTTTTTGTCAAATGAGAACATTGCAACACAACAGTGTGACAATAATCAAAAGCAGTGATAATTACCCCAGTTGTAATAATTGGCGTCTTTAACTGACAAGCTGTATGAGTCCAGATATGGACATTAATGCTAAAACAGATTTTGAAATAATTCATGCGACAAAAACATTACGAATATCTCTACTTAAAAGATCGATTGTCATTTAACCACAAAAAGGTAAGTTATTTATTATTCTTGATAAAAAATATATATGTGAAGAGTTTTAGTATGGCATGGCAGAACATGATAAAAGCAGAATTAAATAAAACTTCATTAAAGAAACTTCGCCAGTTGTAACAAACGACTGATAGATAGATAGTTTCTTTATTTGTAAGGTAAAGTCATACAGACAAAAAGTAACTTATGTAATAATAATTATTATTATTACATAAGTAAGTACATCACCTTACAAAATGGATCCTACTCAGCATTATGCCGATGATACCAGCGCTGGTCTTCCGCAGGATCCAACAAGTGACACCACGCACTATATCCGCGCACAACTTACATTACCTTATGATATATAACACCAATAAAATAATAATAGAAATAACAGCTAAATAAATCACATTAAGGAGAAAAAAAAACAAATACAAAATAAAATAAAAGACACGAAATCAATATTGCAACACCATGGAGAACATAATTACAAACATTATATTATCTGTTACAATTACAATATGGCCATGCAATACAAACTCTGTGACCTCTGCGCGAACATTGCGGTTTACCAACAAAACCAAAACTTAACATAATTAACAAAACAATGCTACAATATAACTTAAAAGTAAACATTTTTTATAAACTGTCTGTTCTCTGATATGGCACTTGTGTCAAGTAAGAGTGTTTCCTGACTTCTCTGGTGGTTTAGCAAAAATTCTTTAAGTTTGACCTTAAATCCTTGAACGGTTTGCAGGTTCCTAATCGGTGGAGGGATGTTATTCCAACATCTCGAAGCTGCGTAGCGGAAACAACCTCTGAAAGCAGCTGTTCTATGTCTTTGTATAGTGAGCGGCTTCGAACACTTTCGAGATTCACAAGATCTTTGACTGGATGTCCAGGAGAGCTTATCGTACAAATAACCTGGTATATGATGTTTGATAATTCCAAAAAGAAGACATGCTAAGTGTAGCTTTCTGCGATGCTTAATTTTAAGAATTGCGATTTTATTCAGATAAGGCGTTACATGACCTCTAAACGGAATATTGAAGCAGAAGCGAGTACAAGCGTTCTGAAGCCTTTGTATCAGTTTCTGTGATCTAGATAAAAGTAGATAAAAGACATCCATATAGTTTAATTTCGATAAAACAAGTGACTCAATTAGCTGAATACGCAAGTTTATAAATGGCCTTATTTTATATAGAATTTTTAACTTGTAAAAACAACTTTTAACTACATTAGAAACATGTTTTTCATAACGAAGGTCACAATCCATATACAGTCCTAAGTTCCGTGCTCCATAAACACGTTCTATAGGTTCCCCCATGAGCAAAACATTTAGCGTCGGATTAGTATTAGCTAACTGGTGCTTACTGCCTAACAACATATATTTTGTTTGCGTTTATATTGCAAGATATAAGGGAATTTAATCAGCTAGAATTCATTAGACTTTTAGAAGCCCCTGCAAAAGTGCACAGCAATGCCCCCACTAAGATATTTGTCTAACAAATTATATGAAGCTTATCCTTTTTAGAGTGATTCAATATATTTTCAACTAATCTCGATCTAAGTCGATCTACTTGAAATCTGATTTTAGTATTTGATGCACATATACACAATGCGCTCAATTTGTTAGATTAAATTACAGTCGCTCAGCGGAGTAGAAAGAGCGTCTAACTTCACAGTTTTACATAAACTTGTTCCACCTATCCATCAACCCTTCGAAGTCCACTATTGGACATAGGCCTCTCCTATCTTCCACCACTCTGACCGGTCTTGAGCCCTCTGAATCCAGCGGATACTCGCTGTCTTCTTTAGGTCGTCACTCCATCTGATCGGGGTGCGTCCTATGCTTCCTTTGCCAAAACGTGGTCGCCATTCGAGGACCTATCTTCCCCAAGGGTTATCGGTCCTTCGAACTATGTGGCCAGCCCATTGCCACTTCAGCTGGCTAATTCTGCGAGCTACGTCGGTAACTCCTGTTCGTCTACGGATTGCATCATTTCGGATTCTGTCTGGTAGAGAAATACCGAGCATATCTCTCTCCGTAGCACGTTGCGTGACTTTGAGCCTATGTGCGAGTATAAGGCCTATAGTAAACACCACGTCTCAGATCCGTATGTCATCGCCGACGACACATGCACATAAACTGGTTAATCAAAACCATAACAGCGCTCGCTCCAATTAGATTGTATTTAACGTATCAATTATTACTTAAATGTACAGTACAGTATTAGGTATTCTTTATTAATTATTTATTCACGAACTTTAAGGGAAGTAATACTTAAGGGTGCGATCAGTAATTGGCGTTTAAAATAAATTACACATTTCTATATCTAAAAGCTTACAACATTATGGCCGGAAAACAATTTTTTTACGGATAATAGTATATTTGTTTCGTATATTATTATTATTCTACCTGTAAATACGGTACGTAAGAAGATGACGTTCTGAGTTTAAGAAATGAATTTGTCGGCTCACATACTCACAACCAGCACGTGTTTCTCCCAAAACGGTGCATTATCAGCTAAATGCCGTCGAACATAGGACGGTTAACCAAAACTATTATCGAAATTCCTAAACACAAGTATGTAGACTAAACCATACTGATCTAAAACGCAACTTGCAACTAATCAACCCACTCGGCCTCGTCAGACAACAATTCCCTGACGGATCTCAGTTAATCGCACTGAATTAATAATACGTAAAGCAGGTACTGTACGCGGCGTGCGCCGATCACGTGCGTACGAGGTTTCCTGTTTACGTACGGCTACAATTGGGCCGGTTCGGAAGTACGGGCTGATCAAAATTTTACGACGGCTTCGTGAATAATAGGGTTTAAACCGCGGTTTAAACCGCCGAAACCGCCAGTGGCTGCCTGTCGTTCAAATACGATTAAAAATAAATGGCCCAATCATTCACACACAAAACTTTTTTAATGTCCTTAGTGAGCGGATCATTGAATGTTAATTACACTTTAATTCATATAAACCTGAAATTAATTACCATCTGATAAAGTTATCGTTGCCGAGACAGTAATCACGCGACTAAACTGAAGTGGATTGCAAAAAATCTAGTCGGTGCCTGGTCTAGTTTGTGTTAAAAAATCTAGTTTGTGTTAAATGACAAAATGTATATTTATAGCAATGATACAAGTTAATCGACTGAATATGTATGAGGAGCCAATTTATATTACGTTTTTTGACTAGATTGTAGATTATAAGAGATAAATGATTTAAAATGTAATACATTTATTCATCAAAATTCTGTCGGAGTCATTTAAGCACGTCTTATTACTCCGTAATGGTTGCCAGAGAATAATCGACGATACTATATACTACTACTATAGAATACTATATACTATTGCTAAGTATTTATTAGTTACAAATATCTTATATTTCCCTGAACTTTAAACTTCAGTAGCTTGGTTAGTTTATCATTTGGAAAAATTTCAAGTTTGGTGGTCACTCTATTTGTATCTAGCTTCGACGTGTAAACGAAAGAAGTTAACCTACACCTAAATTTTACATTAAAATACGTATAACTTCAATTTGGATTTTGGACATTAACCGTCATTTCATTTGAACCGCACATTGTCCCTGACCGTCTTAAAAACTGTGGACGCGAATAACCGGTTAAACAAGTTAATTGTTATTTATCGTGTTACTATTACGAATATAAAATGTTATCAGTGCGGATGCGATTTGACTCAAATCGTTAATTAAGTCTTAATTTTTTTGGTAAATAACACAGGCGCTCACAACTTGGTTCACATACCTGTAGCGTTAATTTTATATAAAATCCTTTTATTTTTGTCGTCTGCCAGTTACTTGTCAATATCAATGTCTAATGTTAAAAAGTCTTTGATTAAAATTTAAAGTTTTCTTCTAGTGTTTCAAGTACAAATTTTACCATCTCAAAGAACCTTTTGTTCTGAGTTGTTTAGACAAAACCCCGTGCTAAATATATTATTTATAAATCAGTTATATTTAAGTGTTTTCGCACAACGCTATAAATCGACAACTGTAGCGATATATGTATGTCGGCCAGATATTGTAAGAATTTTATGAAGGCCTTTGCTCGTACACGAAATCATTTAAATTAACCAAATCGTTATTTAGTCACAACGGATCGCGGTACAGTTCCTAGAAGACTTGTGCACTCTGCGACGGTTGAATCCAGAATGATGTCGCCTCCCGCCGACGTTCACACTCCTAGACTCTGCACAGCACCACTAGATGGCGCTTGCTTTCCGGTGCAAACGTAGTAGTCTATTCGTACGGACTCGTTACATTAAAATATCCGTACTCATGACCAGGATGCGACATGAATATATTATTTGCTCATACAACATCTAACATTTTCTGAGTAATTGTTTGTCCTCGTGTATTTTTAAATCAACTTTTAAATACAAATCAACTTTGACATACGTAAAATACAAAGTACCATATTATAAACCAATCCTCTTCATTTTACAATATTTAGTGATTGATCTAAGATAGTATCCACCTCGTAATATCTCTCTAATCTCTAACCGATAATTAAGTACATTTTAATATACGTAATGGTGGTTTAAATAATATATGATTCTAGTTAGTATCATATATATGACTTTAAGCTAATATCATTGCAGACATTATATATTTTATCTGTACCGGGTACTCACAATAGTACTATATAGTAGGTACACCGATATTTCAACTCAGCCTTACGAACATGGTGTCAGGACCAATAAGGTTGTCTCCCCAGAGAATTGAGCAAATAATTATTTACATAGCTAATACAAATTATTTTCCAATTTAAAACTAATATATTTAGAAATACTCATTTCTATACACGTTGTAGTTCTGTTTTCGCTTATTTCTTAATTAATTGTATTATTTGTAAATATATGTATATTTACTGCACCAGCTCAACCCGCAGCAGCGGCTTACACCTATCAGCACGTCTCTCGTTTCACCTATTAAATTTACGAATATTTGGTAAAATAAGCCATTATTTAATTCTTGATCCTCTAAGAACTGCGACGCTGTTGGTAAACTCGTCTCCTACCTTGACGCTGTTTCCGATCTGAACGCAGAATATAAGTTACTTAACAGTGCTCCCTCAATACTAGTACCGTAGTTTCTTTTTATGTCAATAGCCGACAAACGAACAGACGAGCCACCCGATGGTAAGCGGTCACCGTCGCCCGTGGACATCAGCAAGACCAAAGGTATCCCCGATGCGTTGTCAGCCAGGGAATGAGAAGAAGGTAAGAAAGCAAGTACTGGCTCTCGAACCCCCAGCCGGGACACGACGAGTCGTTTGGCGTTCGTTGTAAGCGAATTCGAGGGTGTAATGCGAGATTGAAACTGCGGTTATTTAAAGAATCATGCTTTTCACCTGACGTGATTCAATGTGTTACACTTAATTTTGTCTTAAATGCAAGTTGAAGCAAAAATGTTTTTATAAACTTACATTGTGTTCTAAAAAGGTAATTCAGTTACAGTATTTAATAACCATTAATAATAATGTAGCTTTGCACTAAGCAACTCGACTTCCAGGAGCTTTGTGTGTTATCGGTGAAGTATAAACTGGGGCCAGGGAAATATGACTAGATGACGTGTTATTCAATGTCACTAATCTACAGTGACGATATGATATAGTAGTCAGTCCGAGGACTGCAATGGACCTTAAACATCCAACATCGAGGTAGTATTTATTGTTAAATTAAAATAAATAGGTAGACAGTATCTATAAAACTCATCTAGTCACCACGCATTTTGTTTTGTAATCGGAGGGCCATCCTACTGAGGAAGTTTCGTAGAACATGATGTTTCAAACCGCATATGAGAAGTTTTCAATACCTCGCATGATGATAAATACATCTTATTTGCACTCACCTATTTTTTTAATAACAAGTCTGGTGGCAAATAACCACAATCTATTCAAATCAAAATTTTGAACTCCCCTGCAGATGGTAGCACGGTGATACAACCCAGTCGTATTACACTCAGTTCCATAACATTGTTACATGTTGTCACAGGCGCAGTCGGTGCGCGCGAGCAGGTGCGCGGCCGCGGCGCGCGCCCTGGGGGCGGAGTCGCGGGCGCTGCGGTACCTGGACGACGTAGTTGCGCTGCTGCGCGGAGACGTCGGCGCCGCGGCGCGCGCCCGCGCCTGGCCCTTCGCCCTCGGCCGGCGCGAGCCGGGACGGAACTACGTCGTGTGATATCAGGTAGACAAACATTGATAATGTGGCGTTATTAAGTAAACGTGTAAACCTGTTCATGAGGTTGCAGCACACCTCGTTGTAAATAGCTACTATTGTCGAAAGGCATCTAAAATCGACAAACAGTGTTATAACCCTATTTGAAATCAGGAACTCGCTATAAATTCCTGACAATTTAAAAGTATCGTCTCTATCGTTTTCAATATGTTGCAGATATACGAGATGTAGCAACACAGTACTGTGTACAACGTACACACGATCGGTCGTTCTACAGGAACGGTCGAAGCATGGCAGTGACCATTTATGATAATGGAAATCTGACTACTAAAAATTATTTCAAAAACATCCTAACCTCGATAATAATAAAAATCCTGCCACCATCAGAGATTATCTGAGACGCTCTCACTGCGCAGCCAAGAGCGGCACCGTCATGCTACAATATTAAATATTATCTTAAAAATTTATATCTTCATCTTCAAAGCTCGTACTGAAACGCATAAAACATCGAAAACGCCGCCGGGTCCAGCGGTTCCCGGGCGGCAATTATGTAAATAAGTTTACTTATGCGTAAGCGGCGCGCGCGTGCCCAGATGAATTAGCTAACGCTGTATAAAGCTACTTCAAATACAAATATGACATTTTTCAAATAATTTAGCCAAGCCAGAGCGAACCGAAAACATAACGCCGCTGCGTGTGCTGAAATAGCCCCGACATTTGCTTTGCTTGACTTATTTATGAAGCTTTCATGTATCTATATACGATAATATGATAATTCATGTTCTAAGTTAGAGATCTACTAGTCATTAGCACGTAAAGCAGACTGAAATACGTGTAATTATATATTAAAGCACTATTAACGCTATAATGATAAGGGTTTGTTGATTACCTCCACTGTTGAAGCATGACAGTTTGCATGACAGAAGCAGACAGACACACAGAGCATGACGTTTCTAGATGAAAAGAAATGGCTATAATGTAATTTAAATCAATCCCTTTGAAATACAGAAACAGAAAGATAATTTGCCCAATTTATGGAAGGTTGAAGATTGATTAAAAGAGTACACACCTGTAATTTACTAATGAATGAATGCATAAAAATAGTAATTAATTACAAGATACTTATACTACCGTTTTTTTAAATTCCTTTTAGTTCCCATGAGGAACGAGTACTGTATCGACTGTGCAGTTCCCTGGATGACGGATAGACGTGAATAATAATAAATCTGAGTCAAGTGAGACCGTACCCTGCTCTGAAAAGTAATTTTACAGTACAAACAAATTCAACCCCAATCACTAAGGACAAGAAAGCGAGCCTAGACAAAGACGAACCCCAACCTATTAAAACTAGCGAGAGACATTAACAAGACGTTAAAAGCCAATATCATTGTAATAACAACCCACCGAATACACACCCACTCGACCGCTGACGCGGAGCGAACGGCGAACGATACAGCTGGTTTAATAAATCGATTTCTTCGATTATCGTGGAAATAGCAAATTATCATACAGCACGGAGCATGACGTGATAAGTGGCCACTGCAGCCCATGGATGTTCATGACCAGCATTAAACGGGACCCCAGTCTTATTTGCAACCATTAACCCGGCATTGATATATTGTGCTGCAAATCACGGTGGAGATTCTACGCTTCCTTTACAAACGAGTATTCCTTCAGTTTTTCACAAAAACGATATTGAATCTCATCAACAAGCATTTTCTTTTTGTCATTTTTAGGGTGCCGTACATCAGATTTAGAAACGGAACCGTCACGTTAATGGACGGTGAGGACATTTATGAATCCAATTGTGAAACAAATAACATTCATAATATATTAAACTATGCAAAGGATGTTTATTGTCTATCAGCTTTTTCTAAGAGATAACTTAACTTTCATATGAAATAATTTTGTCAAAATTAATTGTACCCATAATCAATACAATTTAACGTTGAGTACATAAATTTTGCATTATGAATATTTAATACCTAGAAAATAATCATGGAAAATGCTATTCGAGACAATTTATGCGGTAACATTTGCATTTTTGTAAAAGTTTAATTTGGCTTTTAGTAATTGGGATATATCGTTAGTTTTTCGTCGACATTGCGACAGTCGCCGTGAACTTCAGTCACGAAAGCTGCCACTAATCGTAAATTATAATCCGCGCCGCCGTCACGCCCC
>PDGT01000085.1:740201-750654 GCA_003671415.1 Megathymus violae | reverse complement strand
CTTCGTCCCGGTCCCCGTCCATCTCGCTCAGTACGATCGGATAATAATAAATTGTGTTTCAGTGTAATACAATGGATTTTAAAATAATTTAATTCCTGAATGCAACGATATGCAACACAAAACTTTTCAATACGCAGACAATAGTATTGTATGAAAACGGAAGACGCTTCGTTTATATTGTCTTTTTCTTAATGCAATACGTTACGATTCAAAAAAGGTGTTGCAGAAGATATACGAGGATGCTATCAATAATACGACCCCGTAGCCCAGTTGGTAGTGACCCTACCTGCCGAGCGTGGGGTCCCGGGTTCGACTCCCGGCCGGGGCAGATATTTATGTGACAGATAAATGTTTGTTTTCGGGTCATGGGTGTTTGTGATGTGATAATTGTGTATGTCCATGCCACCCGCAACACAGGGAATCCTAGTGCGGGGGTGTGAGTGTGTAAACTTTTTTTATTAATATGTAAAACGAATTCGGAACAATTGTAAGATATTATCAGAAAATCGTAACATCTGTATCTGTCAGCATACTCGTAGTGGGTCCCTATGAAAAAATATCACCAATAAGATCGAATACACTCAAACATGGAAACACTCAACTGTAAGATGATCACGAATAAATCTTAGAGCTTTCGTAGATCTTAAGCTTAAAAGATCTAACAGCTTTAAATATATGGTAATAGATGACAGTAACATTTCTTCATAAAAATAATAAAACACCGTTTTAATATGATTTTGGCATGAACAAATTTGTTTAAATATTGTTTTAAGTCTACTTTTATATTAGCCCTGAATTTATGTCATTTTGTAGCCTTCACATATTTTCTTTTTTTTGTTTTTTCCCCCTCTCCAGTTTATGATATATGTGTCACATTTCTGTGGTTTTATACATTTTGCGCAACATCTCATTTCCACTAACATTCATTCCACCGCCTTGTATAAATGGGCCGTCTTCGTAACTGACGGATTTAATCAAGTGATCATTTACCAAGGAAAGTATACTTTTATCCGAACACGACTTCTTTATTTTTTAACCTATTACACCTGTAATAGTTTTGTAGTAATTTGTAGTAATTAACTTATTATAACTTCAGTAAAGTTTCATCAAATGATGGTAACCATAAGTATTTTTTTATTAATTTTATTATTACTTATTAATATTAATAAAGAATAATAAAGCCAATTTATAAGCAACGAACCCCGATGCCCGTGTGACGCCGGATTAAATTTTCAAACCGCAACATCAGTATATGATCAAACTGATCATATACCGTGTTATCCATGTGTTTTGAACGTCCACGATGTGTCGTATCGTGTTCATGTCGCCGACATTGACATCAATGTTGGGAAATAGAGTTTATCCGATATTATACATCGCGAAACGCAATGTCGTTACATTGACCCAGTAATTAGACAACATTGAGGTTTCTTTAATTATAATTCCGGCCCATCTCATACCCTTGACGTATCCGTTGCGCCAGGCATAAATAGATCCTCATTACAGGTTTAGATGCCCGTGCCTGCGCGGGACGTCACCCGTCACCCGTCACGACCCCGTCGGCTACTCACGACATTCCGTAACGCGGATAACTAATTACACGTTGAAACTTACAGAGTTCCATCGTAGACGACATTCTTCGTACTTAGATATGTACACGACATCAACTTTATCGTGTTATCAACATGCCCATATTTTCACATAACTTGGAACGGTTCTGACGTTTGACGTATCTCTGACGTAAAGCAAATATTTCATACTTTATATTTGGAAGTGGACTTACTTCCTTAAACCCAGACTGCGCGTATTAGGAAGCTCCGCTCTTCCGGTAGCTCCATCTAAGTTATAAACTACACTCATAAATATGCTTCTATATATGTACATATCAAATAGATCAAATAGGTGTCAAATTTAACAAATAATATAACAATGTGAATGTAAGAACGTTTTGAGCTGTACGTGCATGTGTTGTGTATTTGTGTCTGTGTGTGTGCTGTGTGTGCATTTATACATTTGTAATGTGTAATTTTTTCATATATTCATATATAAATTTTTTTTATTGCGTGCTCTATAGCAATGGATGTCTTCGTTGCAGGTACTTATGCTACAGTATATTTTCTTCTCTTTTTTAAGATAGAATGATTTATTGACGAAATTTAAAGTAATTTTGGTAAATATGTGCAGCATATATCAAGGTAGATGATGTCGAATTGTAATTTTGCATTCGGTTGATATAATCTCGGGCATCTGAAGACCCATGTAACCCAGTAAGAAAGAAAAATAGAATCTAAGCGACAAGCAAAATATCAAAAGGAAGCAGATGAAACGATAGCCACTCAGTACGACGGGTACTGACTGAATACGGATACAATTAAAAACAATGAGCTGTAAATTAAATGTTGAATGGGATGGGTGGCGTTGAACGGTGTAAAATGGAGTGTGGCAATGTGTGAACGTTTAATACGATAACTGAAGGTCTAACAGCTATTTTATTTGGTCAAGCCATAAATATTTCTACCAATTAAAAACCTTCGAATTTTACTTTTAGCTGAATTCAAATTTGGAGCGCATTCATTATGTTACAAGCTGCGATCATTTTCCGCCATCTCATAATATATGTTTATCGAGGTTAATATTAAACAGAACTATGAAATGGTGCTAAAGAAAATATAATTTCAGTACTTGGTTATGGAGGCGTCGATCATTTTGAAGGCACTTCAGAATGTTGGTATCAGCCGTAGTTATACAGATTCTGTCTAGGACTCTGTCTCCTATCATTAAACAAGACCATGGCTCGACGCCTATTTTCGATATACCTTAAATCAATGCCTACACTTAATGAGGTTGCATCGATCAAAACACTAGTTGTCCGATAAGTGGGTGTAAGGCACGGAAATATCCCCTATATTATTGGAAAAATGTTCATGACACACTGTAAAAGAAAAATGACAAAGTGTACGCACATCGCCGTGTAACCTCTCCACAATACACTTTTCACAAGTGCACCATAGATTTTTGGCAAGTCTACATCTGGTCACAAGGGCCGAATTACCCAAAACTTGGCTCAAAGCCAAGATTCCGGTGTTTATAAGAGTTTGACCCCCGTATAGCCCAGATCTGAATCCCTTAGACTATAAATTATGGTCAGTTTTAGAGGACACGGCTCTATGACAAGCCTACATTGAGCCATTTGAAAAATGTAACAATATTAATGCCTTAATAATAATATTGTTAATATATTCATCACCCAAAACCTTACCACCAAGCAGGTCGACTTGTATCGTCTCCTGCGACATACTGTTCTGCCAGTATGGAATTGTGGCCAAAATTGTATTGTAAACCATTTTGCTGATTATATCGTATATTTAATTTACTTTAAATTATTTTCTGTCGTATAAATAGAATAAGATAAAGCAAAATAAAAACTTAAGTATATAATAAATAATACAATACTTCTGTATCGTTCTCTTATCTCGCCAACATCGTTCGTTGTGTAATTAATATGCATGTTTGTTTGTTGCAGGAGATATCGTCGGGTTCGTGACCCACCGCCGCCCGCGCCGCCGATACGAACGAGTCCTGGTTCAGAGTGATTGCGGGCTGCTCCGACAGCCGCCCTGTGAAAGATCTAGTTATGATTTAATACGAACACGCAATTATTAGGACCGTCATCAACGAGCCACGAACGGTTAAGAGCACCTCAAATATTTCACGTATTATACGTCAGGTGGATGAATGGACGCTTTTTAGGATGTACGAAGTTTATATGTAAACAATGATCTGTATTATTTCAGAAAAATATTTCTAGTATCCGCTGAGGAAGTTGCACGTGTTTGGAAAATAGTTTTCGATAAATGTCATGTTCCCTTCCCCGGTCTTCCGAACACCGAGCAAATATACCTAGGAAGACATGAATAAATATGTTATGTTAAACTTTGTTAACCCGTATGCATGTGCGCCATTCAATTATTACGCCTGCCGCTTTAAGAATCATGTATTAATCTTGCAATTTAAAATACTCCACGGTGGCTAGTCTCTTTAAAAGCAGAGGTAAAATGTAATTTAGTGTTGTTTTATACTGTTGGTGAATATTGTCAATGTAAATGTTGTGCTATCCAACAGAGAGCACGAACCTCGGCGTTCTTGTAAGACTGATATTTTCACGGTTAGTGAATAAGTTATGTAAAGTTTCTGTAATGATTCTTATGTATAATTTATAATAAAGTTTATTTAATACTTACAACTATTTTTGTTAACAGCGATGGAAAATCATGTAGAAGGATCTTTTCCGCGGGTTCGCTATTTCACCACAACTCGCTCGATAAAGTGAAATAACACCGAAAGTATACTCCACAAAAACTACCCACTACCTACTTAAATACAGATAAAAGGTGTCTTTAGAGGTAGTACCAGGAACCTTCACCTTCAGGAACCTGCCGTGCGAGGTTCGATTCCCGTTTGGGGAAGACATTTATGTGACAGATAAATGTTAGTTCTCGGGTTATGGGGAGTTTGTGATGTCATATTTGTGTATGATACGTATATGCCACCCGCAACACAGGTAGGGTGAGTGTGTAAACGTTAAAAAAACAATTGTCTGATTTTGATCTCTTATATCGAATACAATCAGGACGCGGTCCAATATAGCACCGCGATGGCGCTAGTTCGGTAGTTCTTGATTGCGCCTATAAATTATTCTCGTATGTCTATATTTGCAGCTTTTGCTACGCCAAGTACATACATAAATGTTAACAGTCCACAAGCGTGATCCAACTGACCACATCGAGGGTGCGCCCGAACTTCGAGGTCGGCGGACGTTCGCATCGAGCGACAACCGGCGAGCGCTCGGCTACCGGCGGCTATTGATTGCGACAATAGTTCATTACGTCGAGTGTACATCTAAACAGAGTAATCTCTGTCCGTGACAGCGTGACGAGCCCGAGCGGCACTCGATATCCCATGCGATTATTACGATGGTTCGTTCATGATATCGTACAAGTAACCGGACCGGATATATATGTATAATCAGCTATGTATGAATATATCCAAGTTAACTAATTGTGTGCTGCATATTCACTTTTATTCGTTCAAAAACATGTTTTAAAAACGGCACAGTCAATGAACCGTTAGCCTACTGCTTTACCAAATGAATAAACTTGTCTGTCTACGCGGAAGGTTACTCGCACTCTTGTTCGCTTCACACCAAAACCAAATCGCCATATTTCACGTCAAGCAACGTTTAGCAGTCCCCGCAGTCGCGTCATACGCAAGTTACAAGTATAACACCCGCAATGTGTTAACGTCGTTAAACGAGATGTGACTATAGTATAATTTTTTTCTCCGTGCAGTTTGCGTCATGAACAGTCGGAGCGGTGAAGCGAGTATTTTTCTCTCTCTCCCACTCACGGGACTTAAGGGCGGGCGTAGTGATGCGCATTATTGTTGTCGATAAGCGTTATCGATATGGTGTTTAGTTTTGTCATTATGTGGGATTGTGATAAAAATGAAAGAAAAATAGATAAAACAACGTATTTATTAAAATAAGAATAATAATGATTCCAAATAAATTATATTAAAAATAAATATAAATACTTATATCTAAGTTTAAATCGAACAGCAAAAAAGATAATAATGATCTTTATATCTTACATCTAAAATTAAATCTAAAAGTATTTACATTAAAATTCTACATCAGTCATCAGAGTCATTGTCATCCACATGAATTACGAATTCTTCTAAATTAGCATTGCATTAATTTGCAGGTATTAGGTGGGGGTAATGATGAAAAACAAATCATTTAACAATTGACAAACAATGATCGTAACATAACAATATCGCCGCACCCTTTGTATACCGCACCGCCGCCGCATACCTGCCTTCGATGACTCATTTGTTTCTATCGACAATGGCGTTGCGCCCGCGCAACATGCTCACCGCGCTAGCCGACTTATCTATTATGACCCAAACTGCACAGAGAAAAAAATTATATTATACATCTATCTCTGGAGCTCATGTCAGTTTCGACCGATTAAGAGATATGTAGACGACGAAACTTGGATGTGGATAGCCAGAGGCGACGTCTCAGGAACACGATGGTACCTGTGAGGGCATCTTAGTATAGTTTTTAACTTAATATAAAATTGGTTAAGTCTTGTGGAAGAAATTTAAGAGATGTTTTATGGGCCAGATCGGGCACCTTTCCAACCTCTGATTTCGTAGTGTAGTTTGGCCCTAATGCTATACATCGTACAGGCAAAAGATATCCCAAACATCTTCAAAAATGGAACTGATAACGCCATCTAGATTATTGGTTTTCACTCCTAAACAGATTTCCCTAGGTTCAATTCCTAGATAATTGGACAAATTGATCTAAGTCACTAGACTTTCATTTCGTCACATTTTGTTGCTCACGTTAATCAAATATCTAAATTTAGTATAGTCTGTGTAACAATAGATAGGGAGTCCTCATTAATTTCACGAAAATAGAACGTTTCGGCTAGACAGCTTGACGTTTTCAACTGTCTTACAATTTATGCCCAATCAATGTTCATAATTAAAATTCATTCTGCAAGAGCCTCGGCTTAAGGTTGAAAATAACAGATCTGACTCCGTGGGTCGCGTGCTCGTAACCGCCTAATTGGGCGGGCGGCGCGCACCGCCGACAGTACTCCGTCGCCGCCCGCCCTGGCCTCGCCTGCAATCTGTGCAGTTCAATTATAATACACTTAAAAAAATATGATGTGACAAATAAATTTATCTTCGTAACTCATGGGTACTGTTCGAAATTGATAGAGAAGCTGGGAATTTTCCTGAAAATTTAAGATCAATTTAGGACGTGGGAAACTGTATTTGATTTTTTCCAAAATTGACGAGTTCTTCGCTTCGCATCCGACATTCCATTGCCGATAGACCCTTTAAATGTTTTAAAACTGCCATCGCGATTTTCCAAAACTTCCATTTATAAATTGAACGGGATCGTAAACCAAAAACGTGAGCGTAGGCAACGTATAATTTTTATCGTTCGAAGCTACTGAATCGGAAGGAAGATAATAAATTGGCTGTCCCAAACAACTGCCGATCACGAACTGACTTTGTCGGCGTCATTGCTGCGAGTGCCGCCAAGGCGAGTGGTTCGGACCACAACGGGAAGTAACTGTGGCTCGTGGTGTTTCGAAAGTTTAAATCCAACGCAGAGGTGACAAGTGGAGCTGTCGAAGTCGCGGGCGCGTCGGAAGCGGCAGATTTGATCGACGATCGACTTCACAATGAGGCTCGCCCGTTAGTATTTACTACATATTACATATTAAAGCTATGCGCTGGATGGATCTGGGATCGTGTTGAGTTTGCACTATACTTAGTTTTGCACGTAACATATTACGTTTACTATGTATCTTACTCGTGCTTAAGTAATGATCACATCGCACGACCATCACTACCAACAGAGACTAGACCAATTATTGTAATTAACCAATGTATTGTACGTCTAAATATGTCTGTGACGTATAAATACTTCGATTTTTATATACACGAAAATTTAATTTTTCATTTATATTTTTTATGTGAATAGCTGGCAAACGACCAGATGCGCCACCTCATAGTGGACGGTCACCGCCGCCCATTGACATCGTGGGTTCCAATAAAGACATCTTTGACGCTTTACCGGCCAAAAAGATATCGGAAAACTCGCATTTTAATAGGTTCTGTGAAAAATTTGTTTAATATTTTCAACTCAACAGATACTTCAACTAAGACTTTAACTAATGCTAGTCACTCACTCACACACAATTGTATATTAATTATCTTCTCATTTCAAACAGACTTAGACCCACACATTACACCTGGAAATGTTACAACGAACTTTTGATACATTAAAAAATTGTATCGTTCTTCCGTAAAAAATATATCTCTATCTCTCTTGATATACATACATAGCTTCCCAGTAATTATAACCGATCCAAGTTTTGCCTAATCAGGAAAACTTCGTTCGAAGGTTCTTATCATTGATAAATAATTTATATGAATCGTTATTAATAAAAGTACGAGTACTTGCTACAAGCATAGTGTGCTATAGCTTGCTCTATATCGCATGCTTAAGTATCACAAGTTTGATAGAAAAAACACATAATTCATCTTCCCGAGACCTCTGGTAGATGGAACGATCAAAACTTTTTTTATCGTCATCACCGCTCCAACACTCCCACCTGGCGCCATACACCGCCAAACCACACATGTATCAAAGCAATCTGAGTATAACATCTAGAACCGCCGATCTAAACCAAAGAAAACGTATTTGGAGCCACGCTGGTCGCACGGAACGATTGATGGCAGTTGAAAGGCACACAAGACGGTAGTTCGTATAAAAGACGTACCTACGATTCGAATGATGTATATTAGCTATATACATACATACGAAGATTATGTCGTTGACTTAATAATAAAATACCCTTCACGCGTTCCGCTACGCTTGATTCTCTAACAAATCGCTGTACCGCATGCAATTAAACAAACCGTAGGTACCGCGCCCGAACAGGTATGACGGGGAAAAATTGCTGGAAGGTACCTGTTTCATGTAAAAACACCAGGCTTTTAAAAACAATTCCGGAGCTTCCACCGTGCGGCGTGATCCCCCGTAGCCGGGACCTCATCGCCGGGCTAATACCCGCTTTAATTATGTACACAGTCGTAAAGAGAAACGTATACATGTACCCGCTGAAATTTCCCGATTGTTTTAAAACGTGGTTTTCGTCGGCGAAAGAAAATATTAAATTTTATATTATTCAAGATCCTTAAATTTGTAATAATTAAATCTTGGATAAAATAATTGCTAGTACAATTATTTCCGCGTAAAGCTGATGTGCTCGCCGCTGTTCCAGTAGTTATAGAATCCTTGTATGATTCTCTTTGCAAAATCTATCGTATATTGCTCCCTCTCCACGGGAATACATTATTGTACTGTATTTGTACCTGACGAACGTAGCTTTTAGTAATTATAACCATGTCGAAGGATCGTGCGACTCGACTTGCCATAGGGGGATGGGAATCCGACCTTTTCACGCTGCCCTTACATATTGATATTGAAAGGTAGATGAAATATTTCGTTAAGGAATTACCTACAAACAACTGCATTAAAAACAATCCAACAAAAACATTGTTCAGTTAGTAATAAAAAAACCGTTGGATTCAACTTGATTAAGTTTTATCAATATTTATGAAGATTATTCATATTATTTATCGGTAAAAACAAAAAGTTACGTTTAGCCTGCAATACAAGATTAACAGATCATTTATTCGTAGCGATCCCATTGTTATCAAAATAAATTCAAAATACTTTATTTAATTAAATATCACAAATACTTATTGGCTTTACAAAGGTCCTTCAAGTTCGAGGAGAAAATACGGCGAAAGGAATTGTTAATTTATTAAGTGTTTTTTATCGTAAAGCCGACCTCCTCCTGACTTCGTTTGAGTTCAATAATTCATTATTATACATACACACTTGATATATAGCCTCTGTTCATCCAGACTACTGTACCTTTCAAATGGTAAAAGATTTTTTTAATTAAGTGCTGTGGTTTTAGAGATTACTTCCCGCATATACACAAACTCAGAAAATACACGCTCCCTTTATAATATTAGTACTGACATAGACTTACACAATACACTAAAAATATACATTACGTAGGTAATCATAAGCAAGTTACGTGAAATTTACAAATCTGACATACTCTCGGACATATGAAAAGATCAAATTCTCCAATTGGAAATAATGAGTGACTTTTAAATTTAGTTAAAACAGAGGTGCGTGATAAAAGCGTGAATACATAGCATAGCGATACGCTATAACTTATGAGTGTGTATGCGGCGTTCGCTTTGATCTTGGCTGTTATACTAATTACGATGTTATACAAACATAGCACCATGACACTGTCTGTGCGTTTGCTGATTCACTGTTACCAGTAATATTTACAATACAATTAAGACGCGCTCACATTTGAGGACTATCGGTACAACGACATTATTACAATAACTGTGAGAAGTTTATCATAGCACTTTCATGTCCAATACTACTCACACGGTATTACTGAAGCACGCGCGAATCGATTTTACGTATTTATTTTAATACCTACAATAGTTTAGTGTTTTATTCTCATTAAAATAAACAGACGGATTTTAAAGGTAGCATAGCATAATAGTACTTGTATTCTATATCGACCAAATAACTCCAATATTTGTGGACAAACTGAACCAATCCCAAAGTAAACGCTGACACACACCACACACACTCGTACGTTCACGCACACACATATTCATCCCCAAAATCTCAGTGATCATTCGGTATTATTACTTATAATTTATAGTATTTAAGCCATGTGTAAACCTCTCTATGTAATATGTATAAGCGCAATATATTGTAAAATTTACACTATAGGACATGTATTACAGGGGTTCATCT
>PDGT01000085.1:727620-737977 GCA_003671415.1 Megathymus violae | reverse complement strand
GAGTTCGGCACCCATCTCTACAATTCTCCTCTCCTCTAAAAAGGTCAGCCACAGCTCTCCTTGCGGTTTCTACATAGATATACGGTGAGAACTAGTTATAATGATCGCCAGTAAACCGAAATCAAATCAAAACGAATTGAAAGTGAGCGACAACAAACATTCAGAGTGAGACTAGAAACATAAGTGATTGAACATTTTAATACTTCATGATTTTTTGAGCGCTTCACTTTTTTACTATAGTCAAATATTAATAAAGGGTCAACGATGCCTTAAAATGTTTCACTTCGTCAATGATTACCTTACGAATTATTTTTTGGCGATATGCGAAATAAATCTTGGTTGGATCATATTTTTATGTAATGTCACTTATTAGTTGCATAGCGGTGGCGCAAACTATTAGTTAAAGCTTATAAGTTATAAAAGAAATACGTTCCGGGAATGCTGTATGGAGATCCATACCACACGGCAATTATAAAAATAACTTAAGGATTTTTTAGCGCAAAATAATATACAGAATTAAAGAGGTTTTAATTTACTAAAGTATATAACGTACAGACATACAGAGGATGCAGTATGTGTGTGACGTTGATGACGTTCTTACCCCAGATAAAATACGACTGACGGTTTTCTTTATTCGGTTAACTTATAAAAAATCATCTGCATAAATTTCATGATGCGTGTATATTTTAAAATTTTATTTACGGTCCACACAGCTGATAATCTTTTTTGGTTAAAATTGACCCACACATCAATTTCATCATTATACTACGGTATGTGACCTGAGGTTCTATTTTTAGCTGTGATTTTCAATTAACAGTTAAGGGGAAATGTGCCCGGCGACTAGAATAAAGGATAAGTCGTAATAATCCCATAGTGCCGAGAAATAATAACTTAGAGTTTTCCTAAATTGCTTGTAAGGGCCATGAATTTCTGTCGTTTCTACCGCCACTCGGTAGAGAGTAGAACTAAATATGTAACAGCGCCATCTGTATACAAAAGCTGTAAAATATTACTGCCTTTCAGTTCAGTAAGTAACCTGTACGGTGGAACAAAGCCTAAACCTTTTCCGCTCTTCATTTTTAGTACAACAACCCATAACAGATGTCACTTTCATAAATTTTGTTCTTGTTAATTTAACACAATTGAAATACTATTTAATTAAATTAGTATTAATTCAATCCGGATTCAATTGCGGATTATTGCAAAGTAAATTAATATTAATTTAATAACAATGAATTTCCGCAAAGTAACGCCTGATACTATCAACAATACTACTTAATACCACATATGCACAATGTAGTCACACCTACTTTAGTATTAACTTTATTTATTAATTTATTTAATTTTTGTAGCTTATTGAAAGCAACCGTTCGTCACTTAGGTCCCAGTCGAATGCCTCCTTTACGATTTAAAGCCCGAGTCTGAAGTTTTTAGTTAAGTCCTATTAATTATTGATTCGTTAAAGTTACATGTAATGTAGGACCCCATAGTTATATAGGATCACAGAACCACTCGTGGAAGTCAGTCTTTTGTCTTCTTTCACAACAAACTTTTATTTTGTCCTTGGATTAGTCAAAAACAGTCTATAATATATTCTTTAGTAAGTCTTCCACTTTGTTGTCGAATGTTCTGATACTCCTGGCAATCAAATGTCCTTTTAACCGTTACCTCTTTTTAATTCTAACTTTCTTTGTTTTTCTTTCGTCTTCTTCTATCTCTATCTGGCTGCTGATATCAAGCGACGCATATTATATAACGTTTATATTCGATAAAATAATAAATAGAAACACTAGGTTTACTATTAGTACCTTCTCTAGGTCCTCTCATAGGTGCCGACTTAAGAAATCATAATTACTTCTGGTCTGCTTATCGGCCAGATCTCTGTTTTTAGTGTTAAAGCACAATAATTTTTATAGTTTACATGTCACCCTTGAAGATCCCTCCCTCTCTCTCCCGCTGCCTTTTTCTATTTTAGCCTCTCGATATGAACATGACATGCAATGAATTCGGTAATACGATGGTCATAAGTCGCTTATCGTAACCTTTTGATGGCCGTTTGCGCTCTGCCGTTTGCGCTCTGGAACAAAATAAAAGCAAAAGGCAGAATAGTTCGCGACACCGCTGAATTTATTTTTCAATTGTCAAACATGCGAGGACTCGTAGAGCTACCAAGGCTTAGAAACTCCAACGTGTAAAATAATCGAATAATTTTCGAGTTTCTAGTTTTATAAGACCGTCAAACTGCTCTGTTCACTTCCAAACCAAAGGTCTATCTGAGAAATTGATCGATTATGCTGTAAAAATATTGTTTGATGAAAAAAAAACAAAACACATAGATGCACAAAAATTAAAAAAGGAGGGCGGTCGTAGCAACTTTACTGCTGAGTCACACACATTTACACTGGTATTGTTTGGCTGAATTGTCAGCTACAACGTTTTTAATATGCCATTGCTCTGCTTCGTGTTTGTATGGTTCAATCGCACTTCTCGATCTTTGTGATACCCACAAATTGGTTATACATCATTTGATCTAATGTACTAGCTTAACAGGTTGTCTGGAAGAGATCGCTAATTAAATGATAAGATCGCTTGTAATACTCGAAATATTGTATCATTATGTTACAATATACTGTTTACATTTTATATGAAGTTACCGTTCTATACTGAAACATATGCTTTTGGAAATAATACATATATTTATTTAGTGGAAGTTTACACCATTGTTCGGTAGATTATTCACGGAAAATCATTAATTCTTTCGTTAATAAAATCTAGAAACTAGTTTGTTTTTAAGTAAGGTTTTGATTACCTCCTCAAAATTTATTTCTTTTCCTAACAAGGTGTCTTAATTCGAAAATAGTTCAAAGCATTTGAAGGAAACGCGATGGTTTCGAGCCTTAGAAAGTTACATTTGGTAAAGTGCAGTGTGTGGAAGAGCTTTGTCTTCAGAGCACAGTAGGGTGGAACCACTGATCAGCATCAGCAGTTTGACAGTAAGCTTTGCTACCGTTTTTTGCAACTGTCAGAAACATACCTACATGTGGAATAATTGTCTAGACTTAATTAAGTCCACTAAACACAACGATGTAGAGTATCCTTTTGCATCAACTTTCGCTTGGCGCTTGTTTCGATGATTCATTGAAGTGAAAATAATTTTGATAAAAATTAAAATTGTCCAGATACTCTGTATGTTTATTATGTTTGCGATTTCACGTCAATAAAGACAACTGACGGTACAGTGGATACCCATGATTTGACACGATAAATGATTATGAACCTATGAAGTATTATAACTGACGTGTTAATTAAACCTGCATGTTATTATAATGTAATGTGTCCCTGCCGCCTCTGTCCCGTGCGACGGTCCCGCCGGCGGTCGCGCCGCACACCACGACCGCCGCCACTCGCACTCGCCGCTATGTCGGTCACGAGCGCGGTCGCGCACGCCGCCGCCGCGGCCGCCGCCGGAGCAGGCAAGAAGGCTGCGCAGGTGCAGCTGCAGGCGGAGCTCAACACCGACGAAGAGTGGAACAAATTCTTGCAGAGGGACGGACTGCTGGGTGAATATTTCTTAGTGGTAACTTGTCATAAACATAAAGATGCGCATTTAAAAATTTTCAGTTATGTGCGTTCTGCAAATGGGTTATTATTTGATTGGATGTAACGAAATCTGTGTGGAAAGTTACATACTTTAGAGTTCTATATGTTCGGTGTAATGTCCTGCAATTGTCCAGTGTGGATTGTGACCTTTACTGTCCTGAAGATGAAAGATGTTGCTTGAAACACTTTGGTTTCAGAGCTTACTATTAAATAAGGATCAGGTGGAATGCTTTTGCCAGCAAGTCATCTGGGACATTTTTTTAAACCTCTCGATGGGTCGGATGGGATATTGCTAGCAACAGGATCAGAGAATCATTAATTGGATGGTGTACAAATTTTAAGCTAGGGACATCCTTGAATTTACGCTGACCTCTCTTGCTTGCAGAGCACCAACTGCATAATTTGCATCAGGTTCCTCTTTTTCACACACTTATACAAACGTACAAAAAATCTTTAATAGTAAAAGCTGTGAAAAGATCTTTCATTAGGACACAGGAGATTTTGAAACCAACGTATCGTGTGTTCAATAATCTTCTACAATTCCCTGTCTCCTTGCCAGTCCTTTTTATTGCGACTTAAAGAACTTAATGATTTAATGCAGTGATTGATGTCTACACGGAGTGGTGCGGCCCAT
The DNA here is from genome assembly GCA_003671415.1 of Megathymus violae. NCBI lineage: Eukaryota > Metazoa > Arthropoda > Insecta > Lepidoptera > Hesperiidae > Megathymus > Megathymus violae. The sequence continues at coordinate 733,743 of PDGT01000085.1, read as the reverse complement.
GCCTGGGCATGGTGGGCAATTTGAAGAAAATCAAGGTGGAGATCGGTGGAGACAATTTGCATCTAGCCGTGGTAAGTACTTTCATACATAATTTTTCACAAACTCGTTAAAACCGGATCCAAAACATTAGTATCCAAATTGTAAAATTATTAAGTGATAAAAGCTAAATAAATTTGCTCACTTGACACTTGCACGAAACAAGGTCACTTTATAACTGAACATTTGATAAAAATGTTAAAATGTTGTTTTCTTGATGCAGGCTAAGGCTGACACCATTGATTGCCTGAAGAGGTTTCGAAACCGCAGCGAACCCACCTGGATGTTTATAGCGGTACGTGAAACATTTCAACTTAGCAGACTCACCTTTTAACGTTATTAAGATAAACGATTTGGATTTTACATATTCCCGGCCGACAAATCGTCTTTGCTCCATAATTGTTGTATATAGGAAGTTACAGAAACATCGTCAGGAAGCCTGCGTGACTGGTTTGTATTTGATTCTTATAATATTGTCGACTGCCATTGACGACCAGCGCGCGGCCCGTCGGGGTCCGGGTATCGATCGACCACTGCAGATCGTACCGACACCTCAAGCAATCTGATGTGTGAATGTGATTATTACAGTCTCAGATGTATTGTTATTTCCGACGACTGAGATCGATCTTTCGCTCGATGTCACTCGCGGCAAAAAAACCTTAACACACCATACCGTAAAAGCATATCAATGGTAGGTACTTGCTTACTTTAACCGAAGTGATTCAAAGTTGCTCCTCGAATCGACATATAGTGTGATTTAGTAGCGATACTTAATAGATTAATAGATAATGAGAAATTAAGCGTAGCGCAGGTGACAAATGTCGTAGTTTTCCATCGAGGCAGACTGTGCCATTACAAATTACGAAGTCTACTTTTCGTGCGCGAAGTTCCCAAAAGTGGTAATATTACTTTGATGAGAGTTAAACAGTCACAGTACGAAACGGCCTGTTAATAGTTTAATAACAAATTGATCTTCCGTAGCAAACGTTCGAGTTCATACGTGAAATTTATTTATTTATTTATTTATTTTATACAATAGAGTTACAATCTCTTATAACTAACACATAACACTAACTAATATAACAAGTAGTACTTAACTCAAAGCATATTTCCTATCATTATTACGTGAGCAACTGCGAGATTGTAACCGTGCGGAAATCAAGTAGCACCACCCTCCGCACTATTTACAAATTGTATGACGGTCGAATGGTAATCATCATCAAATCAGTAACTCGTGTTTATAGCCGGTTGGATTTTTTATTGGATTTCTGGTTTGAATCTGCATCCGACCCCTCTCGAAGTTTGTTATTAATAAAACATGGAAACCCTGAAGGATAATCTGAATCTGTAGGCTTACCACAATATTTTGTTTATAACTATGATAAAAAGACGACATGCACATTTGAAAGAGAGAAAGGAAAGTTTATTTTGTAATTTTAACAATAGTTTACTTATAGCTATGACTAAAAAGGATTACACTCAGCTCTTATCATAAAGCGGTAAGGAACCGTGACCACTTTTCAGCGTAAACCTTACATGTCCGCATAGTTCGGACACTCCGATCAACTTAGTAAGAATAATAGTAAAAAGTCGAATAAGACACATTTTGCAGGGTCGTGTGAAGTGGGAGCGCCCGCCTGCTGTGTCCGCGTCACGAAGGTTACGTGTATATGAGCATACGACGTGAACAGTCACACGGCGCCGCGGCGGCGAATGTATCGACCAAACGAACGCTTTCAGAAACACATCCATTGTTATCACTGTGGTGCGTGTGCCTGTCTAGCTGCTACTTCTTAGACCGCTACGTGATGACACTCGATAAACTGATGGGTTCTTTTACCGTCAGCAAACAGAACTTTAATCTATTCTGTGATATGATATAATCTAATTAATAGTAACGGCCGTTATTTTGCAGAATCCAATGTTATGATATTATAATTGATTTCCGTTACAATTCGCGAGCACAATGTATGTTATACATATACCTGTGGACATACTCTCTGGTACACAAGGAACGGATAATAGTATACATATACTAACGGATAACGGGGTGCCGGGAATGTCAAGTCGTTTACACTGCGACGTCTATGTTGAGCAATTAACAAAAAAATAATTTATGAGTATATAACAAATTACGTATGTTCAGTTAATTATAATCCAAAAACACAATATGCTATAAAAAGTTAGACTAAGAAGTAATCTGAAATAAAATACAAAAACTAACTTATAACAAATATATACAGGAATATTAAATACTAAAAACTTAATATTAAAAACTGTATTTTTAATTCACAATGTTCTTTCTTGAATGTTCCAACTAAGTATTTTTAATTGCATTGCTAAAACGACAGCTTACAAAGCCCCGGATGTTATAGCAATCGTCATAACAAAAAGCCAAAAGTAAATATTATCTTTATTATCGTAATTATAGGGTGGGCAGCTGCTGAACGTAATGTTCGGCGCGGATGCCCCTCGCCTGGCGCGCACCATCGAGCAGGAGCTGAAACACGAGGAGCTGGTGAGGAGCGGGGAGAGGGAGCGGCCGCAGCGGGCGCCGCACGAGCTGACGCTGCCGGAACAGGTGATGCAGCAGCAGCTGGATAGACCGTCTGCCCGGAGTTATACCGGGGGGCGATGCACGCTACGAACATCCTTTGCCAGTTTCTAGAAGTACATGCCAAGTTTGAGGTCGATCGCATTTATAATGTCTTTTGATCCTGACTTTGTCGAGAACAGTAATCTGGTAAAAAAATAAAACAAATTATTTTTAAGTGCGGATTGTGACTGATGCTTTTGCACATAGCAGAAATGAGATGTGTTTATGGTTCTCTCTAAATTGCGCCAGAACTTTCGAGGTGGCGATCCCTTAAATCGCGTGCAGCGCAGCGACAATATTAACTAAACAATGTAAGTCAAATGTTTTTCACTCCGCAGGAGGTGGCGTTGGCGCAGCAGAAACTAGCGGAGGAGCGCCGGGCGCGCGAGTCGGCGGCGGCGGAGGCGGCTCGGGAGGCGCGGCGCGAGGAACGCGCGCGGCGCATCGAGACGCACTTCGCGGACGTGTGCCCGGCGCTCGTGCTGCCGCACGCGCAGAAGCACTTGAGAAAGGTCGTGGATGCCCTCGAGCCGTACGGTTGGTTGATCGTTTCCCATAAACATGTTCCACCACCACCAGCGTTACGTGTAGCGAGGCTGGTACACTTGGAAGATTTACATATATAAGTACAGACCGTTTCAACCATCGCCGTTCCCACTGCCATTGACTTTTCTGTCATTATTTTTGACATCTAGATTTTCTTATAACTAACCTGGTTTCATTAAAGTCCCATTAAGCTCATCTAGTAGAGATTGGCGTAGACAATAAGTTGCAATCAATATTATTGGGTGACACTTCTGGAGATATAAATAAACTGGTAATGCAAACGAAAATATATTAGAAATATCTGCTTCATTCGTAAGAAGGCATGTCTGTGGATCACTTTGAATTTTGATCTAGAATTTCTTACTTATACCTAAAGGTGCTTTATATTCGTCTTTAATTTCTGCACACTTTAATTTTCAGGTGTGGTCGTAGCCGATAAATATCCCTTGGTACTGGGAAAAGACGTTGCCCGCACCCTAGCCATGGAGGACCCCGAGTTGAACACTGACGCCGCTGTGACGGCCCTGGCCGAGAGGCCGGCCCTCGCGCTGGTGCTTAAGAAACAGCCAGACCGGGAGGGGAATGTCATTGGTTTGTAATTTTACCTAGATTGTCCAAACAGGACAGTAATTAGTATGACTATCGTACAATAGACTTATAATAACTTTCACCCGTCACTGTGTCTCGGTGTGAGTACAGCAGTTACTTTTAAATGGGCTATTGTTTACCACACTTTGACGTGTTTTAACATAATTATAATATATTATAGGTTTAAATTATAAAATTAAGTACATCTGAAAAATAGCCATCTAATACAGTAAGAATTGGAAAAAAATGCCGATATTAAAAGCAATTTCACTGCGACTTCGCGTATACAAAATGACAAATGGTGCGGTAAAAACTAGTAGAGCATTTAGTCATTCGGATTCTTACTAGTTTACTTTATTCAAGGCTGTAAAACCCGACATTTAATCAATATAAAGACATCGTACAAGTAATTCAATTGATATGTATGTATGTGTTCATAGAGACTAAAACTAAGAAATCAGCCAAAACAATATTAAATCTCACAGCGATAACCCTAGCGAGATCTCGACGCGACCACTTGCGACGCGTCAAGCTCTACCTGCACCCGCGGATACCTCGAGCGGCTGGACGCGGATATTTATGGCATATACCTATACTAATAATAAATTTCTAACTGATCGCTTCCTGTATAATACTCATATACCATTAATGGTATATGAGAAAAAACATTATTACTGGTCTTTATTAACGCAATAGAACACAAAAAAGTAGTTGTTAGAATTTTTGTCTGTGCGTTAGTTCGCGCTAATCTCAGAAACTTAACCGATTTCATTCTGGTTTTCTCTAATGTATTGCAGTGAGCGTCACTTAATACGTAAAGTTTGTTTCATTGCAATCCGTCCATAAATAAAAAGTTATAAATTAATTTAAAATAATGTAAGGCGTAGTTTTCCTCGAGCGAAAAGCGAGAACAGTTTGCTAGTTTTATAATATAAAATGCGGAAATGCTAATGTTACAGAACTAACGCGTAAAGCGCTTTTCGGAGACGGCATCGAAACAGGGGAAGGCACCGCCCCCAAGAAGTGCGTGTCGGAGGAGCTCCGCGCGGACTGCATGCCGGGCCTGTTCGCGCCGGCAGACAGGCAGCAGCGAGCGGCCGCACTCGACTTGCTCTTTCCCAAGGTACATCGATGTACCAGTTTTACACGTCAACGAAACACATTCTATACTTACTGTTAGACCCACATGGATTAAAAGTCATAAAACTTTATGACCCCACATATCATACGGGCATACCCTACTCCGGTACCCACCTTTTTCCTATTCATAAGCCGTTACCCTCGATGAAACCGTGCCTTAAGTTAGCTAGCACGCCTAGAATACATCGTGGGGGATTCAAGAAGACGCTTTTACTAAAAGGATACATTTTACCGTCTAATACTCCAATCACCACATTCTGAAGCATTTATTTAGAAAAGGTAAAAAGGGCTCATGTCCCGGGAACTTGGGCTCGTGTCAGAGTGGTTTCGGTTTACCGAACCCCCTCACACAGCAACAGAGGGTGCTTCCTTACGTGACGTTATGCTTACACAATATTACAGATGGTAGGAGCACTAGTGGAGCCCCCGGCACCGGTGGAGCCCCCGCACATCGCGATAATGTTCGGCGCGTGGCAGCGGCGCGCGGTGCTGGGCGTGGTGACGGCCAAACTGCCCGACCGGATGCTGCGCTACGGATTCTTCGCGGACGCCAGTCTCACGGAGCCAAAGCTGTTGTGCAAGAATGTGGACAAATACGAAGAGAGGGTTGATAAAGATTAGTTAGTACACCGCAAATATTTTTTGTATGAATGCCTCTCGACGATGTTCGTTGTTCTTTCTAATTTTTGATAATTTTAGGGTACTAAGCCTAGCGTTAGTAAATTAAAATCTTCTTAATTATTTAAAATTTATAAACTTTGTAAGTCTTACTTTACTTTCGGCAAAGTTTACATGTTGATAAGGGCGGAAGGTATAACTCATTAAAAATGATTTATAATGATGATTTAAAATGAAATATAACTGGTTCATAATAACTGGACAAACACTATCGTCATGTACGACGACCGTCGAAGTAACACAGGGTGAAGCAGGGCCTGGCGACCTCCATCAGAAGAAACCTGGTGCCATCAACAATAGATGGTCTGGAGCCGCCCCTACACCACACGAACACCCCTGTAATTGTTAACGAACCCTTCCTTTTGATATGCTGCATGACACACTTTTTATATTATTTTATTTCTTTGCCCCCAATTCAGAATTCGTTTAGGTACGTACGATACCGAACTGCAACGTGTCGACTTTACGTGATACTCGCGTGTCGCGTTCCGCAGCTGCGAGACAATAGTGCTGATGGTGGCGGTTGGCGTGGCGGAGCC
>PDGT01000085.1:625965-697491 GCA_003671415.1 Megathymus violae | reverse complement strand
TACCACGGCGTAACCAGAGGATTTCTGCCGACAATGCAGATTCACTCCGCTGATTGTACATTTCGCAACATCAAACAATAGATATTATCATATTTCATTCGAGCAGTCTTGACCAGCTTCAAAACCGTAAATACATGTTTTATTAATTGTAATATTAAATAAAGTATTTTTTAAAAACCTAATTCGTGTTCGCCCGAATTTAACTCTTTTCACGAAATTGTAATATTTTTTTTATTCTTAAATAATTGCCAAATCTAAATAAATAATTAAAACCCATGACAATTAAAGAAACTTGAGATTATTTCACTTAAAAAACGGATCATAACAAAAAAAAAAGTGTTTCATCCAATTGTTTATTATGTTAAAAAAAAAAAGTTACATTAAAAGATGTGTACAAATCACATAATTAAATTCCTTGTTTCAATAGCTTTCTAAAAAGGTATAAAAAAGTCCATAAACGTAAGCACTACATGTTCTAAAAAAGTATTTCTTGTATGGCATCTGCATTATAATTGTTTACATAGTCATATCTCAGCTCATCGATTTAGCGACTTACTAAATTTATCTTGTTTCAAAAACTGCCGATTTTTTTAATAAAGCATTTGAGGAAACGCTGCGAATGAAATTTAAATAAAACAAAAAAAAACAAAGTTTAAAATAATAATTAATTTGAATTTTGCTCAAATTGACAACCACGGTTTTTGATACAAGCACGAAGCCTTTTTCTTAAGTCAGATCGAGTGACTCTCCCTGTGAGCTGTTCTCTTATTTTGTCAGCAGCGACGATGATGCGTGACTTTAAATCTTCTATGGTATCAATTGCTGTTGTGTACGCTAAAGATTTCATGTAACCCCATAAGTAATAATCGCAAGGTTTTAAATCAGGGCATCTTGCAGGCCACGGTATTGGTCCGCCTCGGCCAATCCATCGCTGAGGGAAAGAGGTGTCTAACCATTGTCTAACGCTAAGACGAAAATGGGCGGGACAGCCGTCATGTTGGAACACCATTCCTCTTCTAGTATCCAGTAATATGTCCTCTAGATAATTAAATAAATGGTTTCGAAGAAAATCTTCGTATGTCTCCCCATCTAAATTGTTCGGCAAGAAGACAGGGCCTATCAAGTATGTATGAATTATGCCTATCCATATGTTTACGGAGAATCTTCGCTGATCAGCTCCTTTTTCAATCTCTGTGACTTGGTAGGTGACGATTTGGAAAACGTAGCTGATATTCTCTTCGTGCTTGCAAACAATTTCCGTTACTAAGTCCATAACAATAGATAATGTCAGCGTATTCTTCATTGCTGTAATCCACCATTGAAATTAAATTTATTTGGTATGCAAAAGAAAAACTATTTTACTAAGACAACGATAATGTACGTCCGCACACGATGGTAGTTAAATTTTAACTGTCGTTTTGACTCAATAACTACAAAGTCATTGCACATGTCTTACAATGAACTCAATATCTAAAACGACAACAATAAGCTCGCACGTGTTACATCAAAAACAAAAGGGTCAAATTAAGAGCCGGCGCAGTGTTTACAGTTTGGTGTTTCCAGGTACTTGGTTTTATTACCAAGTGATTTTTTCTAAATTTTAGAAACTTTATGTACTTTTTTATACCTTGTCGGACAGGTATTGAATTCAGTTACTTATTTATGTGCTTTATACGAAAATTTTATTAGTAAAATTTTGTTTTACGATTAAATAAAAATGAAAGTATGACGGCTTTTTTTTTACTATCACGACTTTCAAAGAACCTGATTTAAAAGTTAATAAAACAAATGATCAAACAATAACTATGTTATAAAAAATTGTGTAGAAATAAGTAAAAACAAAAATTATCGATTTTTTTCCTAGAAAATCAGGATTTTATTGAAAAATATTTAAAAAAATCATACCTCTAGAACCATTGACTTTTGGATAGGGTGTATAATAGATTATTGCACAGGAAATGAGCTAAACATTCACCCCTTAAAAACTTTTACACCTGTTTCAAATCACCCTGTATACTAGCATTATAATTTGGGCACAGTCCCACATTTTATGATAGTAAGAAAATTTTGTTATAATGCATGTTTTGCAATGCGTATCTCAGCCTCAACCCATTCAGCGACGTATTAGGTCCCGGGGACGCATCTCACCCTCAACCCATTCAGCGACGTATTAGGTCCCGGGGACGCATCTCACCCCGCAGCTCCTTCATCTTGACATCGTTGACAGATTATATGAATGATTTACGTTCATAAATCATCATCGGCCAGTAATGACGAACTTCAGCGTCGGTGGAACAATGACAAGGTGGATTGATCGTATTTTCGGATCATACAAATGACTTAATAGAGTTACAGTACTAATGGTTATCGATACTCACGGTACGGTGGCGGACAGCGGAGCAGCGGTCTAGTAGCCCTCCCGCGGCGGCGGCGTGGCCACGGCGGACGTGGTCTGCTTGGAGACGACGCGCGAGCCCTGCGCCAGCCCGCCCGCGCGGACCGCGCGCCACTTCAGGAACGCGTCGATCGCATACGCGAGGGTCGCCACGAAACCGAAGAACTGCAACATACGGTCGGCCGTATTGGATAGTTAAAGCCTTTGAACATGGCACCGCCAATCGTGGAGCCTTAAGAGTTTTAATATTAGGATGACTCGTCTACACTACATGGATACGCATCACTTAACATTACTTGCGTATCTTCGTCATATAAATATATGGTTCTGTCAACATGGTTTATTTTCTGCTAAATTCTGAGTTTTAACTTAATTTGCTCTCCTATTGTTTCGTAGGTACCCCGTTAGAAAATTAAATCCGATAAGCGCGCGGGAAATGAATCTCTTCTCCTTATATGTCGCGTTGATCTTCTCACATTCTATCTTTTGACAGTAACAATCATGCCCAGTGCGAAATAAGAAAATATTTTATATTATTCTATCTGTTTTTGCGATTTTCTAAATATGTACATGAGTGTAGTTGGATTATAAAATAGGATCTCTTCTTGTAGGTATATGTACATATGCCATTCGCATAGACAGCTCCCTCAGTCTCACGACTCGCCCACGCGATTAGTCTTTTTTTTTACATAAAATAAGTTAATGCTTGACAAAAATCCCGCCTGATGGTAAGTGGTGATGAAGTCTAAGATGGTGACCGCACTAACTTATAAATAGCCTATTCACTCCCCTCTAGAAGACTCTCACATCCTATATAACCGGGAACACCGACGCGGGCAGGTTATTCCAGTCCTTTGCAGTGCGCGTAATAAACGAGGACGCAAACCGCGTCTTCCGTACAGGTGGTAGGTTCACTACGAAAGGGTGGATACCTGCCGTACGTTGAGTTGTTCGATGAAGGAAAGGCGATGGGGAAATTAATTCGAACAATTCTTGCGCACACTCTCCAAAATGTACCCTAAGGAAGACGGAGAGGCTGGCAACCCTGCGCCTATGCACAAGGCTTTGCAGATTGGTTTCAACCAGATCTGGGTCACCAATGAGCCTCTTTGCACGCCTCTCCATCGAGTCCAACGCAGACAGATGACTTTTGGCAGCATCAGCCCAAATGTGACAACAGTATTACACACATGGTCGAAACTGAGCTTTATACAGGGTTAAAAGCTGATTCGTTGTGAAGTACCGCCTCACCTTCGCAAGGACCCTCAGTTTCCTTGCAGCCGCTATAGCCTTAGGTTCGAACCGATTCGATGATTAGTCTACGACTTCGACTACCTACTTTACGATTATTACGCTACAATTATTTTAAAGTTTGGCCAAGTGTTACTGATGTCCATGGGCGATGGCGACCACTTACTATCAGGTGGCTCGTCTGCTTGTTTGTTAACTAGTTACATAAAAATGTGATTTACTGGCGAAAATGTCTCCTGAATATGACCCAGCAATAACGGTTCCGTCAGTAAAGTGGCTTAGTGTTAACGAACACTTTCTTATGGTTGGCATTAAGTGCCATGTTACTTACACAAGCTGCAGAATACGGTTTATCACCGACAGTGGCCGCGAGTATCGAGGCCAGCAGGTACAGAATGGTCCAGAGCGAGCAGAAGCCGAACTCAATCTTGAGCCAGGGTATCTTGTAGAATTTTTCCACGATGTGGAACAGGTAGAAGCCGAGCAAGATGCCGGTGAACCAAAACGCTACCATGGAAATCCAACTGAAATAGGAGCCCTTGCTCACGTAGCTGAGGTTCGAAAACTGGATGCAGATGAACCCCAGTAGGCTGCACACCTGCAAGTGAACCGAGAGTTCTCTTTAACATCGCAGGAATGCATCATTTTGTAATAATCATACAAACTACCATCTCTACTATACTTTTCTTCAACAATGAAAATTTGTATTGGGAGCATGAAGAATGTGCTAGACTAGAGTATGACTTTGTTATTTCAACACCTAGCCAATAAAGAACGTGGTAATGGCGTAAGTCCTTTCGGTGGAGGTCGCTGGACCTTGGGCCACGTGTGTTATTTGCCTAAATGCCTGGCTAGTTACAATCCTCGATTAAATGTATTTTGATCGTATTTAAATTGCAGGATTTCAGAGTCAGTTACATAACGGGTTAAACACCTTTATATTTCAACGGCAACGATTCAATTTGTTACTGTACAAGGGGCGTTTCAGATGTGCAAGGAGGCGGTGACCACTTAACTTCACGAGGCTTCTCTACTAGATTGCATCCTGTTATATACACGATCGTAATATCAAGTGAAAAATATTCCTCGGTGAACAACGCTATTGCTAAAGTTTGCTGTAAGCTAGAACCAATAAACGAGCACTCACGACTTGAACCGCTTTGAGTATGCCGGGCACAGTTCTGACGTAGGAGGGGTCGAACCGTATGTTGGTCTGCACCGTGGTGCTTGACGTCACCGTCGTGGTCGTCATGTGCTGCCCCGGGAAGCCCACCTCTGCCATTCTGATGTACCTTGCGCCCTTGCTCTATGGCTACCTGCCGATAAAAACATGACTTAAATTTATATATTACGCCTTATTAAATTGGAGGAATCAATGTGTGGCTACTACAGCTGATATACATATATATTAAATCAGTCTCATTAAAGAGTACTTTTAATTCAAATCAATTTTCAGGAAATGAGAACTCAAGGATTGTAAACCTGATCGCATTTGCAGACTGATGGCAAGCTTTATATCAGAAATAACAAACGTGGTTGTTATTCTGCTGAAAAACTGTGAGTGAATGCCGAATTTCCAGAATTAATCGCATGTGGCTCCTAAAAACATTAGGTTTTTTTAATATCATTGAAAATCTTTGACCTTTAAAGGTCGCGCTATGTAACCGTACGTTCGCGTCCTTGGGTTTTATATCCAGTAGTCTGAATTTACATAACAGCTAAAACGAACAATGCCGGGCCTTGTATTAAAATCGACCGCCCACACTGCAGGTCTGAGCTAGAACACAATTTACCTCTCACTTTTCAACGTAGAGCGTATTATACAGTTAATAATTATGACTGCCTTCAACCACCACTAAAAATACCGTGGGAACCCTGACTGCCTGGGAATTTTCGACAATGTTTTCAAAATGTTTGAATCAACAAACTACATTGATCTGGGTTTAACTCGTCGGCGACATTCTCATAATGTGAGGTCACTGCCGACGGGGACGTAGCTGTAATTTGGTCATAAACCGATTGATAGATAGAGTTACGCAAAACTCTTGTGTACTACGTCATGTACGTTCGGGGTAAATAGAAATCCGATAGCCTTCTATAAGGTTCCAGCTGGAATAATTCATTGAACCTAGAGAGACAAATACTTACGTCATATTTGTTCCCACATGTGGAGGTCCTTGACGAAATGTAAATGGGGCGTATGCCTGTATATTTATCTGTAATGGAGTCACTACTGATAAAAATGATACCTACTAGATTTTGAATTAGTATTATTTTGGACCTTATTCTTTTAGATTCATTTGGTTACGCGTATACAATTAGATATTGATACTTAAAGGTGATTTTTTCTGAAGCGAAGTAAAGGCAAGTCTCCAAATACAAATTGTAGCGGCGATCGTTACAATACCAGAGAATATATAAAAATTATAATTGCGGTTAAAGTTTCCCGAAATCGTACTGTAAGACCCCATCTGGTTGCTTTAGTCAAACTTGTTGAAAACTTCCAAGGCACAAAAACTTCCCATTTTGAATGCTGCTGGCGCGCACCGATTTGCACGTTCGAGAAACATATATGCTTTTACCAACTCCTTTGACACCGTGAATGTGGTAAAGTTCTGGGCAAGTATTGAGCTTTCAACAACATTACTGGGCGGGACTTCTACCCATGTGGGGGTAACTTAGATAGAAAAAATATGAAGTTCCTAAATTGATCACAACATTATGTCAAGTCACATAAAATTTCTGCACCAACCAGAGACAGCTGTAATAGGCTCACAACCCTCCCCCTCGGAACATGGTTTCTTTTGCTGTTTTCTTCTTTCGTTTTTCTTTTTTATCAATGTTAAAGCACCTTGTTGAAACGGTAGTAGGAGCAAAAAATGACATACATACATGTAATTAAAAAATAAAAATGATTATATTATTTTAAATTTGGAGTAAAACCACCAAATCAGTTATGTATGTGTTGTCTGTTTAAACTTGGTTTGTATGACTTTGTTTGATTCTTGAATGTTTGGTATATTATTTAAACATTGACATATAACCATGAATACAAAAAGTTTAATTTAGAATAGTCCTCCTTAAAAATATATTGTTAATTAGATTTTAACTAAACTTGGTGCTTTGTTAAATAAAAAAAATGGTTTTTAACTTTTAACTAAACCAGTTGTTTTATTGCTTAGTGATTTAAAAGTGTGTAACGTTTAAAACTTTTGTGATTTGATTAAATTTAGCTTCTAGGTTAAAATTCACAGCACAATAGAGAAATATAGTTATTAAGCAGAAAAAACATGCAAACACCCACTGCCTATAAGTAATAGCTAAGATAATATATTTTTTATATTTTTGCATGATTTTGGATTTTGTAAACATTAAAAACTTATTATATATCAAATGTTTTACCTACTTTGAAATATTTTAACGTTTCGATTTTAGTGTTGCAGCAGACGAAGGCATTAGAAATACCTTTGATATAATAATGGATGGAAAAAGTGTCATAACAACTGATTCATAGTAAAATTATATTATCTGTGATACGCTATGATAACAATACCAATCGTCATATATATTAACAAAACATTGAATATGCAAGTGATAACAAAATTCAGGGAAAACATATTGATTATACTGAAAACTGATTATTTATATTGTATGATTAACAGTATTATCTGCATTATTTTATAGGTAGAATATGAAATACATTTTTTTGAATATAAATATCCCAGGCAATATTAACATTAAAGATTGGATGTTTAAATTATTAAATTTATTATTCATGAACATCAGCAGTATCCACTTAAACATAGTACATATATTTATAATTAACTTTGAATGAGACAGTGAACCTGAGAACAGTTATGGTTGGTTATAGCTTTAAACCTTACAGTACTAAATATATATGGTAGTATGATGCATACAACAAAGATGTTTACACTAAAAAAAAATTATTAATTCTAATTTGTATAGTTTTAAGTTTATTCAACAAGTTTCCTCTTTGAGTATAGATATATTTTTAGGTATGATTGGCGATTGGTTAGTTTCATATAATGAACACATTGTATAAACATGACGCTGACCAAGATATGTTTACTGGAAACTTATGAATGAATAGGATTGTTTAGCAGAGAGAAACTATAAGTCGGTAATGTTTGTGCAAAAGTGAAAGCTGATTGTTGACAAGAGCTAAGAACTTTCTACGATTACATGTATAGTCATGTGATATATGGCAATAGATTTTAAAGCATTTGTATTAGATATATAACAATGTCATTGTTAAATCAATGGGTTTTTTACAAAATATGATTTAATGCAAAAAATATACTTGTTAAACATCATACATAACACTACAAAATTGATAAACATATAATACATCTAAAAGAAAATAACTTCAAAAGCATAATGGAAGTATCATCATTTAAAACATCACTATATATATCATTTGTTAACAATATAATTAACCCTACATCTTATTATTATCAAATTAAAAGCTCTAATATTTAAATGTGATATACCTTCCCTAAGCGACTGTTACTTGTATAACAAGTTAAATATATTGTTACAGTTTAAAGTCATCACAAAATGTTTTATGAGCTTTATTATACACAAGTGTGTCGTTAAAACGATACATTAATACACGAATAGAATCGGCCCTGCTCGTCACCACCTAAAATAGCAATTACTGACATTAAAGACCACAATTACAACGAAAAAAGAATTCCCACAATTTTGAGTTAAACGCAAATATTACTTACCAATTTTTTTTTATTCACCTCACACTTTTTCTCACATATACATTAATTTGAACAAGATAATATTTTACACAAAATAAATTATGTTTAAGTCAAGTGTAAATTGAAATAACAGGTGACGAAATTCTGTAAACATTTGACAATTTGATTTGAGTACGGTACCTACCTAGGTATTTGATTAACTTGACAGCACCTTGACAGTGAGAAGACATTCACACCAATTAGCACAGATGTACTGTAGTCTATACGTTATAGGTCTATGGTTTTACAATTTTTTCATTTTCACACTGGTATTCATCTCACAGGAAGCGTCTTAAAATTCGTGAGCGAAAACCTAGTAAGTGTATAATCAAACAATAAAAACACATGTGGAATTATTTAAACGCGCTTCCAATTTGCATATTATAAAAAGGTTTTTATACACATATTAATAATATAACAGAAATTATTTTAAGTGCAAAAAACAAAAATAAAAAAGCATTTTGTATTTCATGGAACCAACCGGTTGCAAAAAATATTTATTACTTTGCATCTGTATCTACCTAAAAGGTAAAATTTTCGAATTTGACAATTTTGACAACTTTATCTAACGTTTTTGACATTGAGAGAACAGAATTGACGTGACAATAGTTTGATAAATATTTATGAAAGGATTTGATTTGAATACGAATTCTATTTATTTGTATTCTCGTAGAAAGAAAATTGTTAAAGTTATATTTATTTACGTTAGCAATTTTGCTTGTTTCACAAATATTTGTAATTCTTTATTTTACAATTTAAAGAATGGATTATTGTTATAATCTATTAATAATGAAACTTTGCGTGAGGCTCTTTTACGAGCTCAATTGAAGGAAGATGTGTCAATCGATCCACAATCTACGGCATCCACACGGTTCATACCGTACACAAACCGTGTGTACTTACAATTTATTTAAATATGTGAGTCATGTGTACTTTTAACACAATTCGATATCAGTTAGTGATTTAGTGCCAAGGAAGGACGGTGTTATCGTGTAACTGTAGCTATCTCGATGTAGCGGGAAGTACTTCGCACGCATTGCTGGTTTATCAGCAAAATCACGACGAATTCGCGCGCTTTGTGACTGTAAGTATTCTCATTATCATTTTAACCACTAAAAAGAGATTAAGCTAATTGTGTTACTTTATTTGCATGTTATGTTTGCGTTTCATTATTATTAAAAGGTTGAAATAAGAAGTGGATTTTAATGTCGCTATATTTATTTAGAGAAATATATTTCCATGTTTATTGATAGGAATGAAAAGTATCATTTATTATCAATATTCATTTTAATGTGAAACAATGGCTTTATTTGTACATCACTTAATTACTTTAAATTGTCTTATAAGAAATAAGATAAAAGATTAATGTGTTATTTGGAGAATCAACACTTTACTTCAGAAAACATGCAATCTAATTCCAAGAATTAATAAGTGTGATGTAACACACATAGGATAAGTTTCATTTCGGGTTGCTATATATTCAGAAAGGTGGATGAAATCTAAGAAAATGAATATTTAAAACATGACATACTAATAATATACTAACTAAATAGCCATATAGCCAGGTCTTTTCTGTAGGTGTTTCAAGCCCAATTTAATCCTGATGTTACTTCCGTATATTGGGTTATTTATGTGCCTGGCTAGCACTGTTTTTCATTTATAACCAGTGGTGGAATTTTTTTAAAGTAATTTGGTTACAGTGACAGTTACCTAATGGTTTCCCTGTTTCGTACTTGGCCAGCAAAACCTTATTGATATGTTCAATTTTACAAATATCAGGAGAGCAGCAATGACTACTTACCAACAGGCAAGACATGTATTAACTAAAAAGAAATATCCATGTAAGAAAAAATTTCAAGATAGCACACTCATGTGTCTATATTAAAATTACCTGTGCCTAATGATCTGAAATTTGACAAAAAACACACACATATTTGATTTGTTCAGTGATATATACTGGCATTATTCATCTGCAGACCATCATGGCGGCCAATCATAATGCACCACAGAGCATGGGCTCCACTAACACCGTGTTTAACACCGAGACTCGTTTCGACCCCTCCTATGTGAGAACCCTACCGGGAATCATCAAGATTGGTGTGATTGTAAGTATGCGTTTAAAAAAGGATAATGTTTTAAAATAATTGTTTCAATGCGGGGTTACTGGGCGACTCTCGAAAGTTGATAATTGACATCAAATGTTGCTAATTGACTTGAAAGGTTTTTTTGAGGTTACCATAACTACTCAGATCGATCATAACTACTCCATACAAAAGTATCCACAAAAATATTACACAAACGCGTGTGATTGACATACGTCATCCACATGATTACTAAAAATATGTCCACACTTTTTGCTCGTTTACAAATGTCGGCTGGGGTGATCACACTACTTACTATACGTACCCGGTTGTAACTTGTCGACTGCTCCCGGCGGCAGGTGCTGAACCTGCTTGGCTTTATCTGCATCCAATCGTCGGCGTTCTGGTCTAACGGACGCGGCGTGTACTTCAACGTGGTCGCTCACCTGGGGCTGTGGTTCTCGCTGGGCGTGCTGCTGCTGTACCTGTTCCACGTGATAGAGCGTTACCATCGCGTGCACTGGCTGCACGTGGAGCTCGTGGCGTGCGCCGCGCTCAGCTTTCTGTACTTGATAGCGTCCACCATTGTCGTCGCTTTCGGATCCGCTGCGTACTCGGCCGCCGGGGTGAGTAGACGCACCATATGTTTTTATAGAGTTCTGGACATCCAATATAAAAATGAAACACCTATACGATCATTGTAGTCAATCAAATACACCTGATTCTTTAATGATATAAAACTATGAGGGATCGTCAAAATTTCAGGCATCCTGCTGGCAATGGGACGAAACAACTTCGCTAGGTTCCTCTAGGTTCTAAAAACAGAATTTTGATGATACTAGACAGCTCCTAACTACACCGTGTTTTGGTAACAGTGTTGGAGAGATTCATCACAGTTTTCTTCACCGACAATACGTGTTCTGTTCAAAAGAAATATTTTATTTTAGGAACCGTCCCTGGATTCAGCCATTATACGATTGTTTCAAAACGCGCAGGATCCGTCGGTTTACAGCATTGTGCATTGTAGTTATGTCATTAGCTGACTGCAAAAGCAATTACAGTTATTAAGTAGTCCTTGTTCGCTGTGAGATGACGCACGAGCTCGCACGGTCGCTTCGCCACTCCGCGCTGCGTTGCACCGCGCGCAAGTAACATTTGATTAGTTTCACTGATTTCATTTCGATTTAGCAACTTAGTCACGTACAGGGCATGTGCACCTACCACCTTTTAAGACTGTTAAGTTTAAGTCGCATACCTATTTTTGGTCTTTCAACAACCAATAAACGAATAGTCCGGGCTCGGAGTATTAAATGGTAACCGCCGCCCATGCGCGTCATTCGTCCAAAGGCATGACATACACGTTGCCATCCGAGATAGAAGCGAGTGTACTTACTTATTACTGGCTCTGCGACTGCAAAAAACACCTGCATTAGGTTTCCCCGTGTTACGGATGGCATAAACATACGTACACAAATAGACAACAAAGACCCATGACCCATAATGGTAGCTAGTCAGGTAGGTAACACCACCATACCGTGATGTTTCCACGTGACGCAGGTCCAGAGCCCCCTGACCTCCAACAGGAGGGACTGTTTGCTATCGCCGCGTCCGTTGTTTACGTATGGTGTATATTGTATTAGCAGTGGAAGTTGGGTTGGACTCGAGGCTGATTGGAATCTTTTACTTTAAGTAAGGTAAAGTAAGGGCGTGATTAAAAATGATTAAGTTTTCAATTCTTCGGTGTTGTGTTTTCGGCCGTTCATAGGCTTCATTGTTTAAATCGAGTTTTACTGAATGGAAACGTGGGAAGCAAAAACGCACAATGCTCAACGTCAACAGAAGAACAGTCGGAAAACGTGATGAATTCGTTGAGCTATATCTGTGTCTCAGCGTTGATGTCACGACGGAACTCATATTCGAGAATCGTGAAAAGAATGACGTCAGCGCAGATTCCATAGTACATATTTTTAATCAGTCTGTCTTCTCGTTTTAAGTATAATGACGTCTACCATTCATGGTTAGTATACGTTTGCATCGCGTCCTCACTTTTTCATAGTCTTTCCATAAATTTCCGATAAATTACAAACACTGGAAGGATATATTGCGAACGCTTTGCTTGCATTAAGAATATCCGATAAACTGGATAGGAGAAGAGGGTGTAATTTGTAAGTTAAAAACAAACTCCAGGTGTTGAGTCCAAAGTACTGAGAATCGGCAATTTAAAAATTAATATTAATATTTATAATAACATATTAATAAAAAGAATTTATTTTTGCTGTCTATCTATGTCGACTGTAGAAACCATCTCTATGCGTATACCGAAGTGAACTTTAATGGTTTTTTTCTTCCTGTTTTCCCTGTTGTTAAATAGGTTTACAAGGAAATTCGAAGAGACATTAATGAAACAAAAAGACTATTGTGTAATAATTTATATTTTTGATTTGGTTATTATCAGGGTTCGAGGATATATATCGATGGATATATATCATGATATATATCTGATATATATCAAATGATTTTTTATGATATATATAAAATTTTATATTATTGAGTAATTTTTGGCGTTTGTTACTTTATTTCTACTTCCCAAATGTAGATGGCGTTGGAGTAGAGTTAAAACATACTCCCTAATAGTAAGTTTTAATCCATAAATAGCAACACTTCTACCGGTATTAATGGCGCCTGTCGTGTTAGAAAAAAATCTGTTTTTTAGTTTTATATACGTTTTTTAGTTGATTTTGCCTGATCTACAAGAAGATGTTATGTTTAGGTTTCATTTGTCTGATTTTAAGTACCCAAATAAATAACACATTAAAAACATTTTAGTTTTCTTTTTACATAATTTATTATGTTTATGTAACACATATGTAAATAGTATACATAAATAATACAATAAAATAATAATATGGCTTTCATACAAAATGGATATATATCAAACTTTTGATATATATCGGATATATATCATAAATATCCGATATTTTGATATTTATAATAAATATCGGATATTTTCGAACCCTGGTTATTATACTGTCCATAACATGGGAGCACTCGTCATAACAAATCGACGGAAGGCCCTGGAATAGACTGGGAGATATCGTCCGCGTGTAGTCGGTCGCCATCGTTTACACCTTTAATAAAATATAAAACTTTCTAATTGGCTTAAGCCGTTTCCCCGCTGTCCGATAGCGGACACTAACGGGAACTATGTGTGTTGCAGTTCTTCGGCTACCTGGCGATGGTGCTGTATGGGTTCGACGGGTTCCTCAAGGCGAAGGCTATAAAGGCGGGCGAGCTGGCGCAGGGCTCCCGGGTGCTCACGAAGCAAGCGCACGTTGTGACTCCGCCCGCTCTGCCCTAGTCGAGTTGCACGGGAGAGGTGGCCGGCCATCGGTTCCGTCGTCGACGCATATGTCCTTCTCTAGATTTGATCAAGATCAGACGTGAAACAAATGGTGGTTTGTCAGAGCATACTGAAGTTCAAGTCGAATAATGTAAATATGTCTTTAAACATGTAATGTGAAGAATTTGTTTAATAATTTATTTTCGTTGATTGGCTAACGCGGGCGAGCGTTTTTCGTATATATGGCACGAGGTACGTCATCGGCGAAGCCAGAGTCGCGCTAGAGTTAGGGAATTTAGAAGGTGTTGGAGAAATAGGCATGAATAGTTACAATTATTAAATAAAAAAATTTTGCTCATTTGCCAGTGACACGGTTGTGTTCACAGAAAATAATTGAATTTTAAGCGGACCAGACAACTCAAGTAGGTATTTACTTTTGTGTCCACTATTGGCGCAGAAGAATTAGCACCATATATATTTTTTACAATTCTACTTCTGCACATTTTCTGACTCGTGTCGCGTGTGGTTTAAAAATATTTTCAATTTTTCAAACAATGACTCAAAGTTTATTACATAATATAAAGTTGCCCAGTTACAAAATATTTACTTATTTTTATACGACGGAAATATTTCGTAGTGCGCTGTGCACACGTTCATAGTATTACAATACGCTTAAATCGCAGCTGGCGGCGTTATGGTGTGCCGAATGTCGACAAGTGGAAATTAGGGCAGTATCGTAACATAAGTGAAACAGTTGAATATTTATTTTTATAGTATTATTTAAGTAGTTTTCGTTTACGCAAAACAGGAACAGTCCAGGTCATGATTTTGATTTAACTTTTTTTTTTGCGACCAGACAGTGGTAAAAGGGCTACCCTCCGAAGAATCGCGGGAGGGGGGTGGTGAATGCTCAGACATACCGGCGCAGCCGGCCGCGCTGGTTATGGGGGACTCTCGATAAACCTAGGAGCCTACCCACCAAATACCACCCGGGGTTGATTTTGGCCATATGGCCTCTAAACCTTCATCGGAGACGACCCCCTTCAGGGAAGAGGGGCGCTAGCGGTGCCCCCCTAGGAGGCATCCGCATGTAAGAATGACACTGAAGGTGTCGTCGGAAGGGGGCTTGTGTCACACGTCGGTGTGTCGCGACGCTAGCACCGGATCCACTGCGTGCTTCGTACAACTTTCGTTAATTGTAACATATTACTAAAAACCTTGAGCTTTAATATTGTTATGTAACAAGTATTTAAGTCATCACTGACACTCACCGTTTGTACCTCATACTTAGTACTTACCTTCTCGTGCGTTTCTCAAATCTGTTCTCTATGTATCCATTAGTTTAAGCTTATAGTTATAAGTATACACGTTGTTTCGATACAACAATGAGACCAATTTATCACATAAGAACAAATGTTTGTTTAAAAATATTGAACTATAGTAGTATAATTTTTTTCTCCCTGCAGTTTGGGTCATAAAAGATAAGCCGGCTAGGGCGTGAGCATGTTACGCGGGCGCAACGCCATTATCGATAAAAATGAGTCATCGAAGGCAGGTATGCGGCGGCGGTGCGGTATACAAAGGTGCTGCGATATTGTTATGTTACGATCATTGTTTGTCAATTGTTATGTAATTTGTTTTTCATCATTACCCCCACCTAATACCTGCAAATTAATGCAATGCTAATTAAGTAAAGAAAGAAAGAAAACATTTATTCCGTCATAAGGACTTAAACTAATCAATACATTTACAGTACAGTAATAAATACATACATGGCGACAAAGGACTGCCCTCAGCCTGTGCGACGGAGCGGTCAAGGACCACCGCCGCTGGTTTTCAGTGCAGTCCTTTTATTTTCGCGCAGTTCGATTAGTGGTGCCAACGCCAATGGTTGCTGTGACTTTTGACAGGTATATAAAAAATATATGTTTAAAAAATACATTTATCGAAGAGAAAATAAGTGTTTTTGCGTATTCGTTCTCTGAATTTCTTTAGTGACACAATGGCTACTCCTTTGTTTTGTTCCAAAACGCCAGAATTTATTCAAAATAATATTTTGCCTGTTGGCACCGATATACAATCACGTGTTGTTATCAACAATGTTTTAACATTTTTCAGTGAAATGAAAATACATCCCAAAAAGTTACAAAGTGTTAATTTCTGCCGTTCTCGTGAACTTGCTGCGGCGATATGTGGTGTGAGTTTTAGTGAGTTTATCACAATCCCACATAATGACAAAACTAAATACACTATCGATAATGCTTATCGACATCAATAATGCGCATCACTATGCCTGCCCATAAGGCCCGTCAGTGGGAGAGAGCAAAATACTCGCTTCACCGCTCCGACGTTTTATGGCGCACACTGCACGGAGAAAAAATTATACTATAGTGTTATGCCGGTCACTCACATTCGCGCGAATACGCGAACCTACAAGTGTAGGACGACCTTCGCAAATGATTATGTGAAGTTTTTAATGCATTCGTGGTTTTCCAAGCTGAGTCGGTTTTTGTCGCACATCAAAGTGCGCGAACTTCGAACATTCGCGTAGTCTCCCACACATTCGTGCGACCAGTTGTGCACACGATTGCATAGGTGATAAATGTCTTCATTTTTCGTAGTTTGCAGCGTCTACTATAATTACTATAAACTTAACTACTAATACGTACTATAGTAGTAGTTCCAGCTACTCTTTATATTGGAAATGGATGAAGTGTAGGGGGGTGCGCAAATATATGTGCATACTCACATGCGAACCCATTTGCTTATCAGTCCCTCGCATTCGTGCAAACATTCGTACAAATTTCAAACCTCTGCGCGCATGTGAGTGACCGGGGTTATACAAGGGTGGGTACGTTGAGCTTCATAACCGTGACATAACACGTAGGTGCGTCTGTGTCATGATCCTAGAGACGCGCCGACGGCCGCCCGCGGACATCAACAGTGAACAAAAGGACCACACACGGCACGTACACAATGAAGCTAGCAGCGATGAACTAACACAGTTAATGTGAATACAAAAATACTCACTAGTGTACATCGCTGGCGTTCTCGTGCGGTGGCGTTGACACGTTTCTCGGATCACAGCTATTTTTTTTAATGAAACGATTTATAAATTAATCGTTTGCTAAAAACACATTGCCTGATGTAATTATATATTTATACCTGTAGATATACCTTAGTGGACCGTAACTTATTATTGCGTTAGGTTCATATCTAAATTATATTTTTATAAATGTTTAAACGCTTCGAATTCCCTCGAATCGCTTCTAATGTATTGCATGTGTATTATGCAAATCTAATGATCCAATTATCAAGTCAGGATCGTAATACATTATCGTTTATCCTGTATTATAATTAGTATCAAAATACCTTTTGTATAAATATGTACCATGTTATACAATTCTCTCTATAACCCAAGCACATGCTTGTTGACATATCCGTCCGTTTAACACTTATTTTGCTCAGATTCGTGTCAAATGTTGTGTATTGTAGATTTATTACATTGCAACCAGTCGTGCGCGTCGCGGCTCCTCCACGCCCGGTTTGGAACGCTGAATGACGAGACATTGTTGGTATCTTACAATTAGAGTCGCTTATTAATACGGTGGATAGTCATTACTGATACACTTATCATGGTTATCACCATCGGAATTCGGATGTCGTTTCCTCTTCAGGTTCTCACCGGGACATGTGACAAGTGGTTCATCTTGGCAGCCCGTTTAATGTTTATGACTTTCCTTGTACCAAATATGTTCTTTGTAAAAAAATATACTTACTGATGTTGATAAAACCAGATTGTACAATTATGAAACGCTCATCCGATGGTTAGTAGAACTTGACTGTTCGTTGACTTGTTGAATGCGAGTGGACTGGTGAGAAGTAGACCTTCGGAGTGATAGAATTTCGTGCGCGGAATCTGGTCGTTACATACTGTTGTTGATTGAAACGCAACACGCAATAGGTGGCGTGTATTATAGACGATCTATTAACCAGGAGTAACGGATATATCTATCATTATATTTACTTTTATATATTCCTACAATATAAATATTATGTTTAATTATTATTCATGCTTTATTTATCATCTCTTTATTATCGCACCCTTAGAATGAAAGGGACTTAACTCAAAAATTGCAATTTATGGGAAATGACGAAGAAAGTTTTCAAAAATGGTCTTGAGTAAATTTAAGAAGACTGATGTATGAGGTTGTCCCTTTTTCCCTTTCTCACTCATAATTCGGGCTCTTTTTCACCATGGGGTTTCAGAGTAGGCTTTTTAAGTAAATTTATAGTAAAATCTGGAATTTCAGGAATTTTGAGTTAAGTCACTTTCATTCTAAAGGTGCGTTATATACCGCCTTCGATGTCCCAGTTTTTCCCTAAGGTCGGCTGGCAGAGAATGTTTCTAGCGTTAAGCCCACCTGTTGTACCATTTTTTTAAAGGTATACTGAATAAAGTTTTAAATAAATAAACGGATAGATTGGTACCGCCTCGGTCGATAGTTGGATCGTTTTTATCAGATAAGAGATCAACCAGCAATGTCCGAGGTCTTCGTGTAGCATGAAACTTCCGTAATTCGGTTGGCCGCTCCACGTTCCACCGACACGCACTGATTGGAGTAGATTCGTGTGTTCTCTTCGCCTCCTCAGATACGAGGAGAGACCCTTGCCCTGTTGGAGGCCCACAAGTCAAGTTGCTCCATTTCTCAAGATGTCAGAGATGAGTGTTGATGAATTAATATTGTAAAAGTATATATTTATACATATCAATAGAATTTTTACATAGAGGTATTATACATAGAGTAGGGGAGACATACGGTTGCCTGTAAGCGGAAACGTCCGTCGGTTAGAAGGAGAAATAAGATTGCGGTACTCTACAGCAACCGCCTATTTTTCTAATAATAAAATCAAAACAATTTACAAATTACACACGTTTTTGTCATTATATAAACACATTATCGACCGCAGAAATTCAATTACAACAACAAACCGTCGAATCGTTCTATTATTCACACTTTTCTCGCTAGTTGCACATGCGCCAGAGATATAGAGAAGGTACCGCAATCTTCTCTCTCTTTTTAACCGAAGGACAGTTTGAAGCCTGGCTTCCCTGCTCTATCTATAATACCTCTATGAATTTTTAAAGTTATCAAAATTAATGTCTAAATTTTTGCATAACACACCGAATACGGTGTTTAATTAAATTTGCTTGTGCAACAAGTCAACTAGTGAATTAATTAAAAATAACCCATTTATTGTTATCTCATAATGGCTTCCTCTTATAATGAAGTTGATATAAATAAAATAGAATTAATATTCACGGTGGTCCACCGCCACACCATACTTTGGAGAGGAGGAGACACGACACGGCTCCGGTAGACCACCGATTGCTAAATTCGTAACAAATTCCATGAATTTTTATAATGCACTCGAATAAGATCATGTGTTTTTCTCTCGTCGATCGTTTGTAATTTATTTATTGTAAAGTTAAATAAAAGTTATTAACTGTTTTAGAGTTTTTTTATTGTCAATATCAGGTAACACGATTATATTATAAATTTAAACCTCTGTGCTTCTTCTCGTAGTCGGTCAGTGTTCGGTTACATTTAAAACGTGTACGAAAATGACAAACAAGAAATCCAGCTTTGGGCAGTCGGTCCAATGGTCTCTTCGGTGACTTAACGAAACATTTCGTTTGTTCTCGGGTCATGGGTGTCTATGATGTGATAATTGTGTATGTCCATGCCACCCGCAACACAGGGAATCCTAGTGCGGGGGTGTGTGTGTAAACGTTTATTTATTTATTTATTAATAATATGTGACTTTATTTAGAACAAATACCTATAAATAAATTATCGGCAGTCAAAAATAGTGCCTCAACTGAAAGTTATAACAGGTACAGTTTGCGATAAATTACCTGGGTTTATGACAAAATACATTTAGCGGAGCGTACACCCTTGAGAAAAAACCCGTAATGTCGTTCATCTAATACTACTCCTGACGCTATATAATACTACCACGTATCGATGTAAGTTCTCTAATTATTTGGAACAGTAGACGATACACATTTAAAATGTAACCTTTACTTTAGTATGCAATTGTTTCGACTCGCTGACATAGATCGTGATCGATATTAAAATTAATAATAATAGAAGTCAAATTTCATTTTTGACTGTGCCAAGAGTGCTCCGGCGCAATTCAGCCGTGACCACGATTTATGCAACTGGGTAGAAATATCAGGGTATAGCAAATACAATGGTACTAGCTAGAGTTACCATAGTAAAAAATAGGATTAAAAATAGTTGGTCGTGGTTTTTTTTAATACTAAAAAGATACTAAAGACATACCATGTATGTAACAACATTCTTACAAAATATTAAACCTTAAAAATAGTTAATAAACTAGAAACGCAGACTTATGTAAACATTTAAGGCACTAGTGAGTTCCGGACACTGTAATCGTCAAAAATTATAAGGTACTGATATATAGATGGGATAAAGTACCCAGCTATATATATTCTGCTATAGCTATATATATTGTCGTAAAATGTTCCAAGGTTATGTTTACATTCTAATCAATACTTGGAGTAAGTTTCCCGAGATGGGATTCACTACATCTTATAAACTAATTGTTGATGTTGACCAGTCCTATATAAATATATTTTAAACATCATTTATATACTTAACGAATGTAATTTGCAAGTTATAAATTACTAGGTATCAAAAGTTGTACTCAATGATTGACGAACACGTTTTAAGTAGGTATAATTTCGTTTTAAAAATAAATTTATTAACATAAATGCATTGCTTAAATTTATTATATTTAAACCCAATAACATAATAAACTCATACATAATCACCCATCAGAATCTCCGATGAAACTGAATAATTAAGTTAGTACTTCGTAGCTTATTCTATCGAAAAGTTTCATACGTCAGTCACTATGCAATTCTTTAAAATTTAACCATTTAATTGAGCTCCTCCAAGTTGCAGAGGATTTAAAATTATGCGAAGGGCTGCATCGTCGTTCTATACACATATGTATATGTTAAATAAATAGGTGCGTAAATGTTTGTGAGTACACACACACAGATATGTCTAGTTACTTTTGTGCCAGTACAAAGACGCAGGCTCCTTTAGTGAGAGCTCCTTTGTGTTCAGAGGGATAAAATTGACCTGTGATGCTCACTTTTGGGTTTAAACACCAGTTTTTGTGTTGACATTAGCGCTGGTGGTCGTTCGTGTTTATTACTTGTGTAAATGTGAGGGCTTTCCATTCTGGAGAGGCCAGATGCAACGAGCATCAAACTGTATAGTTAATATTGTCAATTTTTCGCAAAGTAATGCCTGGTCACTGATGACTTTCGAAAATATTGTTTGACATAGAAAAACAATGGGTCAAAGTGTGTTTTGGGTCTTTATATTAAATATATAACGAGACAAAATTAGATTTCCGTTATCCGGGTATACCTACTCGCTCGTACTGATAACTACAATATTGTTTAACTTATCAACTTAAACGAATAAATGTATACATTAAAAATAATCAATAAACATTCATCGCCTAAATTTGTTCCAAGGATAAAGAAGCTTTCAGCATATTGGATGATTTCGTCATATGGCATTGTGGTAAGAGTAAATACCCTATAAATTGACACAATAATCTAATTTTAACAAAAAAATTAGCAAATAAAAACGTTAATACGATCAGTAATGGTTAAGTAACAAATATCGGTGAGAATAGTCAGGTAACGAAATCCAAGTGAGCTCATTGTGGAGGCAGGCCGCGTTTCCATCCTTTGTACTTGAGATAACCATCGAACCCGTAGGCTATGATAGCGCACAGACCAAAAAACTGAAATGTATCAAATGAAAAATGGCAATTATATTCTCTGTTATTTTATATAACTTGCTCTTAACTTTTTTTTCAATATCTCTCACTCACCCCGACGGCATATCCAACACTTTCCCCGATGGTGGTGGCAAATATGGATGTGGCGATGTATGAGAGAGCCATGATAGCGCAGAACAAAAATTCATACTTGTGCCATGGCCAGCGGTCATACTTCTCAACGAAGTGAAATGTATACATGACGAACAGGAACAGAGTGATTATGTTGCCAACCCAGTACATGATGTTGTAGAATATAGCAGATATCCAAGCCCATGATACCTTTATGCAGATAAACCCGATTACATTGCAAAGCTGAAAAAAACAATTTATAGTCACAATAGGTCTGAGCCATTTGTATGAGGGGGAGAGACGCCTACTATTGAGAGGATTTTTTTTTAAGACAGCTTACTATTTAGCCTTACATTCGTACGTCTCTTAACCTACTAAGTACGAGTAAGTAGAAGGTGCACAGTCACGGTAAACCGCATACATTCTTACTTTTATTTCATCACACGTTTTTCTTTCCAAAAACAGAATCGAATTATAGACCGAGGCTGTTCTTTTTCCATTTTAACAATTTAAGTTCACGCTGTCATTGAATCGGTGTCTAATGAGAATAAAAACAAAAGCACACCTTTTTTTAGTTTTCCTACCTCTTAAAAATGGCTCAAAACGGTCGTACTCATATTTTCGGCCAGTGATATCAATACATTTAGAAATTTGTTAGTTTGATTAGTACTCGACTAATCAAACAGCCCTCGTATCTGTTACTTCTGTATCCTTACGTATTCTTTACTACTCAGATACCATAGAATGTTTTTGTTATTAAACTATGACAGCGGCCCTGACTGGACTAATAGTTCCTGATGTGATCTTTTTAACGGCTAGCAAATCCATACGGCTAGCAAGGCTCGAGCAGTTCAACACTACTATAAATTGCCGTGGCGAGTATTGGGAATACGGCGTTTTACGTCTATTCCTGTGAGATATTTTTTTCAGATGATTCCGTTGAATTTTTTTTTACTGAGCGCCATATAACTATTTATTGTCCTCCCAATGATCAATTAATATTCTACATTCATAAAAGTTGCATTAATAAATCCTTGTAATTCAAGTATTGACTACCCAGTGACTTTTGAGTTAAATCAGAATAAGATACGGCATATATCATCCCGTCTATATGTTAAATCAAAGCAAACCGTTACATTGGTCTGCAATTTTAAACTATAGAATGTCCATATACATTCGCTGAGCCTTTGAAACAGAGGCAGCCGGTTTGTCCATAGCGCTGCAATTTCGGGGACTACATTTTTTCACTTGTACTATGCCAAGGTATTTGGACTCTACAATTAAGGATATATCATTGATATAAAATACTTCAATGATGATGAGCTTAGTGATTTTTGTTTTTCTGTACTGGAGTTTTAACGCTCCTATTTTTATATCTGCATTGAGCTGAATGCACAAATATCTAGGTTGTCTAGTCACCATCTACCACTCATCTCTACTTAACCTGAAGCACTACAGTGATTTTAAAAGTAGCTGTTCTGCCAAATGCACAGAACCAATTAACTACATGTCTGATGGTTCCTGGAATGTATCAGTTACAGTTACAACATAATAAGAATTCATTGAAAGTCAGTAGTTAGTTAAAAACAAAATCTGTCTAGTTAACATGAGACATTTTAACCCAGTATAAAAAATGTTTTTTTCATAACTTAATTTGTTTTCTTAAATGTTTACTGCACAGTTTAATTCTTTGACTTAACAAAGTATGGACTTCATCACCATACGTTCACTGCCTGTATGTCAGGAGTATTTATCTTCAGTTTGTGTATACAATTCTGCTAAGTATGCCAAAGACTAATGAAGAATTTTCATAGGAGTTTTTGGAGATAAAGTCAACAATAAGTTACAATATTCAACAATACTAGGCAATGAAGCTTCCTGACGGACAGGAAAATAATCTACAATGGCTAAAATAACTCACCAATTGAACAAGTTTCAACAAGCCAGGTAAACTCCTCCAATACCCCTTGTCAAATCTCAGCACCTTCTGAGGGGGTGGTGGAGCAGTAGGTGCCGGGGGTTGTGCAAAATGATCAAACATCGCTCTCTATCACACAAATACTCGCTGTTGCCTAAAAATGTATTGTATGCATTTATTTATTTGTATCAATTTCTTGATCAGGTATTATTTATGACATTAAGAAAGTTGTGAAATGAAGACAAATTTATGGTAAGCTAGTGAACATATAAGCTAAAGCTTGAGAAAACCTTAAAGTAGTTAAATATACCTGTGTCGATACAAACAAGTTGTGATGGTTCACACAATTTGACTTAATTTCTGTAACAGTTAATGAGAGACTGAAATAATGCAGAAATACACTGCAATTTTATTTATCTCGTCAACTCTATGGTGTTATCGAGTCCTCGTAATGTATTTCTACCATAACCTTAACTTATTGTCTTACCTTACTTCTGACATATAGTATGTCCTGTAACTGCTTATTATACTGCTACAATTTTAGTGAAAACTAACCAATATAAAAGAAAGCTAAATGCCAAAAATATACTTATTATTAAGATATTGAAGAAATCTTTACACGAATCACTGATTTTAGAGTTTAAATTTTTCTTTTGAAAAGTTCCACTACATTAATATTAATTTTTCCTTATGACTTAAGTGTAAAATAAAAGAAACAAATATCAACAAGTGCGGCTGGACGTTATATATATTTACTTAGCTGTCATTGAGCGATTTACCGTTAGCAATATATAAGGTACTCTGTGACCGTTACCATACGTACGGTACCTACCATACGTAGGTTCTTTTTGACTGTCAGTTTGACAGTTTGATTTATATAAATGAATCGTAACCAGAGAATAATAATTGAATTGTATAATTCCCTTTTACGTATGAATAAAATACATAAAAGCGACGTATAACCACATACATATTTTTTTTTGCTCCACATCTTAACAACTAACGTTAATAATAATACGGTAACAACTAATTAATAAAACCATAATGACGTAGATGTCGCATTTATATCATAAATAAATATTTACCAAATAGCAGTTATTGTAATTTTTTTTAATATTTAAATTCTAATAAAGATGTAGTGTTTACTATAAAAATTGTCCTTTACATTGTCATTCTAAAAATATTAACTATGTAACAAACAAAGTAATGATTATATTGAAGGTAGGTTGAAAAAATATATTTTGTTGTACAATAATATCATATCATGTGCATTTGTTTACTGATATTTCGCATGTATTCTTTATCCTTTTTATCACGTTATAGTTTATTATCTATGGAATTATACATTAAATCTACCTGCCATAACAGTAATATACAAATGCACTCTGTGACCTGCCTTATGTTGTCAATTTAGGATGGGAGGTTATTTTGTCTCGGTGTGGTCGTGAAAAAAAGAACGATAAAAAAGATTTCGTTAAAAGTTGAAAATCTACCGACGTAACTATGAGCAATAAAAACGTAAAAAATATATTTTTGTTTTGTTTTGAGAGAAATATATTTTTATCGTAGCGTAAGGGACGCGCGGTTTGTGCGTTTAAACAAGTTTTTATAGTATTAATTATTAGTAGATCTACCTTGCAGGTGTTAGATATCAAAATATTCTAGCCCAGTTTATAAAGGGTTCATGAAGAGAAATTATTCCTTTTTTTATTTATTTAACCTAACAAACTAAAAACTTGTGAAAAAGATCATATTAACTTATGGCTAAATGTTTTTGTACAAATGTATTAAATATTTTACAGACAGACTGCAGTGACTTACTCAAAAAGTATACTTTACAATTACCTATCAATATTCATATTATCCTATAACCAGTATATTTCACATACCGAAGAGAAGAGCTAATGTCCTCAAACATTCTCCCTCTGTTGTTTTTGCACTAGGTATAATCGGTTATCTTTCTGAATCAGATCAATTGACATTTTTCATGACTTTATAATATAATTTGCAGATAAAACTACCGTGCAAATTTATTGTATGTCAAAACTTTCATCTTCTTTTAAACTGAAAATCGTTCATATTGTACGTACTCTGCTGTTCAATATATAAATAAGCATCGCCTGACAGAAGAATAACTTTGCTCACCCTAGTGTGCAGTCTAGTTTTGTTTGCAGCACTTTCATTTTTTGGCCATGCGATATTTAAGCACCGTCAGTTAAACTCAGTAGTATAAAACATAGCAAACTTAAAAAAGGAAAATCGGGAACGTCTATTTTTAGCACAGTAAAGTAAGGTAGTAATTATAAAATAAATATAAGTGTCTATGTGGTGACCAATTAAGAGTTCTCGGTTAATATTACCTGCTCTGTGTAGTCTGTGAATGGACGTTCTTTACTTTCCTTATTTCCATTTGAAATATTGTCATATGTTTGCAGAGTTTGCTCTACTAATTATTCCGTGGGTAAACATCATATTAGTCTGTGATTTAGTGGTATATACTACAATTATAAGCACATATATAACTATGGTGCTGCACAACCACAGAGTACATTTGTATATACTGTTATGTGCAACTCCGTTTTACCAAGTGCTTAACTACTTTGTGTTTCTTCCTTACGTAAATGTGATATTTTTATTTCTGTTATGTCTAAAATTTCGCAGGCTTCTATAATAGTCTCCACAGTTAATGTGAAAATATTGTGGTAGGGCGACATGAAAAAAGTCTACGAAAATTTGTCAAAGACGAGAGGAAGAGAAGAGAGGCGCCCGAATCTAGATCTATTTGTGACAACTAGATAATAGAGAGTGATGATTGAAGTAATCATATTGAAGGAAATAGACTCGGACAACAGGCGCTGGCAATATCTCTATAACTGAGAATTCGTCAACCGGACGAGTTCATGTTAAAGTAAATATCTAGGTGTTTTTTTGTAAACGGACTCGTGTGATGGGAGATCGCGACTGGAGACCGTTTATTTATGGCGGCTTGGCCTCGATCGTGGCGGAATTTGGTTAGTTCTGTTAAAATTTTGTTTGATAACCTAAATATCTGCACGAAAACCAGCTTGGCGCGCTCAAGAGTATGACTTAAACGAAGTTATAACGATAAGTTTTTATAAATGTTTTACCACGACAAAGATATTAAAATAAATAGACAATAAAATAAATTATTGTTATCTAGTTTCTTTGGATCCTGGTCAAAAAAAAATTGCTCACTTATTTGTTTAAAGTTAGTTATAGCTAAAAAATTGGTCGTAAATGTAGAATTAATTGTATCCTCACAAATCACAGGAACATTCCCCATCGACACCACTAAGACCCGTCTCCAGATCCAGGGTCAAAAGATCGATCCCCGACATGTGGAGTTGCGCTATAATGGCATGGTGGACTGTTTCGTGAAGACCTCGCGCCAGGAGGGTGTCAAGGCTCTGTATTGTGGGTGTGTTGTTAAACCATTGTTATTATTGAAATAGTCACAAAGTACTTTTAGTATACATGTAACATAGTAACACAAGGTCTAACATAAAATAGGTGAATGTATGGCCATAGGTGGAAATCTCAGTGATAAATCTCAAAATTTTAATCTAATTCTGAATAAATATGATTGACTTCAAGTAAGGTTACATCACTAATCGTTGACTACTATATTGATACAGTTTTACAGTGTTAAGTTTTTATCCTGCTTATTCCTATTTGTGTCAGTTTTAATTACTTTAAAAAGGTAATTGGAATCCATAGCTAACTTTATCTAATTCCAAACTGTAACATAGGCATGCAAAGTAGAGTTGTTGCATCAGATATGGTATATATGATTTTCATTGACGTAATACACCAATTCTTCATTTTTCCTGTCGTGATGAAATTGAATCATGTAAACAAGGAGTATATCATTTGGTTTAGGATTATCCTTCCAATCTCGTGCCTTTTATTAAAACAAATTGACACATGCACTGTCTGCATGTTTAAAATATGTTCTAAATGTAACATTGCTTAATTTTTTATAGATAAGTCTATGAGTTTACATGTAAAAAGTACTTATTTATGATTAAGCAGTGTCTACTGAAAGTTACACAAAATATTTGTTTATTACTTTCATATCTGTTTACTTTGTATTCATATTAGTTTCCTATCTGTTTACTTTGTATAATGTAATATGCATGGTGCAAGGACGACTGGTGTTGTGTGAAATTTGTGCAGTCAACCACTTGGGAGATACATTTAGAAAACGGATGTTTTTTTTGCGATTAATATTTTCTAATTTAGTTTTGGTTTTTCAAGAGAATCGAATTTAATTTGAAATTAATTCAAATAATTTATCATGATTTCTTAATACAATCATAAACATCAGTATTATGTAAATGGTTATGGGTGATTATAGTACTACAGGTTTAGACTAAGAGTTCTGAACTAGAAATAAGTATCCAGAAAAAGTTTGCTGATGCAGTGTTATCTGCAGTATCTGGCCAGCGGTGTTGCGGCAAGCCACGTACGGGACTATCAAGTTCGGCACGTACTACTCGCTGAAGAAGGCGCTGGCGGCGCGGCGCGCGGACGGCGGCGCGCGCGAACACCTACCCACGAATACGTTCTGCGCGGCGTTCGCTGGCGGTTTCTCCAGCGCGATCGCCAACCCCACCGATGTGCTCAAGGTTCGAATGCAGGTGAGCCACCTTCGTTATGTTCATAATAAAATATGATATACTCAGATGTTTCAAATGGGCTTCCTCGTACATCGAATTTTGTTTGGAAATCCTTACTGTCTAATGTGTAGAAATAAAGAGTATTCCTAATTTGATTAGGCACAATATATATAAAATCTGTAATTTAGAATGAGAACTTTGATAGTTCGATATCGTACTTGTGGAAAATCAAGAAAACATCCATGTGGAATGGACAGTGAAAATAATGTATCTCATACTGACTAATACTGAGTTTAGTTTATACTGGATTGGTCTGTTGGTGGGGCTCTGCTCCCGGCGATCAAGCCTGATTACAAAGTTAATAAGAAATTGTGGATCCCGGTACAGGTCCTGGCGATGTAAATTATATCGGTTTATTGTTCCCAACACATTAAAAAAGCGCTGGCCGACAGTGGAGGACACGCTTTAGCGCAGTTTCAGTTGTCGTTGCTCTGTACCGTCCGGCTCAATCCCGACGGTACGTGCATGGTGGTAGGACTTCTAAACTGCTCGGCTCGCTACCATTCTCCTTATCGTTACATATAGATATAGACTAGTTACCTAATAATAACTACCGGACCGAGCCTCTATTTACATTTTTTTTGCAATACGTATGTATGCATCTACAGCATTACGCGGAACATATTTAGATGTAACACGATTTTTATCCAATTCGTGATCATGTTTTCTGAAGCGAAGCATAATCGACTAACTAATTTTAAACGAATACCTGAGGCCCGACGTACGATATTTATTGTTTAAAGCGCTCGATAACTCTATTCATAGCGAGGTAAATTATATAATTTGCTAGGTAAGTAAAAGATAAAGAATTCCGTGTTTAGCTTACATTCATGACCTTGTATATAAACCGTGACATTATCTGATTGATGCACGTTCAACATGCGAGGTAATAAAACAGATAACAAGGCAGCACTAAAACATAAGTCCTCCAACTCCTGACGCACGAGTCACGACTACCCCGGCACGAACCGTACCAGCTCATATTGATGTAGCGGGTTAAAAATTCACTCATATTGAAATAGATCGATGTTGACTTGATATGCGAAGTGTGCGATGTTGTCATGTTGACATCGTGTGCGAGACATGTCGTCCTATATCTTAGCCGGAGATTAATAAAAGCAGTCCCTGTGAGATACGATATGAGCCTAGCATACATGTCTCAGCAACGACTAATTATCTCGCAGTTTTTTTTTGTTTTTCTCACAAAATGTCAAATGTCTCTTTACATTTGCGTTAAACGTGAAT
This sequence comes from Megathymus violae, assembly GCA_003671415.1. Taxonomy (NCBI): domain Eukaryota; kingdom Metazoa; phylum Arthropoda; class Insecta; order Lepidoptera; family Hesperiidae; genus Megathymus; species Megathymus violae. The sequence continues at coordinate 667,827 of PDGT01000085.1, read as the reverse complement.
ATTATTACATCTATTTATACTGCTATATAAATGTGTCTGTCTGTACATTCCATATCTTTATGTCAAGTTTTATTGTGAATATTCATTTTATGACTCGCCGACATCAGTTTGACTATTTTGAAAATTTTGTGTGTGTCTGTATGCTCCGTTATAAATCAAGAATGGTATTACCGATCTTAATGAAAATTATTATGTAGCGAGAACACGTCACTGCGCAGCGGATAGGCTATATAAAATACCAGTAAACCTAATTGTGTCTAATGAAGGCGAAAAAAATTTGAATAATCATGCATATATAATTAATTGTTTAACCCGAACGATGTCGAAGGGGACCGTTAGTACAAAAATTAAATTTCTAATTCTGTCATTTGGTGAGAAAATGACAAGATGCAAGGTAAGTCTTGTCGTGGCAACTGTACCAGGTCAGCTGGAGCGCTTTGACATGGCAGTTTTCACTTAAAGTGTAAAAAGAGCATTTTCTAGAGCTGCCAATGAATAGACTCTGTTGACCATGGCGATGTCCTTTTTTCATGACCATTTAGAAAAAGTAAATGTAATTATCCTCTTTCAGGTTGGCGACGAAAAGCGTAATCTAGTAAAATGCTTCGTGGAGATCTACCGGTTGGAGGGAGTGCGCGGACTGTGGCGCGGCGTGGGTCCCACGTCCCAGCGCGCGGCACTGATCGCGGCCGTGGAGCTGCCCGTGTACGACGCGTGCAAGCGGCGACTGACGCCGACGCTGGGGGACGCGCCGCTCAACCACTTCGCGTCCAGCCTGCTCGCCAGCCTGGGCAGCGCCGTCGCTAGCACCCCCCTCGATGTGATACGGGTGAGGTATCTTGCATAGATAAAGATACCTAGCGCCCCTAGAGAAATCACCGGCTTTAATTGTAATCGGTCGAAAAAGATGAGCAATAATGAGCGCGGTCGGCGGAATGAATTGAATGGGTCAACACTCGGGCGTCTTCGGGCGACGTCGGCCTAAGAACTTCGGGCACTCTGTTTAGGTAGTAGTAGACACCCTTCCTCGTGGATCCTCCAAACTTCCTTCATCACAGGGACGACTTCTTCTCTTATCTTAACTGTTAACTTTTGATTAGAATTTTATCAGTCCCTTTTATCAGAAATTGGTTGCTAGTTTTTTTATTTCATTTCAGACGCGACTTATGAACCAAAGAAAAGTGAAGGCCTCCGGGGCCGCTGCCAACGAGCGAATATATAAGGGCACCGTAGACTGCTTCTTACAGGTAACTCGCTCTAAACGTGTCATTGCAAAGGTCATCTCAATGTAATGATATTTAAGAACGGTTGGAAACAAATAAATAATAATACCTTATTGATTGCAGACAGTCCGTAACGAGGGCTTCCTAGCTCTGTACAAGGGTTTCATACCGACGTGGCTGCGTATGGGCCCCTGGAACATCATCTTCTTCATCACGTACGAGCAGCTCAAGCTGCTCTATTGAACCCGCGCGCCCCACCCTGTTGCGGCCGGCGTGAGGTCCAACTTTGAATGGCGCTGGAGGACGGAGCTGCCCCCGTGTTTACGAACCGGTCATACCGAGGTTTGGGACTACTGTTTTAACATGCACGATTATACAATGATAATGTTTGATGAGAAGTGCTGTTGTTACTGGTATGTCCACGTTTACTAAATAGAAGCGTTTATCAGTATCATCATCGTAGTTGAGCCGCGTCATACCTGGATATGGTCGTACGAGGGGCGGCTGATAAATTCGCGGCCTAAGGTACTTAACGATGACTAATTACAGATTAGAGAGCTGCAAAGGTGATGACCACTCGGGCCGGCCCCACCGTCACGGTAGTGACCAGAAGAACTTCAGGTTGGCAAGTAACGGAGAAATTTCACGTGAAAATTTAAATATGAAAGAAATTTGGGCGCATTTGACATAGAATATGCTCATACCGCTTGACACACAACGACGACTCGCGAGCTGCAAGGATTTTTTGGAGTTAGCCCACGATAAACTTGACGAAATTGGTTATCGGATTGTCACCGTGAACAGAAATATGGGTCTCCGGTGTCTGGAGTTCAAACAAGTCAATGCAATGGATTAGAAAATTAGAAAGACCGCCGGAAAAATTCAAGATGAAAATGTTGACCTCTAAGATAATGAATACTATTTTTTTTTGTATACTGAGGAAATTTTATTAATAGGATCATCTATCCAAGGAAACTACAAACATCATCATGATTATCATTATAACATATATTGTCCCACTGCTGGGCTCTAGTCTCCTCTTACAATAAGACGGGGTAAGGCTGAGTGCGGGTTGGAAGAATTCACATACGTTTGAGAATAATATAAAAAAATCTCAGGTGTACAGATTACTTCACGATATTTTTCTTCACCGAAGTAAGTGATAATTAATTTCTAATAAACGAACTTAATTTAAAAAATTACAGGTGTGTGCAGGATCTGACCCCGAGGCTCCCGTGCGGGAGGCGCACGTCCTAACCACATTTTACCGCACTAAGCCCCCCCCCCCCCCCCCNNGTGATCTTCTTCAGCGCTATGTAGAGGACTCCGGGATCTTCATAGGAACGCAACCGGAGTCCTCTGAGCGCGATACCCCTGCCGGGATGTGCCCGGAAGGGACAACATGTCCCGTCCCGCACCATCCGATCTTATCACGGTATGCGGTCACACATTCCGTCGTTCTTCCCGGGGTCGCTAGCCGGACGGTTCGAGCTCCCACTCTTACCACCCGCAACACCGAAAGTCCCCTTTTAGTCGCCTCTTACGACGGCAGGGGATCGCGAAGCTCGTATTCTGGTCCCCAGTTACAGGAGCAGACCACAAGCCTACCACTGCTCTGTAATGAACGGCCAACGTTATGTCGATGTATTGACTCGGGCTCGTGAGGCTGTTGTGCAGAGACGACGCGGGAAGTTAGCTTGGGGAGTGGTGTTTTTGCAAGACATCGGTGTTGCGAGGCACGCCTTGAAAGATAAGAGATTTTTCAGAAATTGATCATCTACCGGACAGTCTGCACCTGAAGATGATTCCGTGATTTCCAATTTGAAAAAGGATTTACGGGGCAGGATGTTTTTTGATGAGACGAGGTGAAAGCTGCAGTAATCTTCATTTTGAGGACAAAGAATATATCCTTTGAACGCTTTAAAAATGATCGTATGCCAGTTGCCACATGTGAGAAACGTATTTCACGTTTCTTTCGTAAACTTATCGGCCGCCCCTCGTATGAAGCTGCAGGGGAGCTCACGCTCTCCCTAAGTGGCCCTTGTGACGGTTGTGTGATACAAAGACTGAATGAATTCACTTATCGTAGTTGTTATACTATAGTACAAGTAAGTTTATTTGTATTGCAGAGAATCAGCAGGCAGTGTTCGCGGACGTAGCTAGGTATATCTATCAGGGGATAACGACAACACGCGTGTTGTCGCCGGCAACAATACGAGCCTCTGACGAGGGATACACCTGTAAATAGCATTTTGCATGCAATGTTTGCTGCGACCGCCGCGGACAGACAGTGATGTATCTCCATCGGTTGCGTCACATTTCGGTAGGCAGCGGGTCAGTGGGAAAATGTTAAACTTTTGAATGTTAGCTAAATTGTTACCAAATGAATGTTGTAATTATTGTGTTATATATTGTGTTGTATTTAGTGAGTAATTTTTATTAATGTTGTCGTTTACTTTCTCATCGTGCTGTGAAGTGTATTTGTATAAATTAGTGACGTCACAATAATACTGTAGGGTGTTTAGTCAAACGTTCATCGGTGGCAAACAGTAGGAACAGATAGGTAACTAACAGTAACTAAGCAGCCGCATGAAGTTAGCGTTCGTCGACATGTTAATTAACGTATGTATTCGCGAGACGTATCGGGCGTGTCGTGACGCGACCGGCAGAGGTTGCCTCGCTCGCGCTGCTTCATATAGTACGTTACTATAGAGCGCACGCGAGACAGTCCAGATGCGTAACCTGTTGATGCTATTCATCGTGTAGGTGTTATTACAGCGGTCGGTGCCTCGTAGTTTAAGTAGAGGACGTCGTAGTGCGCCGCACGTGTCCGCGTCGAGTGGACGATACGACAGTGACGTATACGAATCAAATGTTTATTAGTGTTGCGCTTTTTGTAATCGAATTGATATTAACGCGCCCGAGCATTGTACGCGGCTAGAAGACTACGTTTTGTTTTAACATATTTTCATTACTTGTGACTTACATTTAAAGTTTGTTCGGTCGAGTGGCTTGGCAACTAATTTTAGGATCGGTCTGTATTTTCAAGTGAATTTTACACAGAGTATCCGAGTTTGTAATAAGTTTATAGACATGGTAACACTTGAGGTCCTGTCGAACTGACTATCTCACAAATTATAAGACACTGCGTTAGTCGTCTTTGCATTTCGGAGATAACATTTAAAAATATTTTATTAATGGGAGTATAAGGACCCAAGTCCACTGGACAGAATGTACGGACGTGCACCAGCTAAAGTATGCGAGGTGTACTTTCCGCGTGTTCCGCCGTCCGGGTCGGACTTGCCAAATTGTATTTATTTTTCTATTGCTTTTATTAGTTGTAAGTGTAATTTGATATCGCGTTGTTGTTTGTACACTTGTAATGTAACGCGAGCACCTTTCACAGTTTGTTTTATTTATGTAATGCTCTGTGAACTGGCAGTCGGTGGCAGTCGCCTCCGGAGACAAATAGAGTTTTATGCTCCACTAATTGTAACATAATATTGGGGAACTACTTTTCGTAAACACCTCATTTTGCCAAAAATATTTTAAGCAGTAAAAGTTGTTCGAAGTGTATAATGGTTGTTTTATATTTGGTCGGTGTTAAATCAGTATGGTTTGTGTAAAAAGTGGCAGGACGCCACGGCGGGCGACTGTCTCCGACTGTCGTGGCTTGCGGCTTGACGAGCTTCAGGGTAAATGGAACCAGAAGCGTTTCCTATTTGACGAAACCGGTATAATCACTGTAGGTACAAAGAATTAGCCAAAATATATTTGAATAAATATACATACCAACGCATACGTGTTTTTTATTCACACATCGTCTTAATTTTCTCAAATTTCCCGGTTATATTTTATTTACAAAGATATTCAGTGTCGCTACTGTAGTATAGCAAATGCCGTGACGAGCCGTCGACCCTCGACAGATGGCTGCAGTGGAGTTCGCTGAGAACTGTACTGATATCATAAATAGATAAAATTTAATCTTAACCGATTTGTCATAGTATTAAACTCCTCCTTAACTCTTTAAATTGTATACAAAAAAATGAGAATAATCAGTAAAGTACAGCCAACAATTCAGTAAATAGACAAAGGACGATGAAACGGCACGTATTGAGTTTTCAAACCAGAGACATTGACATTACAAACATTTGTAGCTTTTTTGTTTTAAAATTGTCCCGTCATCGGAGTAGTTTAAATTAGAAGCGGGAACTGTATACTACTGGATCTCGCAAACTGGTGCCGAAATTAAAACTACGTTTAATTCTGGAAGAGTGGTTGCTAGCAAGTAAGTAAAAACTCTACCGCGTTGCACGAGTTCCAGTTATCTGGATAAACTAGACGATATGGAACCCGATAGGAGGCACCGTTCGCCGTAGGCTCGTCCGTTGTTCGGCAGGAACGCACCGCAAGCTTTGCCTAGCTTTTGGCGTTGGCTAGCCTCTCAATGGGTGAAACCACTTACACTCGTCAAATAATAAATAGCTACCGACTACACTCTGAGTTTTCAATGTTGCTCGAGTTGCTGCGAGGGCTGCGTGTAACAGTTCTGTATAAATTAATCAGTCACGCGTATCACAACATAACGGATCTAATGTGTAGAGGTACTACGTAACATTTTTTTCTTTTATTTTTTAAACTGATTGATGGCGTCAACGTCTGTCACTGAATTTTATAACCGTTCAATTTAAATGATTTGGGAGCTAATTTTTGATTAGGATATGAAATAGAGATTGGTGATAGCTTTGGTAGGATTATAAATTATGGATTGCAATGTGGTGGAATGCGAGGTGGCGGAGAGGGACGACGGAGAATGCGTGGGGTGTGGGTGCGAAGGGGGCTCGCTCGACGTGCTCAAGGAGGTGCAGAGGGCCTACGAGCAACGACTGGAGACGATCGTTAGAGCCGGGGGGCCCAATAAGTTGCAGGTGCCATACTCATTTACCAAAACGTGTAGTCTCAATTGTAATATTGTAAAGATTATTTAATATGAGACTCCTCAGCGAACGGACTTATCATTTAAGTACGGGTTATAGGTGTGGTAGATGTGGAAGTATACGCTGACGAGGATGAGACCCCGCCGTCCTATTAATACAATATTACTAGTTATTAAACTATCATGACTATATACATGAAATCTTGATTGTGATGTAGCAAAGGGCGCATTTTTGACCATTTTTTATCGTAGTTTGTAACCGTTATTCACGACCAATTATACATCAAAATGTGGAATAAGTTCCGGCATTCGTTAAATAAATTTTGGGTGCTTTACACACAGTAACTCCACATAGTTAAAGGGCCGGAATATGTATGTTATTAGGTAGGATGAAATGGTAAAATTCTTTTTCATTTTAAGGAATCCCGCATTGCCTATCGAACGTTGATTTATCGATCAGTCGTGCAAAAGTTTTTTTATTGGTGTTACCAGAAGCAGGTGCAGCTACTGCAGTGCTGGGTGAGCGACCTAGTGGGGCAGAACGCGCTACTCGCACGCACCGTGGAACAGCTGGAGGAGGAGATCACCTCGCGACTGCTGCTGGAGCGGCGGCGGCACGCAGAGGTCTGCTTCGGCTTTATTGTCCAAACGCACTATGGTGACGAGGAGGATGGCCATCTTACCATACGTAATATTTATGGTGTTAAAGATTCACAATGGATAATTAACTGAAATTTGTTTAAGGCCTGGGAAATCCTATCCATCTCGTTACACATTGACAATTTATTTTTCGAATTCATCTGAAATGGTCTTTCTGAAAAAATTTTGCAGACAGCTTCAGGCAATACAGCTTTAAGTTAATAAAACAACACATAGTAGTGCGCGACGCGCGGCGCCGTGTTTCACCTCCTGTCCATTATGAATCAGGGTCACTATTAGCGTAAGGATTTGAAATAGGGACTACATACGTATTTTGTTTATTTTAGTGATTACGGCATCTATGAAATATACTTTAAATGAATAAAATTTATTTAGTATAAATCAAATCTTAGTTTGTATTATCAGTTTGAAGCCATAGTACAAAGGCAGAGCTCGTTTTCTAGATTGTTCTCACTCCACATATTCTTTGCATTCGATGGTAGAGTCGAGATATCGGGACGATCATTAACGCCTATGTTACATATGTGCAACTACAATGTGGTTGTCAAGCGGGTGGCCGGTGGGTGGCAGGTGGAGGGCGAGGCGCGCGCGGAGGCGGCCTCGCTGCGGCGGCGGCTGGCGCGCAAGGACGGCGACCTGCGCGGGCTGCTCGAGGTGCTGCGCCGTCTGCGCGACCCCGCGCAGCCGCGCCACTGCGCGCTCTCCGAGATACACTTCAACGAAGTCACGCAGTCTGATATCTTCGGACCGGATCTTTGGCGAGTTTGATAAACCTTCAACAAATGCTCAGTCCCAGATTTTCAATTTTTTTTAGGCGGGGCAAAAATTGAAAAATGTCGACCCGCCCACTTATATCTATTTTTACCTTTAATCATCGTTATAATTTCAGCTACTTGTACTATAATTTATTCTGTGGTCAACGTTAAGTGAATGATGAGTTGTCCATTCGTCTGTAAAGTGTGAATTTGGCCGCCCTCTGAACTTGCCGCCCTGGGCTCGGGCCCCGGCTTGCCCCCTCCCTAGATCCGGGGCTGCAAATGCTAGGACCTATGGATGGGTTTATGCGCATTCGCATTACTTAACAAACGTGGCAATTCACGTTTGTTTTTATAATCAAAGACTTCATCGCTATTTGAACCTCCAGTTATGTCTTACCTATTGTATACCTTTTTTATTTGTAGATTAATTGTCATATCATATTATATAAAGACTCCGAATCTTGTACAGTACGTACAGGGTACCACAAACTTTTCAAGTGATATGATGATTATAAATTACTTATTACTTGCTTCGATGAACGAAATCATCGTGAGGAAACTTGTGTGTGGTCTGCCTAACTGGTATGGGCAGCGTGGCGGACTGTGGTTTTAATTTTTCTCATTGTGAGAAGAAACCAATACCCAACAGTGGGAAAAAATTTGGGTTATTATGATGATGATGATACGTACGTCCAAAACTCAAGAACGATGTCAGTACTAACAGCGGCGTAACACATTGCATACAGACTGATTATTTTGACTTGTGATGATGTATGATCGTGTAGGTTTTCCTCGGGTTATTGTCAATGAGCAATGTATTTCAGGCACGAAAATCAAATGGAGAAAGGGGACGCGACGAGAAACACGAACCATGACGATGGGGACAAAATGAGACTTAAGTGACACTTTTCCTTCGTTTCAATTGATACATTTTGTTTTTATTTTTGATTGTCTGCTTTAAACGTTTTTGTTTATTCACTTTCTTTTTAATATATACACACGGCTCACTTGCTGAATTATAAGTTTATTTCATGTCCCTGCAAAGGTATCTCTTCTCGTGTTGAATATGTTTGAGTTGGCAGATCAGGTAAGAAAACTCTTTGTTTGTTTGTTTTGTTTTTTTGTTTGTTTCTGTTATTATTCAGTTTCATTAGTTTAAATGAAGGGTTCTGAATTTTAATATAATAACTAAAACATTTTCATAGATGCCGTAAACTTCTAGCGAACACGAAAAATGTGACTGTTGCCAACGACGACTCGCTTTATAACTGATTGTAATGATTTATTTGTGGTTGTAACAGAGAGATGCGAACGAGGAGACATGCCATAGAGTTACGAAGCTGAAAATGCTTAACGAGACGCTGCAGAAGGAAATCGAAACTAAGGACAGGTAAGTGGGGCTCGATACAGTTGTGCCTTTAGATCATTTCTACGTGTTCGTATGTTATTATTTTGGTAGTAGCCGATATGACGTGGAGATCGTGTCGACTAGAGGTCGAGTAGGGGACGAAAGAGACCCATATAACTATTGCCATTAGTCGACATCGTTGTGCGTATAGTCAACGCAAATGGAGGTGATCACTTACTCGTAGTAGGTATACGTTATCACCAGCACGCAAAGTGGCGAACAACCTTCAAACCGTAAATTAATCCAACCGTAAATACCTATATCTTAAAAAAAATTATGTAAAGCCGCAGTCGATGTCCATACTATGCGCATATTATTATTTCTAAGTAACATAGATATTCGTGAGATATTAGGTTATGAAAAAACAAATATGTCAAATTAAAAATATATAAATTCACTTCCATCGATTGGTCCACGATTGAGGATTGGAAACTTTAATTAGCAAACCGTAAACACGTACTTATTTAATGTATCCTTTGCTAAAATTTTACTTGCAGTTATTAATTATGTACAATAGTCACCTAATTATTGCAAACCAATTTAAGGGAGATACGAAGGTTGGACAAGGCCACTGAACAGAAGGAGCAAGTTATTGAGTCCTTGAAAAAAGAGATGTCATTGATCAAGTACCAGGCGCCGTAAGTTTGTCTCTGCATGTATTGTGGAATATTTCCACGTGGAGCTAGTTGCAACATGATCCATAAAAATGAGTTCAGTGCGTGAAGACCACTGCAGCCACTCGATAGTCTGAACGAATTCTGTGTATCGATGAAAGCGAATATAAATTTTTGGCGTTACTAGAGGCTAAATAATTATAAGTTTGTGAATTTATCAAATTGTCCTTTGAAACATTGAAACTGTCGCAAACGATCACCAGTAATTGTTCAGTCTTCAGAGGGGCGTAGAAAATGATCGCCAGTGTGACGCGGAGCGTAGCCACGATCGTCTTAAAATAGAAATGGATAATCCAAAAGCTCCATTCATCTAAACGGCAGTCGACGTGCTCGATAATAGCAAATATAAAAAAACATAGACTTCAATTTAAAAAAGGTTGAAATTTTCTTTTAACTTCTTCAACTTTTAACTTCAATTTAAAAAAGGTTGAAACCTTGGTTTCATTTCCTTTTTTCACACAAGGAATTGTAGTGAGCGACAAGTATGGATAACAACTGTTTATTTTTAATAAGGCGGTACACATGAATACCTAAATTCAAAGCTACCTTCCATATATTTGTACTAACAATAAATATACAAGAGGAGTGTATATTTTTCTTTTTTAATTTAAGTGAGATCAAAAGATATGTATATACCCACTCAAACAAAAAAAGGGAAATTTTCAAATCTATTAGTAAATAATGTTGTTCTGAGTAGTAAATATTCAAAAACGTACAAATGAATTGAGAACCTCGTCCTTTTTTGAAGTCTGTTAAAAATGAGAACAGATTCAGCACCAAAGTTCGCTGCCGTTGACCCACAAAGAGCCACACTGCGGAAACAGTGGCCGCCGTTCGACATGACTATAAATTTAGATGTCGCATCTGTGGATGCCGATGATTACAACACCACTTCTTCTTAAATCAAACATCAAACACACTTTAAGGAAAAATAGTCTCTTAAGAATCGTTCGTTTCTACAAATGCTGCATTTTGATTTTGGTTTACGATGCAATTCAAAATGATGAAAATCAGTGACAAGTAAGGTTTACGGACATGAGATACCGAGCGGAGTTAGCGGCTCCAATGCAATGGGCTTCAGCGTTCGAACATAGAACATAGATTAAAAATTGTAGATAAGGTAGATTAATTAATCCATGAGGTTAGCGCCAGACCATTGGATTTGGATATGGAGTTTTTGGAGTTCATTTAAGTGAGACGCTTTTTAGAGCCGCTGCATTAGTACCATATCTTCAAAGGCTGATGGATTAGTTAAAACATTAATTATATTATTTGCAGAGATGTTTCCAAACTAGAAGTTGGGGTCACAGCAGATATCTGCTGTCCGGGTTTGCAGGTACGAGGTGAAACTGTATTTAATATTGTATGATTGATGTTGAAAGATCATTGAAAATTTTCTGCTTTGGTCCAAGAGTCCAGAATGTACATAAACTTTCGGCTGAAACTATGTTTCTATTTTATATTTCTACGTATAGCAAAAATCATATTTTACAATTAAAAAAAACTGAAGTGTTTAGTACAATTATTCTCCACAATAAAAATGGTGACGTACCTTTTACTACTACTTCTTATATCTTATAATTAGAACGGATCGAACGGACCGAACTTAAGACAAGCAATGGCTAAAATTAAACATTATATAAGCGATGGTTTAGGTTGGGGAAGTAGAACCGGTGAAGGATTACACCTCTCTGCTGCGCAAGGAAACAGCAAAATACCAAGAGCGATTGGAGCAGGTAGAAGAGCGGGTAAAGGTACGAAATGGTTTTCATATCAATTGTCACAACCAGTTTCCGCTCTTATGCACCGGTGAAGACAGTTATACCTTCTGTGGCCAGTGATGTTCGAATTTCTTAAGTTTTAGACAAGATTTCCAAGACGTTTTTTGGCTAATTAAAGCGCTCTTTTATCCTGATATTTGACCACACTTGCGTATTCATCGATTATTTCAAAATGTATGATGTATTTCAAACGTATGTATGCACATTTTTCTAATTTAAAAAACTGGGCGCAAATAATATCGTGTGAATTTTACCAAGGACGTGTGAATGTTACAACGAATGTCGTTAGTGGAGGACCAATATCCTATTAGATAGCCACAAACGGGGTGTGTTCCAGTCGAGCTCGGAGCGCGTGCGAGGGCTGCGCGAAGCGAACGTAGCACTGGCCACGGAGGCGCACACGCTGCGGCAGCTGTGCGCGGCGCTGGCGGAGCAGGGCCGGCTGGCCGATATGCGCGCGCAATTTGCGGACCACCTCGTGCGCGAGATGCGCCGTCAAATGATTCAGGCCAAGGCGAAGGTATCCACTACTGCATGACCGTCTATCGCATCAGTGTACGTTTATTGTAGTACCGTCCTTCTAATACATTGATGTTTCTCATCGATCTACATTTATCGTTGAACTGATGCACAGTTATATCGGTACACGATGACAACCACGTCATAAAGAACACGAAGGATACTCATATAGATAATATTTTTGAGTATGAAAGGGCACTTACCTAAAATACAAGATATCCTGCAAAGTACGGCATCTGTGTCACAGACGGTAGTATGGACACATACGCAGACGACATACAGATTATAACTACTAAGTAGGGTATTGGATAGTGTGATCATTAACTAAGAGAATTGGAAGTTCGACTCATTTTAGTATATTATTCTACAGCTGAAAGCTCAGGAGGAAAGCTGCGCTAAGGTGGCGAAGGAAATAGCGTCGAACCAGGAAGTCGGCCGCAGCGCGCGCAACTCGAGCACGTCGGGCGGGGAGCCGTGCGTGCGCCAGCAGCCGCGCCGCTCGCTGCGCCGCCGCCCGCCGCCCGACGTGGAACGGTGGGATCGCCGGGGGGCCGCCGCCACTGAAGACGAGATCTCCTCGAGACCTGACTAGTGTCTAATTCCAATTTAAACTTTTATTTGTGTGACTGGATTACTTGTTACTTCTGTGGAGGCCGTCTTAATATGTATATATACGGTATGCGGTAAGGTTTAAACTTTTTGGTACCACACTACGGATCCTGTCGTCGCATGCAATTATGCAATTTCATTTCGGAGATTTTCCACTCCAAATAATATTTCAGAATAATTATATTATTTTCAGTGTTTGTTTTACGTAGTGATATTTATCTTACCTTCTGATATTACCTTGTGACATGATTCGTAGAATTTATTTATTATTGTATGTAATAAAAGGAACGCCCCATTATCGATCGGTTTAAGTTTTATGATACGTTTAGGACCAGGTACGAGCATTTATGTCATTTCTTATTGGCTAATATTATTTTTGTTACTTATTATAGTTAGTTAACTTATTTAGTTCTAGTCATACTTCAAAATTATAACTTTTAAATTGTTATTTAAAATAGAGACAACTTATTGGACCAAAGCAGAAGGGAAGTATTATTTAGACTCATTTGCATAGTGTATCTCAGGTGATTGTTGTAACTTTATTAGATCAATCTATTATTATTAAATTATTTATAACTTTTAAATATTGTGTAGTTTTATTTTAATTTTATTTGAATTATTTCTTTGTCTTTCTATTTTCATTAACTCGAGAGTGTGGAGAGCGTTGTTCTAATTGTTGAATCTTCTTTTTCTGAGCCTCTGTGGAGGGTTACCAATTGTCGAGTGCCTTTCCTAAAGTATCATCGGATCACTTGTTCATTTTAAATAATAGAAAATTATAGGCAAACGACCAGACGGACAACTTCATGGCAAGTGGTCACACACTGCGGCCGCAGGTGTGATGGTCCTCACCGTGTTTGGTCGAAGGCCCGATCTAGAGATTTCCACCGGATAAGAAAAGCGATTGGACTCGAATTGACTGGGGATCCTTGCGAGGTCACGTCACCTTGAACCAATATACCGTTATAGTCTATCTCATTTTGTATCCTTTAAATTGATAGACGCGCAAAAAATTTAAAAATTACTGTAAATATTCGCAAATCGCGGAGCTATTCGTCACAGCAATGTAACAGTTGTAAATGCACTGTATTGCAGTGTCCGCCCGCCGGCTGCGCACGGGCCGCGGGCCGCGGGCCGCGCGGCGCGGAGCCGCACGACGACAGCGACGCCGACGTGGTGGTCGTCGCCGAGGACCGCGTCAGTCGCTGCCGTACAGCGGGATTAATAAACTGACTACCGCAAAATCACAATGATAGTGCATTAGGATTTATAATTATTTAGGGTTCTCTGACACCCCCGACCGGAGTCCGCTCGCCCGGCCGGCGGGGTCACCACCGGCTGAGCTACACTTCGGGGTCGTGATCCGTTAAGCTTCCACTTTCGATTTCAGTTTCGTCATTGACGTCGCTATTGCTGTATTATATAAATATAAAATTATTTTTATTTGTATATAGTGATAATATTATTTGTTATTAACTCAGAAACCAGTATGCACACGCGGTATTTTCACTGACGAAGAATTGTTTGAACATGGTTATTTTTTATCTTTCAAAACACTACTTTTTCAATGCCCATTTTTATTAAATTTAATATTCGATATTCGCTCCCTACCATTTGCTTAGTGATATCCTTCTTCTGTTTTAACTATGTTTATGACTATTATATTATATTACATAATCCTTATATTATTAACGGTACAGTGATACTGACAATGTATAACTAACATGACGAAACGAAGTTATTGCAACATGACAGGCAGACACATAAAAGCATGTTCGACCAACTCCGTAACATTAAATAACACCCAATCGAACGTGTCGCTATGTTGTCATATGCTCAAAAATAAACAGCCATATAAATCTCCAGTCGCCGTCGCCTCCCATCGTCGTGTCGGACGGCTCGACGAGCTCGCTACGGCGCGGCTCCTCCGACTCCGCCGCCGCTGACGGCACACCGTGAGTACACGTTGTTTGTGTGGTTAACGCCGCGATGGTGAGTTCCATTGAGCCTGATGTATCATGTCAACCGCACTGTCCCTAATTACATATACCGGTGATTAGTTTAGATAGAAAATATGATGCGATACAATTGGTCCTTTATTCTTCCAGAGAAGTTAAGCCAAAATGCGAAAACCGAGCTTGCACCGCTAATCTAAAAGTGAGTACCCTCGTGTATTAATAAATAATTGTTCTACCGCTGGAGTGCTATGAAACTATCACGTATCGAGTATGTGGATTTTTTGAGGTTAGCGGTCTAGCTGGGATTTCAGCTCATACTGGAATCTATAAGTTGGATTTTAAAACATTTGGGCTACCCTCACAGACTTACCACTACACACAACACTCTTACACAATACTTTTCTTGATTGCTGTATTGCGAATTGGGGGATCTAGTAGCCAGCCTGTCCTCGCTTTGTTATGGAAAATTCCGTGGGAACATTTATTTTATCCCGTTATGAAAACTATCCTACGACTTAAAAAAGTTCCAAATATGCCAAAAATCTTCTAAATATGTTCAATTCTTAAAGTTTTATACGTGTACAGACGGACAGATAAAAATAAATTCCAAAAAAAAGGTCTACTATGTGTATCAGTTACAAAGTGTACCCACAATATTTGTTTCATAAAATATTCGATGCATAATTTCGGCACGGTTACAGTTATATTATTAGTATAGAAAAATCATTTTATCACAGTGTCTTTTATTACGTTCAGACTGAGCTAGCCGCAACGACCGGTCTCAGACAGGAAGGTAGACAGATACCACGCTATTAAACATCGTTAGTGCTACAGAACACTAAACTTAGTCCACACATAATATATATATAGCAAACGCAGAAGCAAATTGGCGGGTGCTGGGGAAACCGTGTTGCATCCATAACGCTGGTCTCGTGAGAGGAGTTGTGGCAAGCAGGCCTAGTGCGGCTTGCCGGGATCCGATAGCCTCTAACAACGTTATCTAGAAAACTTAAGCGAGCAGTTTCTCTCTAGAAAACGGTTACTCGATTTCTGTGTGAAATATTAACTGAAAGCAAATTTTGTAAAAGTGAGTGAGCCATTAAATGTTCCGACGATAACCAACACTTATTTTTCACTTTCTACGTTTAACAATAAAAAATAACCTCCAAATATAATTTTCGACGTCTATTAATGCATCTGTAATAGCATTAGCAACACCGTAAGATCACTAGACTGTGGTTGAAACGAACATATATATATATATATATATATATATATATATTAGTAGATATATCTAAGTCTGTACGTTTTTCAGTATCTAATGTACAGACGCATCGCAAATATATTTTAAAAGTAAATACAAAGCAGGAAATTAAGTAAAATAAACCACACAGTATCCGGGGCGAGTCGTTTTTTATTTGTAGCAGGCGTCAATGGAGCCGACTGACGAAAAGACGAAATATCTAGTCTGTGCCACGCGACCGCCGCGAGCGGCACATATTTGGAAAAAAATAAAACGCCCAGTATGCTGCTAATATTATTTTTACTTTATTATAGTGTTACGTGTTAGGATCCGTAGGCTCGTAAAAATGCCAGAATAGTTCCGCAGAGACTTTATTTTTCTCCACACACACTTCACAATCACAGTTACACTCGTAGATCGCAGGTATTCGCTTCGTAGGGAGAGAACTCTTCACTTCGTATCCGGAGACCGAATGCCTTGTGGCCGACCCTGCCCGCTATTTATATCGATTTCCGGGCTTCCAGATCCTTCCACGCCCTTCATTGAAGTAAACAACAACAACAGGAATTCCCGGAAATCGACATAACAATAGCGGGTCAGGTAAAACACCCCATTTCGGCCCTCATCTATGCTAATCTCGCCCCTTTTGCTTGAGGCATACGGGTCAGACTGGCCTGGAGTAACCCAGGTAGTTTTTTATTACTACCTGGGTTTCTCTTTTATTGCCTCTATTGTTTGCCTCACCGTAACGGTCGGCCACCCTTCTAGAAACTTCGTAAGCCTGCCGACTTCGAGAAGCTTCGTAACACTGCCCCCCTCTTAATTATGTTCGTCCCGAACATTGTTTGCTCCACGACACGGTGCCAGCCTGTCTATGTGGACGATCTTGGGTTTTTTCCTATCTCCCTGCTTGATCCGGTAGGTCACGTCGTTAATCCTTGTGACTACTGTATACGGCCCTTTCCACCGTGCTTGTAGTTTCGGAGACTTTCCCTTTCTCCTAAGTGGGTTGTGTAACCATACGAAGTCTCCTTCCTTGAAACCGTGTGCCCGTGCGTCGCGATCGTAACGGGTTTTCACTCTCTCGCTGGTTTTCATGCTGTGTTCCCGCACGAGTTCGTGTGTCTCGTCCAATCTCTTTTGTATATCTGCGACGTATTCCACAATTAGCTTCGGGGCACCAGGCGTAGTACCAGTCAGTAGGTCTAAAGGCAGACGTATTTCTCTTCCGAAGTTAACTTTAGTCGGAGTAAATCCAGTGGATTCATGGACTGCAGAGCGATAAGACATGAGGAATAGCGGTATGTACCGATCCCAATCTCGCTGATGATCCTCAACGACTTTGGCCAAGTGATTCTCCAATGTTTGGTTGAATCTCTCGACCATTCCGTCTGATTGAGGATGTGCAGGTGTGGTACGGTTCTTGTTAATTCCTAGGAGAGTACACATCTCCTGGAATAATGTGGATTCGAAGTTCCTGCCTTGATCGTTGTGTAACTTCAACGGTACCCCGAATCGGCAAACAACTTCCTCGACGAGCTTTTTGGCCACTGTCTTCGCCTCTTGATTTGGGGTTGCGAATACTTCTGGCCATTTACAAAAGTAGTCTTGAACTACGACGATAAATCGATTTCCATCTTCAGTCCTGGGGAATGGCCCAGCGACATCTATGGCGATCCTTTCCCAGGGAGCTCCAACGTTGTATAACTGCAGCTTTCCCTTGGATCCAGTCCGAGGTCCTTTTACGGACGCACAAGCCGCACATCTCCGGCACCAATCTTCGACATCCTCCCGGCATCGCACCCAATAGAAACGCTCCCGTAAATTCACAAGGGTTTTCTTAACGCCGAGGTGTCCACCGGATGTACCGTCGTGAACAAGTTGCAGCAACGTGGCCACCTTACTCCTAAGGATAACCATCTGTAGAGTTTGCTCCTTCCCGTTCGGTGATTCCCATTTTTTGTATAACACTTCATCCTCTAAGATGAGACTGTCTCATTGAGCCCAGTAAGCTTTGGTGATTGCACTTGCTGCTGAGATGTCACTCTACAGTAGTCTCTGTCCTCTAATTTTCCACTGCATGATGAGGTTGAGATCTTTATCTTCCTTCTGAGCTTGGCTTATTTCTTCCTTACTCCAAGACTCATCCAGCTCTTGTGTCCTTATGACCTTAACCTCGTCTTTCGCATCCTTCAATTCATGCTTCAAGCAGTGTCGGCACTCTTCGGAACATGGTCGTCGTGATAGAGCGTCTGCATTTGAGTGAACTCTTCCGTTGCGATGCTCTATTACGAAGTTGAACTCTTGAAGTTGTTCAATCCATCTTGCAACCTGGCCTTCAGGGTTCTTAAATTGTAGCAGCCATCTCAGAGCGGCATGGTCGGTGCGGATCGTGAACTCGCGACCCAGCAAGTATTTGTTGACATGCTGAAGACTCTTCACTACAGCTAGTAGTTCACGTCGAGTGACGCAGTAATTCCTTTCTGGCTTCGATAAGGACTTGCTGAAGTACGCGATGACCACTTGTTGACCGTCTTGTTCTTGCGACAATATCCCACCGATTCCAGTATTGCTAGCGTCCGTGTCCACGATAAACCTTCCTTCTCTTCTGGGGTAACCCAGAATCGGAGCCGAGCATAAAAGTTCCTTTAGGTGAACAAACGCACGTTCGCAATCTAAATCCCAACTGAAAATCCTCTTATCCTCCGTGAGTCGATGTAATGGCCTGGCTATCTCGGAAAAGTTCTTCACAAACCGCCGACAATAAGCACACAGGCCTAAGAACGCTCTCACGTCTGTTTTGTTCTTAGGTGTCGGCCATTCTTGAACAGCTTTTATCTTATCCGGATCAGTTCGAACACCTTCATCCGATATGACGTGTCCCAAGAATGCTACTTCTTTCTTGAAAAACTCACATTTCTTCGGATTAACTTTCAGGTTCGCCTCACGGAATCTTTTGAATACCTTCTCCAGATTTCGTTCGTATTCCTTGAAGTTGCGTCCCATAACTATCACGTCATCAAGATACACTAGACATGCATCTCCTAGAAGTCCCACCAATACTCGCTCCATGAGGCGCTCAAAAGTGGCAGGAGCGTTGCACAGACCAAAAGGCATAACACAGAACTGCCATAAACCATGTCCATTGCCAGTGGTAAAAGCGGTCTTCTCCTTGTCTTCTGGCCGAAGTTCCACCTGCCAGTAACCACTTTTCAGGTCTATCGTCGAAAACCATTTCATGCCTCCAAGCATGTCCAGTGTGTCGTCAATCCGGGGCAAAGGGTAGCTATCCTTTTTGGTCACATCATTGAGCATCCTGTAGTCCACACAGAATCTGGTGCTGCCGTCTTTCTTTTTCACGAGTACCACAGGTGAACACCATGGACTAGTCGATGGTTCTATGACCTTGCTGCGCACCATATCCTGGATCATCTCAGATACTTCCTTTTCCTTTGTCAATGGTACACGTCTTGGTCTCTGCTTGATCGGTATGGTAACACCAGTATCAATTGGGTGAGTTACAAGATTCGTTCTTCCTAGGTTGCTATCTCCTGCGGTGAAGATGTCCTTATAATTTTTCAACAACGTTTCTGCTTCTGTGTATTCCGTAGGAGTCAGGTTCTGCTTCATCGCTTCAAGCAACGAGGTGATGTGGTCTGTTGATTCGGTTTTACCAGGACTCTCTTGTATTTTCCGAATGCTGTCAACAGGTTCACAACGTCCAATAAGCGTGTTCCTCGAAAGATGTATCAGTGTGTTACTGGGATTGATGATCTTCACCTTGGCGTTTGGTTTGGTCATGAGCAATGTCCTTGCCGTGATCCAACTGGTGTGATCTCCGTAGTCTTCAACTATAACACATCGATCCGGTGTCGTCTTCTTTGGAAACCTAACGCTAACTAAGGTTTCTGATCTGGGTGCTAGCTTTACAGTTTTTAAGGAGTACACTGCCATTGAAGGTGCACCTTCCAGAAACACTTCCTGTTCCGGGAAGCTTAGAACTCCTCTCGCAACATCAATCAAGCATTGATGTGTCCGTAGAAAATCCAGTCCGATGATGCAGTCGTCGTTTATATTAGCAACCAAAACGGGCTGCATGTAGATGTTATCTCCTAGTTTCAGTGTCACTTCTGTAACTCCTAGGACGGTCACTGGCTGGCCTGTCGCAGTTTGAAGAATACAGGACGGACGTGTATTTTCCCACATGATGGTGCGCTTCAACAGTTCCGGTCGCACGATGCATTTCGACGCTCCTGTGTCGATGGTGAAGCGGCAGGATTTGCCATTTATCTCTCCAACAGTGACAAGACTGTTCCCATCGCAAGCCTGTGATACTTGTATAAAGGGGGCTTGACGAAGTCCAGCCAGTACCCGCCCCGCGGCCCTGGCGCCTCTTTGTTTAACGACTCCTGGGTGTCGGCCTGAGTAGCCGTCGACACCGTTTTCGTTCGTTTTTGTGTTCGGCAGTTGATTCTAATATGGCCCCGTTCACCACATCCGTAGCAGATAGGTCCAGTACGAGGTTGGATCGCTGCCACCACTTCGCGCACTTTGTAACTTTTATAGTCACCACGTACCGCCTCTACCTCCAGGGCATGCGCTAAAGCGGCCTCAGTAGTTGTATGGTGGCCCAGGCGCACAGTTGCTCTCACTTCAGGATCCCTTATGCCGCTAACAAATGCCTCCAGTACTTTATCGTCTACTGGTGTAGAACTTGACGCGTAGGCTCGGCGTACTAGGCGTTCAATTTCCGTAGCCCATTGCTGTAGGCTTTCGCATGACTTCTGGACGCGATCTTTAAGCTGCGCACGGTAAACATGCTCAAGATGCTTGACTCCAAAATGCGTCGATCGGCTGGTATATTTTCCAGGACTAGTAGAGCTTCTCCTCGATGAGCTAGGGTCAACGCTGCAAGCGACTGCTAGTCCTCCCAAAGGTTCCCTTTAGCCACTACTTCAAACTGGTGCCTGAACGCCGTCCATGAGGTAGAGCCGTCGAAGTTTGGAGCCTTTAACTTTGGTAATCCTACAGTTCCGGGAGTAACTGCGCCCAAAGCTTTGATTTTTTGGAACTTGTTGTCCTAGTCCTCGAACTTCTTTTCGTGAAACAGTATCGTTTCGTTTTCGTACAATAGGCATTCCGCTTCTGTCACCAATTGTTACGTGTCAGGATCCGTAGGCTCGTAAAAATGCCAGAATAGTTCCGCAGAGACTTTATTTTTCTTCACACACACTTCACAATCACAGTTACACTCGTAGATCGCAGGTATTCGCTTCGTAAGGAGAGAACTCTTCACTTCGTATCCGGAGACCGAATGCCTTATGGCCGACCCTGCCCGCTATTTATATCGATTTCCGGGCTTCCAGATCCTTCCACACCCTTCATTGAAGTAAACAACAACAACAGGAATTCCCGGAAATCGACATAACAATAGCGGGTCAGGTAAACAACCCCATTTCGGCCCTCATCTATGCTAATCTCGCCCCTTTTGCTTGAGGCATACGGGTCAGATTGGCCTGGAGTAACCCAGGTAGTTTTTATTACTACCTGGGTTTCTCTTTTATTGCCTCTATTGTTTGCCTCACCGTAACGGTCGGCCACCCTTCTAGAAACTTCGTAAGCCTGCCGACTTCGAGAAGCTTCGTAACAATAGTTTTATGAAAGTAATATCTTCGTTAGACAGTTGTATACGAACAAAATGTCTTTATATTGCCGCATACGGGACACTGGTGGCACGATTTATCATGCGACACTCGAAACATAATTCGGTCAGACTTGTCGGCATGTCGGCTGCTGTCCGCATTAGAATGTTGGGTCGCGAAGATGATACGACGAGTTGCGTATTGTAATAAAAAAACTCTTAGTTTCACGAATATCTTTTATATTGATCGTAGAATAAAATAATGGATAATCATCTCCAATATATAAGCTTTCAGCGTTTATTATTGTACTGTTCTATACTTCATCTACTGTCTTTATATCGGCTCACTGCCGTACACGCTGCACACGCGTCCATCTCCGTTCGTAGTCCCAATCAGACTGTCTCCAAGGGGCAGCTAATGCCCTGTTCACTACTTAAGGGAAGGGGTACATGCCTTGTTCCCCCACCACGTCACATTGTGCAGCGTGTACGCATGAGACGACAGAATCTACTTTTATTGTCATACACTACAATTGTTTGCGGATTGTTAAAAAGTAAATTAATACTAATTTAATACAATGAATTTCCGCAAAGTAACGCTTGATACTATCAACTATACACTACAATTATCATTGTAATAAGCGCCAATTGTTATATTTTTTCATTAAAACCAATTACGAATTAATGCAAGGTTTTTTTGTCTTTATTTTAAAGATTTGTAAATATGATACAATAATAAATGTTAACTTATATTACTTACAATATATATTTATTTGAACGCGAATAATATCATGAATCATGTATCGCTACGTTGCACGTTTCTGTCAAGTGAGCCGGTATCTATAATATTTACAAACAGTCTCCGTACACTATATAATTTATACTAACTTTTTACACATGTTTTATATGCAATTCGCTTTCGCGCTAGGTTTTTCTAGTTTGTAGATCAGTAATGTAAGACTTAAATGGTATGGAGAACCAAGGTAATTTTTCTCAAGTAGACTGATCTCTGATTGTCGTAGAACTTCTGTACTAGCTTCTGCCTGTCAGAATAGGTAGTAATATGAGTGATAGGTATGCAGAACTGCACCTTAGTCTGTTTTTTATATGAAATAAGTTAATGCTCGACAACAATCCTACCTGATGACAAGTGGTGATGAAGTCTAAGACGTTGAACGCACTAACTTATGAAAGTCTATTCACTTCTCTGTTGACGACTCCCATTTCGTAAGTCCCATACCCAGACCCACACCCCGCGGGCGGGCTGTTCCCATATGTTCAGTAGGTTTTGCGTGATACCGTTATTAGAATTTTCTGAAATTATTTAATGTCCCAATTTAGCCCCGTTCTAGTTTTATTGTTAGTATTAGATAAGATTATGTCGCCAGACCGTACCATGGTACGTAACTGTATTGTGCGTTGCGTTGTATTTGTATCTCGTGACCGCTCCCACACATGTCGAAAGGGCGCCACAAGAAGAAAAAGGTCCAATTAGACCGCCGGCGCTTCCGCCACTTTTTCAGAACGTCTATTCGCGTCGCGGCGCTCTAATTTTACTCCGGTGCAGTGGTGTTCTGATCCGGCGAGGTGCACGCCTCCCGCGCAGTGTCTGACGTGCTACACACTTGTAAACACTTTGTTTACGTAGTTGGTTACCTTGTATGTTATCGTGCAGTTTCTAAATTAAATCTCATCTGTGATTTATTAGCGCTGAAAGCATTTTTATCAATTGAGCAATGGCAATCTGTTTTTAACGGCAATTTCGGTATCAGATTGGGATACGGTTTTTCAGGTTTGGGGAGTCCATGGCAGATTTTTAGTTCTTTTAATTATTTTTTATACTTCATTCAACTCTAATATTTATCATGCTATGTGATAATAGTACAAATCAGTGCTTATATTTTAAGATACGTAACAGATTCTGTACACGACAGTACTGACACGTTTTCGGTCTGGGTCAGGGTGTCGGCGAGTGGTGTTACCGTTGGAATGATTTAGGACGAGAATATGCAAATATTTTGTTGGTAATGTCAGGAATATTTAATGTATTCTGGTCACGATTTTCATGTTTCCGTGTCATGTTTATCTCTTGAAACTGGATCATTCGTATTTGTTAAACGGTTTAACTACCGAATTTTAGTTTAACGGATGCGATCGACCGAAACACTCGTTTTACCATACATAATAACAATTATAAATAGCTTTCACGTATATACGTGTTTCAACATAGTTATTAGCTACTTTACTAGCTTAATGAAAGTTATAGACAGTTATCGATAAATCACTTTTTTCATTTGAAACTGATCGCAAAGTGCAAATGAGTGTGTAAAACTCCGTGGATTAGTGTATTTGTAAACAAACAAGGTGTGGACCCTGGGACGCGTGGAACGGACACAGAGCGGTGAACTTTGGGTACACGCTGCATTTTGTCCTGTGCTAGTTGTGGGTGACAATGATGTTCAACGGGCTCATGATGTACGGGGACTCTGACACCAGCGACTTTACCAAGGTAAGTTTGGTAAAAAATCCGTCCACGAGTACTCAGCAATCGGTCTTGAGTCCTTTGCAACGACCTGCTTAACAGGGCTCCCCGGTTCATTTGACGTTATATTATGAATTATTTCTCCTCGCGCAATAACGTACTCTGCATTCAATAGTGATTTTAAGCTTTCGAACACGATGGCTCTCTGGGAAGTGTATCGAAGGTGTGTAAGAAGTGGAGTCATGGAATTCGTCACATGTAAGACTTGGCAATGTATAGATAAAAGGCCAAATACGAAAAATAATTTTTTTTATTTCTTTTTCACGAAAATCATGGGCATAATTGATGTGACAATGCAAAATTAAATAATTCCTTTAATGCCGAATGTTACTAAAATATTTCTCACGAAATGAATCAAGACTAGGTACAAAATCAGATTACCTATGAGACATAATGATGAAATGATGATAGAGACTGAAGTGCGAGTGTTCCTGCGCCGCAGTTATAACCATCGCCGGCGGGTCCTATTTCTGTAGACACCTTCCTGTCTCATTTCGTGATTTCTACATGACAGAGCGCGAGACACAGCTCACGTTATTAACGTGTCCAGGATGAGTGACGTACAGGGGGTTAGTACGCACGCGATATTGTATTGTATATCGCCAATAGACGCTTTACGGCGAACGAACTATCATTAATTATCATTTGCACCGCAATCTGCCATCAACAGTTTTAAAAATATTAGATCCTCATCCGTGAATTTTCCGATTCCAATTCAAATTTTATTCCAATTAAAGCTAATAAATAAAGTAGATTTTTATTTGGTTATTATTAAGTTTGTTTTTGTCTCATTTTATTTTGTTCAGACATCGGTTGGCCCACGACTATTTTTGGATATAAATCCGCGGTGGCATCAGTGTTTCAGGTGTACGAGTAATTCGAACAATAAACGATATGTTGAATCGGCCACTGCTGCACAGAGGGACTTTAGTACTAATGTACCCGTTATGTAACTTAAAAAAAAGAAGATGGGCCCGGGATCGATCGAAACTAATAACAAAGAGTTGTACACCGTAGTGATAACGTTTAGGAGTGACCAGTGTGGCGCAAGTGAAAAAACAGTCTTATTTCATTTGCGTCATAATGAGAAACTTGAAACGATGAAACTTCATACATTTTGTTGAGGTTTTACCGTGGAAAGTTTAAAGAAATAAACTAAGAAATAATATTCATTATAATTTTGAACACCATGACAGTTGAAGCTTTCTTACACCGTATTTTATTCAATTAATCAACTCATTTGTTTTTTACTGTTCTACATTTAAATTACTGAATAGTGGTTGATCTAAGGAGTTCAACAAATTTTTACCGTAAAAATTAAGCGAAAATCATCAGCAAACTGTAGTGAGAGGATTCACACAGTAGTAATACGAATGATGTACGATCATCGGACGCGTCTAATGAGTCAATTTTGAAGAATCCGCGATTAATATGAAACAAGTGAAAGTTTTTTAAATCCAAGAAGAGACTGATGAGTGTTTGGTAGAACTTAGGTGTTCTCTCTGTAGTTTTCTGAAATCAATTAAGACAATTACTACAGATGTGTATTTGCAATATAATGGACAAGCTCGCCTATAAACACTGGATCGATCGATTGTTCAGCACAGCGCTGGATCACACACCGCTCAGCAGAAGACCAGGGTCAGGTTAGGGGAGTAACGGTAGGCGACTTTCCCTCACCCACCACGTTTTTCAGAATTTGTTCCAAATAAATTCGACTTTTTTCTGCCAAAATCGCATTCAAAGAAAACCTTCATTCAATCACTCAACAAATCAATTAATTTTCAATGTTACGGCGTAAATGTAATGCATACTTTTATTGAATAACTAGATTGAGTCCAATACCTACTTGTTTTTAGGTATATAGAACGAAAATATTCAAAACGCTATAATAAATATCAGTTATAAATGTAATCTATCCACAAATATCTTAATAGTAGTTATTCATTATGGTATTTTATAGAATTTCGAGGTTCTCAAACTTGTTTCGTCTACCGCCTACATTGAGAATCAATTATATTCTAGCACCCCAAAATTTACCAAAACTTAAAAGTAACAATAGCAGTAATTGCTTTAATTAAATATTCAATTTATCTCGTTACTGAGTACAAACTTATATGAGATTGCTGTAATGAGAGCAAATGAATTCAATTTTATAAATAATATTTAGAATTTTTTTATTTTACAAAATTAACATTCAATTAAATTTTTGGGAAGCATTAATTAATCGTTCGCAGTGGTAGTAAATTCGGAAAGTGCTGACGATGGGATGTTATTAACTCGGTAAGGTATCTCTGCAGGACAGCATCGGCAGCTCGAGCCTGGCAGGGAGCGTCGCCAGCGAGGCTCGCAGCCGCTGCTTGGAGAACAAGTTGACGGCCACCTTGCAGGTGGTAAGTGTTCATATGTGGTCAGTAATAGGGTCGAGATATCGATACGTAACTGGTAATTTGCAATTAAAATTATATAATCTCAGCAATAACATAAGATTGCAATTTGTAAAGGTCTCACATGAAGCATCTCTTTTTGGAATGAACGGTGAAGTTATTTTCACTTCTGTTGCAGTGTCGGAGAGTCAACGACTAAACTGGTTCTCCGCTTCCTTTTTACGTGTCACGGTCGTCAGTCTGGTGGTCTGACTGCGCATTTGTCATCTAATAACATAAAAATATTGTAACCGTAGTCAGATAGAAGTTTGTTTCTAGATCGTGCTACACCACGATATCCCAGATCGGATTGGTGGATAAGTACTTCGGATGTGATACGAGCGGACGTGATTTAGATTTACGAGTAGACACAATTAATTTGATTCATGAAAGTAAATGGCCTTCAAGTGGTTTACGATTGCGTGATTGCTCGTAGTACGCGGGGCTGCGTACTCGTATTTTTAGACGCGGTCAGTGGCCTCGTTCGATGCGTTGTATATATGCCGGTAACCATACCGACCTACTTACATACCTACTTTACCTATCTAACGTCTCAAATGAATCACACGTCGGAGTTAGAACGACAGCATATCGAATCGTTGTGCGTGATGAGTTGCAGTTGAAGAATAAGGAGGAGACTGTCCGCGTGCAGGCCGAGAGTCTCGCGCTGGCTGAGGCGCGTATAGCGGCGCTGTCAGCGCGGGCGCCGGCCGCCGGGACGCGCCGCTCGGACCACACCCAACCGGTCAGTTTAGGGGATGCCAACGATTAGAGGATATTTTAAGATTCTACACCTAATTTATTAAGTATATTGAATATCTTTTTATTATGAGCCATGAGAGTCTGGTGGGGTCAACTTCGGTCTTCTGGGCGGGGCTTTGTAGTGTTCGTTACATAACAGACGCACATGCCTATTGAAATTTAATTATCAATTGCCTCTGTTACTGTAAACACCGTGAAGAAACCTGCACACCTGAGATTTCCCCCAAATTGTTCTCAAAGATATGTAAATTCTGCCAATCTGCTCTTGGCCAATGTGTAATTAAAGTAAATTTGGCGTTCATCGGTAAGCTTTGCTGTGGAATGCAACAAGCTTCTGTTACGCTAGATGTCTATAACATGTATACATACATATATATATATATATATATATATATATATATATAATATACTCGTGTTATTATATACCTGTACAACATAAAACAGATCCTGGCAAGGATGATAACCTTACAGTTTAAGTAAGACAATGGTTTGAGTTGAAGTCTTGTTCCCTTAGCTCCATTCTACGAGGAGTTCTGTGGACGGGTGCTGTGTGGAGACGTCGGACGTTACTGGCCAGACACAGGTGAGACTACTCTTGCCGAGTTATAATTTAGTTTGACGTTAATCCTTCTACAGACACCACCAAAACTTTTCTGTCAAGTTATTAAGAAGTAAAAATGATGTGTTTTGTGATTGATTTGACTATTGATATAATATTTAACTATTTTCATGAGTTTGGACCTTAAATTTTTTTTTATAACCGTATGGTAACAATTGAACTCTTCGTTAAAGTTTTCAAATAATGTCATTCTCATAATTTATTTATTATGAATCATTAATTGAATTTGGATTCAATTAATAACGTGAGAGCGGTGGTGGACATTTTAGGACGCGGACGACAAGATGGTGAGCACTCTCCGAGACAACCTCTCCGTTATCGAAGACTTGTATAGAGAATGCTTCTATGAGGTAAGTTATTACTTTACTTCTGTAATTGTGAAGTATTATTGTACATAAAAATACTTTTCTGATGTTACTCCTGTGGTAGAAACTTACCACCTGGCAGCCCATGTAGCCTTCACGCTATAACCTTACTAAGTACTATTTTGAATTGAATGCATTTTAAACATTGACGGTTCCATTACAGACGGCAAAGCAGGAGGAGATGATTGAGGTATTGCGCAAGTCGTGCTTGGATGTTCGTTCGATGGAGCGGCAGAAGGAAGCGCGCATTGGACGGTTGCAGCGCGCGCTCAACAGTCAAAAGTGGTCGCTGGATAGATGTCAGGTGACGTCACACTTGAGCTGGAAATTGCGACTGATTTCATTTAACACAGTGAATTTAATCATCGATGTTAAAGCCTGTGATGTAATATAGTTAATAGTATCTTGTAATGTAATGTAAAAGCTCGAGTAATCGGGTAATTCAATTTTCGATGAAAACATCCGTTTAATTTCAATTTTAAAACTTAGCTTACCACTTATAATTCGTTATAATTTTCAGGATATTGCTCTGGAAGTGGAAAATTTGAAATCGGAGATATCGAACTTTCTAAACGGTTCCAGCCACGATTCGGTATTACCAATCGGTGAACTAACTAACTGAGTGTGGTGTGTGCACTAATGTTAATAACAATTGTATAGATTATTAAATAATAATAATGTTTCTTCAACGATAATTTGACAGAAAATATATAGAAAAGAACTATTCAAT
Organism: Megathymus violae; assembly: GCA_003671415.1. Taxonomy (NCBI): domain Eukaryota; kingdom Metazoa; phylum Arthropoda; class Insecta; order Lepidoptera; family Hesperiidae; genus Megathymus; species Megathymus violae. The sequence goes on along the minus strand of PDGT01000085.1, from coordinate 638,973 downwards.
GTTAACTGAATTAAATATATGTCTATATGTACACCCAAGCCATAGCCAATATTAATTCAAAGGCTAATAAATGGAGAAAGAAATAGAGTGTAATACCACTCTCATGGAAAACTAAAAAACGGTAAGGATTCGCTGAATTTAGAGGGCTCAGTCCCGTGAAGTGGTGCCATTAACTCAACGGTGGATCAAGATACTGTACACAACCATTGGGTTACGACTGTAGCGATAGCATGCACTCCAAAAGCAACGTGACCGTAGATCTTACTTAATATACCTACTGCACTATATTTGTAACAATTTACTGAGTTGAATCGATGCATTATTTAATAATTTAATGTGTTGTGTTCTTTTTGACCCATCGGCAATAAATACAATAATTGTAATAATACTTAATTGTAATGTTTTATTAAACAATGATAAAAATGGGTTATTAATATATTATCATATTGGATCAGGGGATGTGGGAACGGACGGACGAGCCGCTCGCGACGGAGGTGGCAGACGAGCTGCATCACATATCAGGGCAGCTGCTGCAGCTCCGGGAGCTGTTGAAAGTACGTGCTTAGGGTACTGTGCGTGTGTCTAGACTGATAGACTTCGACAGATGGATATTGACTGGTTATGATAACGTTGCATGTCTGAAACTGCCACCTTTCTTTCTCTTCTGGCCCGGCTGTCTCCTGCTATTCCTGATTCTTTTTCCTTCATTGTAGATGTATTCATAAGCGTCGTTCGTTGTTAATTTGAGTTTATTTTTTATTGATGTGTCGATAAAATATTTTAGGATGGCTGCTCGTGCGGCTTGGAAGATGAAAACATGAGATTGAAAAGAATCAACGAGACCTTGGAGGTGAGCTAATCAGACCTTCGATTAAGTTTTTAAGATTTGATTTGGGCAAACAAAAAATACAACTTCACTAACAATACAAGGACTGGAATAACCTGCCCTCGTCGGTGTTCCCGGCTACTTACGATTTGGAAATCTTCAAGAGGAGAGTGAATAGGCTATTATAAGTTGGTGCGTTCACCATCTTAGACTTCATCATCACTTACCATCAGGTGGGATTGTTGTCAAGCATTAACTTATTTTATGTAACAAAAAATGTAGGATTTCTTTGTATAACTAAAATCATACTTATGGTGTATGTCTCCAATAAAAATATTATTATTATTATATTGTTAAATAAATTAACTAATTATTTCCGATTAATTAACTTGAATGTTTCTTACATTAAATTTATATTTATTCTCATTTTTGCAAGGAGGGAAATCTCTAGGATTCTGAAGTGTACGTTATATTAATAATCACGAGGATCCAAAAACTTATGTTTGATGGCGCGCATCCTTCGGGGTCAGTGGCGTAGCATGGTCTAAGCCAGACGCAGGCATATCCTTTCCTTTTTAATTGCTTTTATAAATTCTTAAATATTTGGTACTTTTTATCTTCTTGACAATGTGGGGCGACTGAAGTTGTGCTAACACGAAGCTGTGGCCCCGTGTGGCTCGTGTAGCGCTGGTTTTCAGTCATTCCCTCCTCCCTGAGCTGTTATGGGGGAGTTTCGACTGTTGATCCCCTGATCACCAGCTGACATTTGGTCATTGGTTTGGTATTCAAAAATTATGTATTAAATAACGATAAAAATTAATAATTAAAAAAAATATTATGTAACCTAACTCTTGCGTGTATAGTGTGTGTGTGTGTTGTTGCGTGTGTGTAAATGCGGTTGCCTGTTTAGGTAGGATAGTTTTGATGGCATAATAAGTATTTTATTACCTTTTTATACATATAGCATACTTTTGCGAATCACCGTTTCGCCTATGTTTAACCAAGCCACAGTTTCGGAGCTTCGGTCGGGACGGATCGAATCCGGCTAAGATGGAAAAATAGGCCTAATACTACAGGAAGTCCGTAATTAGTAGTAGTAGCTTACCTTGTACGAATTTACGTAAAATCCCATGTACTGTAGATCGAACTTGGCGAGCTGCGGCATCGGGTGTGCGAACTGGAAGCGGCGCTGGAGGACAAGGAAAACATCGGCCGACACTACCAGCACCAGATACAACTGAAGGACCAAGAGGTAACGTAGCGCAGTTTAGGTCCTGCACGAGAAACCAGATTGTATTGTTTGTATTCTCGTCTTGCAAAATTATATTGTGATTGTCTCCAGCTGTTCAGCTTGCAGCAGCAGTTGGCGACGCTGGAGGCGGCCACGGTCGAACACCGCACCAACTGTAACGGCCTCCACCTCCAGGTGCAGCAGCTGCAGGGTAAGTATTTCTCTCTCAGAGCATCTTTGTTAGCAATGCTGAGGGTCGTTTGTCTGTAATATTCATGCTCGCTATTAAGCTTTAACTTTACAGTTTCATACGAGTACATTGCACAACATACGAGTAAATGCTTACGGAAGTCGTTTCAAGCAGACCGAACGAAAAGTATCGAAAGAGTGTGGTATGGGCTATCGACATCACCGTGATAGTTATAGTACACGTATTGTGTATGTTACCGTGTATATTTACGAGTAGCAGTAATTATGTATTCAGCTAGACGGAAAAACTTTTACGTCATTTAACACGCATCGTGGAATGTAGTAGTTCCACGTTGGTAATTGTAGAAAACCAAAGCATGGTGAAATTTGATCTATAAGAAGATGAATTGATTAATACTGAAACAAAATGATAAATAATGATAAAACTAATCCACCCAAAAAAAGTGAATAATAATATAACGTGGTAAGGACGAGGACAGATGAAGACGGTGCCGTTGAACCGTAGCGGTTCAGGTTCTACTTCGATAACAAGACTTATCACACTTTCGAGCACATTATTTAAAAGTGAAACATCGTAGGAAGCTTCATTTAGCTTGTCTACTTTTTGAAGTCCTCCAGTTTAAAATCCCTCGGCACCTGTATGACAAGTTAAGTTGGGTATCGTGTGGTTCTCGGCAATGCGCGGCGCAGCTTACTACTCAGGAGCAGAGAACCGCGGCGTTCAAGGATTTTTTTCGTTATGCTGCATCAAAATGCTGGAACAATATCCCTCCGCCAATTACGAACCTGCCACATGTTCACAGATTTAGGTTACAATGAAGAAAGTTTCTTTTTGAACATCAAAAGAACGAAGGAAACTTGAGACAAGCCTCAAGTGCTACTTAAAAAATTAATAAAGAACACACCTCTCACACTGTATTCAAAATTCAGCTTAATGTGTAATTAATCTGCCCCCTCAATATCTGCATTAGTTTTTATATTTATGTTAAGTAATTTGACAATTGTTTTAAGTTCTGCATTTTTCTTTTTTCTTAGTATATTCGTGTAGATAATGGTGTAGTAGTGATAGTTGTTAACATTTTTAAACCTAGTACCGTGACGTCACCCTACGGTCCCTGCGGAAGACCAGCGCTGGTTGTTTTCGAACTTTCAGCTTAATGCTGACCAGGGTCCCTTTTGATGCGCACGCATACGGAATTAAATATAATATATTTTGGGTATGTTTTTTCAAGTATTTGTATTTGTACAGTGCACCTTACAATAAAACGTTATTTTTCATCTTCTAATAAAGAGCATACACATTACAAAAGGATGCTCGACAAGAATCGTAGACAAGTTTGAGTTTGGTTACAGTTCAGCTTGCGGCAGTTTAAGTTAAGTATTTCACTTACACAGCAATAAAAAATCGGTTTCTGAAATAGACGAATTACGGAACTAATTGTATGTGGCAGTACTTCTAAAAGATCGGTCGGAGGAGCTGTCGCGCGTGCAGAAGCATTGCGAGGAGCACGCGGCTACCATCGGCCAGCTGCGGCTGGAGATCAGCCGGTCAGAGGGCGTCTCCAAGGAGGTGAGCTTCTCACCATTTTTAAAAATAAAAAGATAATCATCAAATTACTTAATTTCTTTCTTTAAGTCGTATAAGGTGATGTGGTTACACAAATACCATGTAATCCTACACTGTGATGCAAGTCTACTGTTAGACATAAGCCTCCCGTATTATACACCTCTTAGAACGGTTTCGACTCCCCTGAATTCACCGGTTTGCTGCTGTTTTCTTCAGGGAATCGGTCCACCCAGTCGGGAGGTGACCTATGTTCTTCATCCTGTTCCAAGTAACGTATATTATAGGCCAAATTTTTAACTTATCTTAAAAACACGTCGGGTCGCTCGATGATTTGTGACCGTGGACTCCAAACGTGGCCAAAGAAGTCACCGATGAATTCCCTGGTTTCGATTTAATATTAACTTCTGTCAGGCGGGTGATGGATTCAGTAACATTGATCCTTATTTAAAGAATACTATAATATTATCTGTACAGAGTGAAATAGTTACAGACAGATAGATAAAAATCAAATAAAATAAAAAAAAAACTACAAATATTTTAATATACACATTTGTTAGTTCTGCTATTAAGCTCAATCGTAATTCTCTGTGTTGCGAGTAGGGTAGAAGTATACAAATGTGACGTTACACATATCTAAGATCCGAAAAAAAATTTTACTGCCACATAATTGTCTGGCTTGGCCGAGAATCGAACGCGGAACTATGCGGTGGGCAAGAAGGGTCACTACCAACTGGGATTCAGAATCATCAATAAGGTTTCCCATTTACTTTCGAGTATTTTGCAATAACAATGTTATAGCATAAATATGTAATTTTTCGTCATATTTGAATACGCGCACCACCTGTCTACCAACAGTAGTGTATAATATTTTCCGAGTTCGAACTACTATATCGGTCCGCGTGGTGCACGGGCGCAGCAGAACGACAAGGTGCGCTCGGAGGTGTCGCAGCTGTCGGCGGCGGTGAGCCGCTGGCGGCGGCAGCTGGACGACGGCCGGCGCCGGCTGCACGCGCTGGACGACGAGCTGCAAAGGGAGCGCCAGCACAGCAAGCACGTTGAGCACCACTATCTGTGAGCACTTATATATCACATACCAGCCCGCCTGATCGTATTAATTTTATGATGTGGAAGAAGGGAACGAGTACGTAGGTAACCCTGCAGCCCGTGGGCAATCGCAATCGGAAGTTCTCATAGTATATATATTATATCTATATATATGTTAGATCGGACTTCTTATTCGTAGATGGAAAATAATTACCGATGAATGTTTTGTTATATTGACAACTTTGTGGAGTACTTGAATGTAGTGTTGAGGTCGGATCTCCGGTCGAGTTAAACATTGGTTTGACAGATCAACGTTCGTTCAGATAGCGGAGTCGTTTGCAAATACGACTATATTTGATGGTTGAGGACGTAGACGACTTCGGTGACTACGGGGGCCTTTAGTCACCGGGTAAATTTCATGCTCGTTTCCTCTATTTAAACCAATAAAAATGGAGCGTCTTAAAGTGTTGCCTTCCCAAAATTTTCGTGGCGGTGAACAGATGACGCGCCTGTTGTTCAGGGAGAAGGTCCGGCAGGCGACAGAGCTGCAGACGCAGCTGGAGGAGGCGCGCGCACGTGGCGCTGCGCTGTGCGGAGAGGCGCAGCGGGCCGTGTGCGGCGTGCGGCGCTGGTTAAAGCGCGCGCGCCAGACTCATCGGTCAGTTGAGTGCCCGTGCGAGGAGTACGCGCTCCTTGTGCTAACGTACAAACATGGTCATACAAATAGATGTGGTCCTATAGCTTTCTGCATACAATTATCACGCCTTAGAAGTGTTATCTTTGTAGAGCTATAAGCAACGTTAAGCTCGGTCGATTGTCTTAGTTTGAATAAAATGTAATTTAGTAAGAAAAAATTGTATTGCAGAGAGCAAGCGCTAACGATAGAAGAGCAGGACAAGCTAATTAGAGTGTTGCAACAGCGACAACAGTCGGAGGGTGAGCGAAGCGGTAGCGAGCCGTGTTGCTCGCGGTGGTTGCCGGCGAGAGGGAGCGAGCGCGCGGAAACGAGCGAGACGACTAGCCGTTCCAGGTGTCCGTCGTTGATGCGGGACGCGCACACCAGTGTGAGCGAGACGAGCAGTCGGTCGGCGCCCACGCCGCCACGGAGGTCGCAGCGAAAACTCTTGTGTGATGACAGGGTAAGCGAACACTGCGAGTGGCCTAACGGAATAGAACACAGGTTATAGGTAGAGTAGAACCATCGCATCTGCTAATTCGACCGCGGCGCGGTTGGGAAGCGACCTAGGTACACGCAGAATGGAGTCAGAGCCAGTCATTTACCACCGAATGCTTTTTTCAAGTGCACATGATCGATTTCTAATTGGACAATGTTCCATGGATGCTGCGGCCGTTTGCGATAGGTCTATATCCAAGTCCACAAAAGTCGGATCTCCGTGTGCTTTTCACGAAAAATGGAGTGGGATGTTTCAATAAAAGTCGTTGGCACACTGCTTCTATAGATATAACGCTCGATGTATGCAGGCGACACGGTATCTTCAGTATAGCGTAGAACTGTTCCTTGCCAGTCAACAGAAGCGACAAAGGAATAGTACGCCGCAATGCAGACAGACGTTGGGCACTTTTTTACTATTGTTTGAGGTGTAAAAAATTTGATACACAGTTTTGTTTATATATTACAAAATTTGCTCTGCTCTGCGTCCGTGTCCCACATGCGCCCATCCCCTTACGCACATCTTGTCGCAGGAGTGCCAGTGTCCGGCGCGGCGCGACGCCAGCTCGCAGCGGCCGGCGCGCGTCGACGCGCACACGCGGGTGACATCGTTCGCGGATGGATTGACCGTATGTGTCTTATTAGCATTTCTAAATTGGGAACAGCATACCATTAAATTTTTCAAGAAGTTGCAATGGATATACGTTTAAAATATTTCATAAATGATGTTAGAAACGTGATAGATAGACGTGTGACCAACCACAAATGGAAGTACGCAAGTCCATCGCAAAAGCGCTACCTGTTGCGGTTACGCTGGGCTATCAGTAAAGACTGGGTAAAGGGGCGCTAAAGGCTTATCGATTTTAGGGTAAATTTCGCACATCAAAAAAAGGGGATATCTTATGTATCTTGCAAGAGTTTGTTTCGTTGTTTTTCCCCTTGTGTGGGAATAGGATGTCCCGGTAGCAATCTCGTTCAGAGGCACCGGGAGATGCGAAAACCGACACCGACCACTATCACCTATTACCACCCATCACACCAAGTTATGAAAACATAGATGAGCTGTTGCCAGCGCTGTGTTCATGTTGATAACCTTCGAAATGATAAAGCAATTTATTTATTTATTTATTAAGTTTACCAACATTAGTTACATTGTTTTAAATTCTATGTTAATGCTAGCCATACAACTAAACAATAAATGCACTACCACTTAAAGGTAAACATCACATGCGACATTGAAGCAAACACACGAGTACATACAGCATTTGTAAACACGGTTGTGGCATACTCATAAATCTATAAATAATATTGACAGGTTATAACTTACTTTGGTTCGGAATACATCACTTACTAAGTAAATTAAATAGTTAAATACAAAGACAAAATAAAATGCACAGTAAAGTAAAAAAAGAAAAAATTAAAAGTAAAAAAGAAATAAAAAGTAATAAGTGTGGGCATAAAAAAAACAATAATATTATATACCAACAAAGGCAAATAACAATTATCAAGTACACATACCTAAATGTCAAAAGAGGCACTTTAACTCATAATTTTGGATGTAGTCTTTCTGAAGGCTACTAACGACATATCATTAATATCGATGTCCGATGTTTGGGAAGAAGATGGGGACAATAAGTTTGGTAATTTATTAGCTTGTACAGGAAAACGAGGTCTATTACGTCTCTCCGAGTATCAAGTCAGATATTTTGTAATAATCTAGTGACGCTTTGTAACTATAGTGGCCTTTAGGTTTACCTAAAGAATACACAACATGTCTGATAAATCTCTTCTGCACTCGCTCTATACGAAGCATATGTGTAGTAAATTTAACTGAATGGTAATTTATTAACGTGAAAATAAAAAAAATACATTAAACTCCTTTCCGCCGCGTACGTGCAACCTGTGCAAAAAGCTCGATTTCAAGTAGTCCCGTAGCACTAACATGGGTCCCACGAGCACAAGGGCCAGTCCGTTTATTTCTAATTTTCGACTTATATAAAAGTACGACAACTTATGTCACTTTTTACAATGGTCATCTTAATAATGTATTTATGCATTCAGAGGTAACGTCTTCACCGATGTCATATTTTTTGTCAGAGAGAAATGTCTCCGACGGACGAGTTGCTGGAGCGAGTGGACCGGACTCACGAGGCGCTGGCCGAGGCGAGGCGGCGCTGGCGGCTCGGGACCTCGTTCGGTGATCTGCGCAGGGGGACCTAGGCTGAAACCACCATCTATCGTAGCCCCAGGAAAACTTTTATTATCATTGCACCACATGCTTACCTACCCTCTCGGGTCCTAGGACTTGAGGTTTTCTCAGTGTGGGTACCAGTCGATTCTCTTATTGTAGGCGGACGGTGCAGAAATATTAATTAGGTTTAAAAGTCAACAAATTACATACGATATGCCGTCGATAACATGTAGGTCGTAGTCATATACTCCTCTATACTCTGGATGGTGCAATACCATTGAAACTTTTGGTGTCACCTTCCGAGGTAGCACCGCTATACGGATTCTCGTGGAACTAATTCTTTGTCCACTTGAAATCCAGTATATCGTTCCCTTCGAGCAACTCGGTGTTACAAATCGTTTCGATCGGCGCCAAAATGGTGAGAATCAAATCACCACAAAAATGTGTCCATATAGGGGTCGGTGAACCGGGGGTACTGCAAAATGTGAAGCTTGAACGCAGTGCACGTTAGGTGCTCCAAACACGGTCGCGTCATGGACCGACACGAACCGTTTTTCTTAATGCAACGGGTATTTGTAAATTTCATCAGAAGTTACGGTGTAAAAATGATCATGAGAAGTAAAGTCTGATACAGTAGATACTATAATGTGTTTTTGGTACGTGTGTATAAGTGTATCAATGTGGAAGTAGTAATCGAGTGTGTGTGCGTGGCCCGTCGGTGCCGTACTGGGCCTGCATGTTTGAGGTCGGCCGATATCACGCCGCTCGCCACCCGCGCGGCCTTCCTCAGCCGCACCGTCGACCGCGGCGGCGGCCCCGGCGCGGTAGCGTTGGTGGTCGTTCGGAACGACGCGCGATCTCGGTTCTGTATATTAAGTCTCGTCGTATTCATCCTTGATGCTAACTCCACTGCCGATCCGCGGTGGAGCACCGTGGTCCACCACGCTCCACTTTTCGTAAGATTGACGTGCAGCCGTACCGTAAGCCATCTAGCGTGTGGACACTGCATTTACTAGCGATAGTTCAATTTAAACTTTCGTTTGCTAGTCTCATTTTTAGACTAATTTATTTATAATTATTGATTAATTAGTATTGTTAAATTAAACTTTTATTATATTTTCCGAGATACCGTTTTATTTCAGTTTTCCTCAATTCTTTTTGTACATTTGAATTATCCAGTGCTTTATTTCTATCCGTTTGTCCGCGTGTGCGTTTTCGGATCAAATAGAAATCGGGCCACTCGAGGTACAAATATGTCAGTATGTCGGAGCAGTATTCAAAATCAAAACACAATATAGTATAAAACGTATATTTACAAAATAAATCACATCATGAATTTAAACAATTCCACTACAACAATGTACTTCACTTATATCCATTAAAATTAACAGACGGATCAATGTAACGTTCAACGACAACTAACGATCTACAGAGTGTCTCGTCCCGTGCGTCCGGAGCGTGCGGTGCGTGCGGGCACGCGTGCGGGCGCGCTAACACATATGTTATGCTCGGAACTCTATTACGTTGGTTGTTCCAATTGTTGAAATATGTATTGTAAAATGAGCTTTAAATAAAACATTAATTCATGACACGTTCAAACGGTGGTCGGTGTGCGCACTCGCAGTAGGTGTAGTCGTTCGGAAGTGAGAAATTTCTTAATGTGTCGGAGAGTCAGTTATGGTCGCTAATCGGAACGTGGCACGCGGTCTGAGTAACGGCAGCGCCGTCGATGTGCTGGACGGACTCGTGTCCCAACCGTGCTGGCGACTGGTGCCTCTCTGTCAGTGTTATTTTTATGTCTTCGAATTTTTAAAGAATCTCGAATGGCTCCCAATTTTGTTTACCAGGTATACTCGTGTAACTATCTTCTATCGATAATTTTTAATAAACCTAATTAAACTACCCTTTGTATCTTCGGAGCTTTTCTTTCAACCGTCCCTCTGCTACGGCCTCACTTAAATTCCCTCGTCACAAAACTAACCACTACTCCCATTTGTGTTCAAAATAAAGGTAATTTGTCACTTTTTACGTCTGTTCCGGGATGTCGCTGTGTGTGTGCCTAATGAATATAGACATTTTGATATAGTACTTAATAGTTGCGCCCGCACACTTGTATCTCTCGTATTAATCGTCCATTAGAACGAATACTGTACTAAAACAAACTCCCGTTTATCAGTCTACTGTTCGAATTTGACATTGTTCAATATTTGATAACATTATGACTTAAATATCCATGAAACAATGTGAGATTGGACACTTTCGAACGGTTGCGTTGCAAACGTGCGCACGCCGCGATCGTAAAGTACACTTCCGACGTCACAGCGACGTTAAACAATAGATTTTACCTAACTTTAAATTAATTTTAAAGTGACGCCTGTCCCTTACGGCATGTACAGGACTTAGGCCCTCGAAAACAATGGACAAGGATTGGTACTCAGCGGGGATATCACAATTTTCTCGGCCCTTCGAGCACATGGGACATGCGACCCGTTTCAATATATATAGGATCCACAAGACCATAATGTTACAGTCGACGGGATTCTCTGCTATGTGGTCGACGGGGCGAGGCATGCATCGCACGCGGCCACGGGCAGACCGTTACGTATAATAGAACAAAGATCCACGTTTTCTGTATTCAGTGTTACTGTACAGTCTGTAGATTCACATTATGTTATTTAGTTTAAAAACTTGGCTCCATGTACAAAGTAAAGTCTACACGCAACTGTTTAACGTCCCAGTCTCCAGAAGAGAATGAAAATATTAAACGTCCTTCTTGTGTCTTTGTTCTGTGCTGATACCGTCTAACCACCCATCACCGACCGCCATCCATGAGCGAGACTAATGGCGAGATGCATCGCGGCGTCATTGTATAACGACGATATGTTTATGTGTAACTTATGGTGTGTAGTATTATGTTTGGGCGTGTCGCGGGTCCCCGCGGGTAAAATGTAATGAAACACTATGAGCTAGTACTGTACCGTCCCCAGTCTGGCCTCCGCGGTTGATTCGTGTACCAGCCCCCTGGGTAGTCGTGAGTCATAAAATGAACACCCGATTTCACTTGTGACGATTCCACTTGAAACGTCTCGTCACAACACAGTTCGACGATAGTAAAACTAGCTACAGGAACACTGCGGCTGTTGGATTTTATAACTAAGTGAAAAGATGGCGAGGTTCTTGCGTCACACCGGCGACAGCTCCAGACCGACCGCCTCATGTATCGATAAGTTCACAGCGTGTATGAAAGTGGATTTGCATTCTTAAACAAATCGACAAACAAGCATGAATTTGTGTTAAATAAAATATTTTTTGCTAGCGTTACTTTAGTGTTTGGCACACACACACGTTGGTAGTATGTGTTTGTGTGTGTGTGTTCATTTGGTCCAGCCGCGCCACATGGACGCGATGGAGGCGGCGGCCGACGTGACGAGCGACGGCGCGGTCGCCGCGGGCGGCGCCGGCGGCGGCTCCTCCATCTGCAACGTCACACACACGCGTCACTCAACTGCGTAGCCAAGCGGGGTCCGCACAATGTATAGCCGTCTCGTTCTTTTACAAGGAATCGCCGCTTAACAGGAGTCGACAGACTAGTGCCTGTTGATTTTGAAAGTTGGATAATTTATGCATGCGGAATCTACGATTTCAAGTTCAACAATACCTCTATTATGTATTTAACGATAAAGTCTCGCTAACATTAATATCACTTACTTATTAATCATTAAAACAGAAGCGGTACTTCCCCCTAAACCTGACAGAGATTAGTAGTTCCATAAACAAATTCTATTTTAAACTACTAGATATAACATTTTTCGTAAATGTAATTATGTTTGTAGCATCTAATGTGAAACAAAGACCAGACTGACAGGTGTCCTCGTCAGACGCTTCAAGCTTATTACATTATACTATTTTACGACTGACAGATAGATATATAAAAAAAATGTTGTCTGTATTCCGACAACGAGGTCAAAAGTCGAATTACTAGTACGGATGAGAGATAGTGACCTCTGCGGTCTCCGGCCAGTGCAGGTGCTCCGGCGGCTCGGGCTCGTCCTCCAGGTCCCCGGCCAGCGCCGCCCACGTCGACCACACCTCCCACGCCTCCACCCTGACGCAAGACATCACGTTATAGCCACACGGCGGATAATTTTAGAACAAGTCTAATTAAATAAGACCTCGATCGTGCTGAAAACCATATCGGAACCTGTAATGTCCGAGGACTTCTCAAACCAGGAAAACCTAGCTTCCGGGAAAAAAAGATGGGAAATCTTAGCCTAACCATACTAGGAATCAGTGAGGCTCACATGCGATGAAATGTCCATTTTACGAAATCTGCAGAGCGTACCATTATTTCTTAAGTGTATAAAATTGAAGGCTGCATGGCGTCGAACTTGGTGAAAGATTGGCATCGATGTGTCGATAGGAATATACGCATTCAACATCTTTGTACATGTAAATCACCAGGCGATACATACTGAATATAAATTGACTATTCATGTGATCAAATCGCGCTTCAGAACACATTTGTAACACAATTCAAACTCCCGACTGAAAATCTTATGAATCATTGCTATCCAAGCCAAGGTAACTAAGCACCGCAAAAGTGACCATCTTCCGATAGACATTTGAAAATCAATTAAAAGAGAATCCTCCACAACCGGAGAAGGACAAGAATTCTCCTCGAGAACCTCTCGAATCGTGTTGTATCAATAATAGCATCAATAGCGGATAAAAAAAGCATAAAACGACCTGGACATATCGCATTGCTCGA
>PDGT01000085.1:581659-625723 GCA_003671415.1 Megathymus violae | reverse complement strand
CATGATGATTTGGACCGTTTCTGTCTTCCCTCATCCACTGCACTGCACTGCAGGATCATGAACATCTCCTTGTCACCGAATTAACCTGGAACGTACTCCAACCCGCTACTGTACAACGGCGGGGATCGAAGGAGAAGTTAGTTGTTACTAATTTAATACCAAATGACAAAATTAGAATTAAAAAAAAACAATCATTCAATAATTTAGGTATTCTGTAAATATTATGAGCGTCTTTTACTATTGATTCGAAAAGTTACTATCCGATCCTTCCAGACGGTAGGTCGGGCTTCCGACGTGGCTTAACGACTGCCATCTAACCTTACGAACGGATCTCGCAGCTCGTTGTGCACTACGAAGCACGGAGTCACTCAACAAATTTTAACCTCAGCCGTCCGCTACCGACTCCATGGATCGCGTTCGATGGTTTTTCCCGTTTGTGTGTCTATGCACTCTCCACCTACGGACGCTACGTGGACATCACTGATGAGGGCTCTAGTCACCTCAACGATATCGCATAGGGCAGGCGCACGTCGAGCGTCCAGGCCAGCAGCGCCAGCAGCTGCGCCGCGAGCCCCATGGCCGCGGTGACGCGGTGCGCGGGGTGCGCCGCCGGCTCGCCCGCCGCCGCCGACTCCTTGTTCGCTGATACTGTTCACGTTCAGAGACGTTTAATGCGAGCTCGAGTGCGCGTCTCGCGCGTGTGCGGAAAGAAACATGCATTTATGGGCGATTAAAAATTAACTATCTCATCTTTGATGAAGAAGGACGTCATAAAACTGGGTAAATGAATTTTTTTTCAATTGTTTACACTATTATTAATTATAGTTTTTTCATATTTCTCTCAAAGGTATGTGATCTTAATCTATTATATTATGAGAGAAGCCATGTGGGCCCAGCAGTGGGACACTGACAGGTTGTGATGATGAATAATTAATCTTATATAGAGTAATATTGTTATAAAGTCTCTGGTGGAATTTCATGCAACACTGTCTCGTTACAGAAAACTGTCATTCAACCTTGTGTCTATATGAGTAAACCTTACTTGTTAGTAAAATTATTTAGATGTTATTATAACAATGTATACACCCCACGCCTGCACGTGCTCGCAGTCTCCGTCGGTGGGCAGCCACGGAGCCACGACGTGCAGCTGCGGCCGGCTCGGGGGGCCCTCGTCCTCGTCGGAGCCCACGAACTCCATATCCTCTATACTGTCACTGGAACGATGAAGGAATCACATGAATTCGGTTCAAAGTAACCTGCTCTAAGTTTGCTTTATAAAACCTATGCTTTCATCATTTTATAAGGCATTTAATAAATTTCGTGTTTACTCAATTTCTTTTCTCTAAGGATTATAACGCTAATTAGGGAGGTAATTCTATGAACTAGAAACATATTTATTTAATGGCTTCAGAGAAGCTATCGCTACCTATTATTACCTAACCTGGTAACAGAATGTACGAATCAATGTTTATTTCCTAATTCATGGAAACTGGATCAGTTACAGAGGCTGAAAGTTATCTGTTGATAATATATCTATCTACAGATTAATCTAATTAATTAATGTGCTAAGTTGATACTAAGTCTGTATAAGGATTACTGCATAATACATGTACACACAGGCAAAGATTATAAAAAATGATGTATTTCATATAATGACAGAGTGTACCCGCATTGTTAGTTTATTGAAGTAGTCTTTTGTGTACCACTCCTCCCCTTTTTTACTTAATATAAGTTGATGTTTGACTACGATCCCACCTGATAGTAATTGGTGATATAGCCTTGAATGGTAAAGCACATTATCTAGGTAAAAGCCTATTTACTCAATGTCATCCACACTTCAAAGGGATGGAAATCTTCGTATCTGCATCAATGCAGGCAGACTTTTCCAATCTTTCATAGTATATACAATACATTCAAAATAGTATACACCAATGAATCCTCTGAACCAAAGGAATGTTTATAATGAAAGGGTGAATAGTAGTTTTGTGTTCAGTTATTCAATAATAGAGAAAAGTTTTTTGATTAGTATAAATAACTATACATCTGTCTGTATACAATTATATAATTGCTTTGGGCTGTTATTGTTGAACTACAGTTTTTAATCTTGGTGGAAATCTAATAATTTCAAGACTTACATACATGGAAAGTTATACAAAATTTTACCTGGAATCATAACTTATATACACTGGAAATATATATCGGGTTAACTGTCGAATCCGTGAGCGCCTCAGTGCCGCTAACACCTCAGTCTGATCATTATAGACACTAACTTTGGTCTGCAATTCCAATCGTTGAGCCTGAGCATGTTTACCCAAGCTTGATACCCTTTTCTGATACCTTGGCAGCTTCAGCCGTAACTCATCATTGTACTGCTTCAAGTCTTTTAGCTCTTTTTGTTTATTATCAATAATACTTTTACGTTGCTCTATGGCTAGCTGCAGCAAGTGGAGCTTATCTCTGGATTGTTTTGTCTCTATCAGTAAGATGTCTTTCTTGAGTTTTGATGCCAATAACTTTTCACATCTGTCAAGAACATGTTGTCTGTTTATTTTTACCCTCATAAGTTTCATTTGCTTGTCAGCAAATCTGGAATATAAAAGGTTCACAATTAGCAATCAGCAATATTTCATGAAAGTAAATGATGTTAAAATCTTAACCTCTAAATATTTTTACAGTAAAAAATCCTTTGTGTTAAAAACTATATTGTCAAAAAAATTAACAATGAAGTTCCCAAAATTGTTATTTCACAACACTTTAAAACTATAATTGTGACAGCATTTATGCCATTCATATGTTAGACTTAGATTTTTGTTTATTTATAGTCTACAGTTCAAGTGCATTCTCAATATGGTTCATTCTCAAGGCTTCGAGCTATGGGTCTAAATATAACTTAATTATGGAATATGTCATGCAATTTTTATTTTTACTGGAAAGATTGAAATCTTCCCAATATAAATTCATTGCGGATATGTGAGTCACTAGTCAAGATAAAAGATATTGCGCAAAATCTTACCTATCCGAGTAAGGCATCGAAGAATGGACGAAATTGCCATTTTTAACACATTCTATGCAATAGAAGTTCTTTTTCACTGTGTAACACAAAGTACACTTTTTGTAGTGACCGTCGCTTTCTGTAGAAGAAACCCTAAAGTCCCTGGGCGCCTCGTTTTCGTTTAAATAACTTGACGACATACTTCTTCCTATGTTGTTGATTACATTACAAAACAATCTCGAGACATTCAACACACAATCTTGTCATTCACAGCTGGCCTCAGGACTAACAAAGTACCTGTAATAATAGAATGATAGTTTGACATTGACAGCTGACAATTGTCAGATTTATCGTTTTTATCTAATTTCTGCAATAGACTCTAATATCTTGAGCCAAGACATTAATTATTCACAAATTATATTACCATAAAATATATACTTAGTTGACAGTAGGATTACTGAAGACTGTCTTTCTGATAAAATATGTCAAATATCCAACGCAATTAGTTTTCTTAAATTTATAAGCTAAATGGAAACCGTAAGGTCTATTATCTGTGTTATGATTTTTTAAGTTGCATTCACAGAGTACATTAGTATATACTGTTGTTGCATTTTTGTATGTGTTCCGAACCTACTATTTTTGAAAATCTCTTTGTCATATAATTAGGGCGGCAACGCACTAGCAATTCCCCTGGAACGTGTCCCATTGTACGTGTTCATAGGTGACGGAGACCGCTTTTTTATTACTTTAAGGACTAGCGATAACGCAGACGGGTCACTTGATGTTATGTAGTCAGTGTCGCCTGTAGACATGTGCAGCTCGAGTAGTGTGCGCTCCGGGAAAATCTTCGAATAAAGCTTTTTTAATAGTTATGGTTAACCTTTGTTTGAAATAAAGTATTGTGTGTTATTTTGACTTTCTAAATGCATTATCCCTTTATTACTTGACACTTTCAAATTACAGTTCATCTTTCCGCTACTTAATTAGAGATGGACTAACAGTATTTCTGAATCGTGATATCTTATTTTTTTTGCACGTGGCTAGCATATAATATTATATTTTTGAATTACTATCCGAGTACGGAGGTTGGAGAACCTGAGGAGTCAGGTGAGAAAATTGTCAGCACTATAAGTAATTAGTGTAGGTTAATTGTATAAATTGAAACTTAAAACTCCCGACACGAACTACAATGAGTGCACGAGAACGCAGAATGTAATAATTTTGAATCGAAGACTACGATTATGATATACTATTATAGCTAGCCTGTTAACGCCCGTAATGCAATATGATGTATTTATTCGAATTATAAGTTTACATGTCAAATATGCCTTTTCTTAAAAAAAGATGACTACGTTATTACGTAGTATAAATATACTTACTACCCGTATATAACTGTCGCTAATCAATGAGCGAATGAGGTAGCCGGATTGTGTGTAACACAAAGAAGATTTTATTTAACTGGTATACATCACAACAACATTACGTTTCCTGCCCGATGACTTCGTTGTCTATGCACATGCACTTAATGTTTTATACAATTTTCTACGGAGCGTGGCACCGCCTCCAAGGAATTAAAATATTCACTGACGATTCTGATATTCCGACCACTTAAATATCTGTCATTGTGACTAAATATCAACATTGATTTTGTTTTGACAGTATTTCATAAATCAAAACTAACGATATTATTGGAATTTAATTGAGAAAAATAATATAAATATAGAATATAAAAGGTACCAAGAAAACTTATATTAAATTGCTTCTTTTTCAGCCTCTGTGCAGACTAAACTAAACTAGTTCTAAAAACGATAATGGCCGGCGGTGACTATATGCCAATAGAATGTCTATCTTGTTGATTTTCCGCTTAAAATACTGAAAAAAATACAGTAAGAGGAATACTCATAATTATGTTATACTCCAATATAACCAGCATGAAGCGAAAAACGCCAACACCAAATTCGTTTTACATTTCAAACGGAATGAAAAATCAGAGGACGGTCCCGTTCGCTAACGAGGTGGGCTAATGGAATTAATAATCTGCCAGATCATATGCAAAAATGGCGAGCCGTTACGGTGCCAGACTATGCAGTTATCCCGCAGTCGGCCTACAGGCGGTTGACTGACAACCGATGATCGACGATAAGTTATAACAATAACTGGCCAGCTATGTTTCTAGATGTACATTGACAGAAAAAAAATTGTCCGTTATTTAAATCAAGTAAATAATGGTGAGACTTTATATTTACACAGAAACAGATTCAAAGATACAAAGGTATGTACAAGTAAAACATACAAATAGAAATGTATCCATTATTTTACTGGTAGTCTGGAAACGCGATGAATCGCCTCTGTTATTGTGGCCCATCTGCTCCGTACTTTAGCATTTACCGTGGTTGGAAGCATATTGCCGCCATTCTGTGTCAACTTATCCAGCAAATGTGTGAAGTAGCACAGCGCTGGGACCTTTCATGTAACAAGACTACTTTTAAAGAAAAGTGATAAACATTCATTTGAAAATCAGAAAAACATTTTAAGTATTTAGAAAGCAGACGAGTATGTCTGTATGTTAACAATGTCGACATGTATCACTAATAGATACTTAAAGTAGTTGTGGGAGTGCGTGTCGATGAGGTAAAAAATGGTAAAGAGGACTACAAATATCATGAAAATATACAAATGTATGACCGTGGTGTTATTTACAAATGCAATGGTAACCAAAAATAGGGTTGCTTATTTATAATAATTGTATAAATGTATGATCGCTACGTAGTGAACCAAAATGTAATGTTCTCGCTGCTCGAATATTATAGGAGTATATAGCTAACTCGCCGGCACGTTTGGTGGGTACCGTCGCCCTATGCGACTACGGTAGGTAATGTGTTGCGTTAGTGTTATGTTCTACAAAATTAAACCGTAGCTTATGATCCATAAAGCTTATAAAAGTTAATAAGTGCACCACGTGGGTCAAATGAGAACGCAGAGTGAGCGCCTTTCCTGAACTCTGCCTCGTCTTTACCGGTGGTTATATCCTTTTATTGGACGAGATATGGGGGCCGACGTAAGGGTAACGGAACATTTGACCTGTGGTCTCGGCTGGGAATTAATTTAGTTCAATATGTCATTGTGGATTATTCCGTAATGTACAGTTTGATTCGTAATCTTTTTATTACCTATTATAAATCAATGCTTGACTACGAAGTCTTAGATGGTAAAGCAAAGGTACATAAAAAGCCTATTCACTCTTGCTTTAAAGTCATTAATACTGTTACATGTCAGGATTCATTGGTTCGACTTGAATTCGACTTTATGTACAACGCGTAAGGGCGAGAGTCATCTAATACAATCGAAGGGTTTCTTATCAGTGCGACTGTTTTATGGTGTGTTAATGAATTGTCGAGTTTTCACGAACTTTCGAGGCATCACAATGAATGCAGAGACAAACATGCTGATTTTTGAACTACTTCATTCGTTATCAGCGTTTATTTTATAATGACCTTTGAATATATTGTTTTATTTTATTATAAATATTAGCCGTTACACGCTAAATGTAAGATTTAGTAGTATCTTATAATTATAATGCAAATGTATTGAGTATTAAGCGTAGTTCAATCGAACTATGTTTATGGACAGACTAGAGAGATAGCTTTCATTTTATAAAAAAGTGTTAAAATAGTTTTAGGCGGCCTGCAGCCGATGAGATGTTGCAATGGCAACTTGTATACGTGTTTGTTTTCGCTATCTGCTCTTCTGCCGCTCAGGCTATACAATATTATTTATGAATCCTAACTATTTTAAGTGTTTGTAACGGCACATAGCGTTGTTAAACAACTGTCACATGTCAGATACGTTATAAAGAGACCATCGCCATTGTAGAAGACGACAGTGGTGGGCGAGCGCTGCTACGCTGCCTGTCTTGACACTCCCATATTTCACGACGCGGTGTTCAAGTGCCGGAGCGCTCTGTTAACTTTAAGAGCCATTTCCTGTCTCGAAACTGCAGCTTTTACCAACGGCGGAGGAGATAACACCGGTAAACAAATTTGCGAGGCGCGAGATACTTGTTCCATTGCTAAATAAATTAATGTGCATAATATTATTATCTATTTCACCCTTGTCCTTGTAGTCAGTTACAGTAGGTTAGTAATTATTTATATTTTTTAAGTTTAAATATTACACAAGGTGGTACATCCCTTGAGATTTGTTTGAGATGGGTGCTATTGTGTCGTAAAGCAAACTGCTGCAGTTCTTCAGTGGGTAACGACTGGGAGCCGTCGATAATTACAAATATTCGTAACTAACTTTGGCGACATTGACTACAAACATTAGTAAAAAGCAAATAAAAGTTGTATAGGTGGCTATGTCATTACGCTCAGTATATGCTGAAAATCACAAGTACTTTTGGATACGGGGCATGCTGCCATCAGGTACCTGCTAAAGAAAACAGTAAGTCTGTCAGGATAGATGAAAAGACTGTAACTTAATTTTCTTGACACTTTTACGAACTTTCCTTTATGTTCAGGGTGAGTACGTACGTTTCGCAGAAAACGTAGAACGAAATGTGTTTATAACTTGCCTTTAAATCTTAACGAGTTACTTAAGTATACCGGAAATCACAACTACGCTGGACGACAGAGGTGTTACCATAGAAAGTCATACACTGAGTAATAGACTAACTTTGCTTCCAAAGTGTGTAGAGTTATTGTATACCTGTTTGACAGAACTACTAGTTTGACAGAACTGCTGGAACAAAACTACTCACCACTTTCCATTGAAATAGAGAGCCGCAACACCAACGGAACAAAACGAATTTCCGCCGCGGTCGGGACACACCGGCTCGCAGTCAACATGGCCGCGTCCGGAGTTGGTGTAGCGCCCCCGGGGTCTTTGGAGTCAGCGGCCGGCCTGCACCTACAAATAAAATTTCGACTAGACAATGTGTAAAATTTAAAGGAGTATTCGAAACGGTAACGGTGGCAGATTACCATCACGTGGCTCTCCAAAAATATTTTGTTTCTTTTGATGTGATGTTATTAGAAGCGTGCAACAAACTTCACAGTTATATATAAGTTCTATCAAAGGGCCCGAACCATCAATCATAATGATTATCAGATTATCATATGATTATTATAACGAGGTTTATTATACGATTAGCTTATATTTTTTCATTCAAAGTTAAGAAACATTTAATATAAGACCGCAAATCCTTGCAAAAGGGGTTAAAGAGAAATGCTAACAATTTTAAGAAGTAAATTTAAATGTAAATGCTTTTAACGTAAACTTATTTGTTGGGAGTAAGATCCTCGAAGCGAAACAGAACCGAGCGATAGAGCGAACGACGCTAAAATAACATTTTCTGATACCCAAATTGCACGATTCCGTCTGACAACTACTGGTACTTCAACGGAATCAACGCACGGACGGAACGGTCCTCGTCCCCAACGAAATATAAGTGTATATTTTAATTGGAATTTCATACATATTTAGTTAACTTATACATGTAATCTCAAATCTCGACGAAATATTTGTGGTGCTTTGTAAGATGTCAATCACATGTGATTGAATGGAATGAACGTCGTCGAGGGCGGTATGGAGATCATGAAGGACCGGTAGTGATTCAACTGAATGGACGCTGCGACAACAACCGTTGAGCGTCGGAGGATGCTCTTGACAGTCTTAGAACTATCGACACTTCGGCACACGTCCGCAATCAACGCTGAAGCGATGGTGACATACTTCAGATCTCCTCATTTGATAAATTGCCTTACAATGGAACGTTAATATGCCAGCCAAAGTGGACTTTGAAATCGACCAATAGGAACGATATTTAAAGTCACAACGGTTTGTACAAATAAAAGGGTTTATCATTAAAAAAAAATTTACGTGCCCAATGCCGAATCATTGATGCGTTGTCGACCAAGAAAATAAGAAGACAAAAAGAAAGTTTTCTGTCTTGTATACCCGGCTTTCTTTTAGTATATATATTTAGTATCTATAGATATATTTCATACATAGATATGTATAACAGAATTTTCAGATGGACGATCTCATTTTGGTTGACGCAAATGCACAAATTATACACTAATTTAAGTACGTAGTAAAATATATATGAACAAAAATGTATCACTGCCTTCCCCTGACATCTGAAACTAAGGTATTGTTGGTGGCCGATAGACTAATACATAAAAGAAAAGATAAAAGAAAAGATTGTGCAATAAATATGGATAAGTTCCAAGCAAGAAAGCTATAATAGCTCGAATACACGGAATACGGGAGATGAGAGAGCTCCATACAGGTTTAGCAATAATAGAGACACTTCACTCCTGAGCCATTTATTTTCAAATAAACGGAGCACCTCGAAGCTCGTCCATAGTTTTCAGGAAAAGCTTAATTAAAGTACTAAATCAGTAAATTTGTATACGAAATTGAAAATATTTCCGGATACATTTCTGAATGGCCAATCCGATTCGAAATTAATCGGTTTTTTGTTTTTGTTTCTCCTTCATTAATATTCTGTATATATTTTGTTTATATAATTCTTCATCCAGTGTATAATTATTATATGTATAATACATAGTGAAATAATTTTTGAAACTACCTAGTGAACTAACTTTAGTGAAATAACTTTGTTTGTGACAGGCTTCGATCTTCCTTTATATTTGTGAATGTATCGACTGCAAGAACTTCAGTTAAGTAATTTAAATGCTATAAAAAACAACAATTATTTTTTTTAATATAACTTTTTAATATTATATAACTTTAGTAGTAACAGTTGTTAACATTTTCAAACCTAGTACCGTGACGTCACCTTATGGTCCCTGCGGAAGACCAGCGCTGGTTGTTTTCGAACTTTCAGCTTAATGCTGACCAGGGTCCCTTTGGTGATGTGCACGTATATGAAATTAAATAAAATATATATTTTACGAATGTGTTTCATGTATATTTATATTTGTATGGTGCACATTGCAATAAAACGTTCTTCTTTCTTTCTTTCTAATTTAAATAGATTTCACGACAATAAGTGATATCCGGCCGTTCCATGCACAAAATGGACAATTCTAATAAAATATTAGCATAGGATATTGTCCTATCTCAAGCAGTTTTATACATACGTAGGTACTAATTTTATTTTTAAATTATAAGAGACATCTCCAAAAAAAAAACAATAATAAACCAAATATATTTGGCCAAAGGACAAGCAATAGTAGCTTATTATATATCTTGATATCACCAAATTTCTAGAAATGGCTCGTAGGCAGCGCGGTTCACTTAAAGAAATGTACCGTAAACTAGGGATGTTATGGATATGAAACTTCGGATCTGGATACGGATACGGATATATGGATAATATTTTACCGGTGTGAAAATGTCCACAATGGACCGTGTTTACGCAAGCAGTGTGAGGCCAGTACACGTCGTTAATGTTTCGTATTGTTTGCGCAGCGGTATTTCCACATAGGGACTCAAATTTGAAAATTGCACCAATTTTCAGTTCATCCATGGCGCTAAAAACTACGAGTTTGAAATTGAAATAACACGGTTTTTGAATAAAATTAATTTGAATTTCGAATTGCGCGCCAATCCACGGATAATTAAATCTGAAAATGATGGATATAAAATCTCTAATTACATAGGATACCTAAGACCTATTATATTTTACGAACCAGATAAAGTTCTCTTAGTTTCCTATGCACCGCTGTAGTCTTTAGACAAGGTCATTTGAAGCGATATTTTTCAGAACGGAATTAGCAGGTGTATCTCATCGTCATTTATAGGGTTTCATCTAGACCACCACCAAATATTCTACGATTTCTTGAGCCGACTAAATGATGGAGTGTGTTTGTTCGCCGCTCACGGTCTGGATGCAATCAGCTTTATTGACTGCACGGGATTACTCACCTACTCGTCTCCGCTCTCCGCGAATCCCGCGGTCCTTTTATCCACTTACATTGTTAGCGTGCGTCAAATAAAATGGAAAATTGAATGGATAAAATGTTTACCGAACCGGCTCCTTGCGCTCCTCAAGATTGCGCGGCCCGAGCCTTCGCTGAGATTACGGTGCGGTGAAATAAATTGAAGGGCACTAATGTTACAAGCCTCGTTACAAGTTATAAGGTTAGGACGGAAAGAAAAATTAAATTCCACTGGCCGTGACCGAGTATTGTATCCTCTGATTAATTATAAAAACTCTTGATAAATGAGATAATCAGAAATTTATTTAGTTACTACATTCTGCTGATATTATGGATTATCCAACAATAATCACGAATTGGCTAAATGCCGAAGTCGAAGTGATCGGTCGGAATGTGTAATATAAGTATATAGTATATAGCTAAGTCCATTAATTAAAAAAAGGTTCAATTAAACGTGCAAACACATGAGAAAATTTAACTGAAAATATTAACTACGTACCTATAAAGAGAATGTAATACATTAAAATCTATATAACATTTTAAACTTAAAAATTTAATTGTCTATTGGCCGGCTCGACGTTTTTGATAGAGTGCGAAAATTCGGTCTTTATTACGATTATCTGTTTTGTAAAATATAGCACAATTATTATTAAGTGCCCAAAAACGGAAAATTGCTTTTTATTTGCATTAACTTTTAATTGTAATAAATTTGAATTTGAACATTTATTATTATACAATTAACTAATAATATAGATGTTACATAAATCAGTGTAGATATGATGGAATTATTCTGCATCACTTTTCGTGACAATGTGAATATTTACATCTCACGTTTCTTCCGAGATATTAAATGCCTTCCGAAATATCATAATTCGTAAAATATGATGTTATGATCTCACTCGGATACCGAGTCCGAATTCCCATTTTCTTAAAGATAATCCAAATTTTTATTTTCACCAAGGTTTTAATTTTTATCGACGGTATTACTGAAATAGTTTTTAACTTTTTACTTTATATTTATAGTTTAGCAATGTGGATATGTTGGAATAAGTTATTATATTTCTATTAAGGCTATAGTCATTATAGCTGTGATTGGTTACAGTTCCCTGCCTCAAAGAACTTTGGCTAGGGCACCCGGGTGGGTTGTTGCTTCCTGGGGTGAACATGTCTTTTCTGGAACATATTTTTTCCCAAATCAGTCTTTCACCGATTATGAGGCATCTCTCGAAGGCCTTAGGGCAGCGGTGAGACGATGTCTTCGTACGAAGTGCTTGTGATCGGCAATTTTAATGTCTGGACCTGTTGTGGACGATACTTCGTCAACAGGGGCTGCTGCTGACGGAGACACTAGAACCTCAACTATTGGAGGACCTGGTGACGACCTTGTTTCGGGACAGGCCTGAATCTACGCTTCCGACTATGGTGAGAACCTTGGACGAGGATGAGGCTACTGAAGTTCCTCTCATAATCTCGGTGGAAATGCAGTTAGAGGTCCACAAACTCCGAGCCAAAAATACCGCTCTGGAACCAGACGGAGTGCCAGGATTGGTGCTGGCCTCGTCTCTGGACCAGTTGGGGGTCCACCTTACCAGACTACTTGACAAATGCTTGGTAGCGAGCCAGTACCCAGCCTGCTGGAGGGAAGGGCGGTTAGTCCTCCTCAGAAAAGAGAAACGTCTATCAAATTCCCCTTCTTCGTATCGCCCACCAAGCTCTTTGAGCGTATTCTAGCCTCCCACATTGTCCAACACCTTCGTAGCGTAATTTCCGACCGGTCAGAATATCAGTTTGGGTTCCGAGAAGGTCGTTCAACAATTGACGATATCAAACGAACAACCAACTCAAAAATCTCTCGGCCGAGGTGATTGCATCGGGCAGTGTAACGCTAGCGATATCCATGGATATTTCCAACGCTTTTAACACACTGCATTTTGCATCCATCGAAGAGGGACTTTGGTACCATCGGGTACCTCCATAGTTGCGGAAGGTTGTCGGGGCCTGTCTAAGGGATAGGCACATATAATACATCCGCATGATCTCACATCGCCGTTTCATGGGATCTGTGGTTTCACAGGGGTTGGTTCTTGATTTCCTCCTGTGGAATATTGGATAAGATTGAGTCGTCCTACCAATGGGTCTAAAGGTAGTCTGTTACGTTGATGACACGCTTCTGATGGCCCGTGGGACAGATTTTAACAAGGTGGCAGCTGTAGGAGTGCAGAAGGTGATTGGGCATATTGAGCTGTTGGGTCTAAAGGTTGCTCTCAATAAAACTGAGGTTCTGTATTTTCACGGACCTCGACGGAGGCCTCCTGCAGAATGCTAACGTTGAAATTCGGGTTGCTCACTTTAACGCTCGAGGTAAAATATCTGAAGGTGGAATTATCAGGAGCATTTTCATTGCTTGGCACCTAAGCTAATCGGGATGATATCTGCATTTAGATGGATCCTACCAAACATAGGAGGACCAGAATTTGACCTGGCGCCGACTTTATACAGGTATGGTCAAGTCTATGAAGCTATAGGGTGCGCCTGTGTGGGTCGATGCTCTGACGCCCAAAATCAGATCGGCGTTCGTCCACACACATCGACCACATCGAATCGCACGAAGCCGCTTGCGCGTTGGCCGGTGTGCCCGCCTGGGATCTTGACGCCGAGGTCCTTGCGAAGGTGTATGAGTGTTGGACATAAGCGCGCGAGCGAGGGGAGCGTTCGATCCCGAGGAGGTCGAAAGGTGGCGGGAATTCGCTCAACGCTCATTGCTGAAAAGGTAGAAGAGGTAACTTGAGCGGCCGCCAGCGGGTTTGTGTACCATTGACGCAGTTCACACAGTCCACAAGGAGTGGGTGAACAGACGACATGGTTCGCTGACCTACCAGCTGTTGAAGATCCTGTCAGGACTTGGCACTTTTGGCAGGTACTTATGTCACATAGCCGGTATGGAGTTCCTGGCGGAATGTCATCACTGCGCATGGAGGGAAGATACAGTTCATATACGCTAGCGGAGTGCCCAGCGTGGGCGCGCTACCGAGCAACGCTCATTTCTGCAGTGAGGAACGACATTTCTGTTACGGCCGTGGTCCAAGCTAAGGTTGGAGACAATAGGTCGTGGAGGACGGTTGCCTCCGTCTGTGAGGATGCAAGGATGTGACAACTCCCTCTTGGTACCAATCCGTCGAAAAAGGACGGGGCGCAGAAATCGGATATATAGGTATATGTCTGGTTAGGTATATGTTACTGCCGGCCACGTAGTGAGGGCTTTCGGGAATAGTTTGCCGCTTAACACTCAAGGCCATCGCTTACCACCTGGTAAGCCATCTTAGGCATCTTAGGTCAGCAGGGTGTAATGCCATCCTGATACTGCGTTAAGTCTGCGAAAGCGGACGGCATCGGCGGGTCTGCGGAAGAGTGCATAAACATACCACTGTTCCCGCCAAAGGGTGGACGAAGGACTACCCAGGGGTTTTGATTGCTTCTCTAAGCGTCCGGGTATCCATTATGGATTTATCGTGGCGGAAAAAAGGTTATTCTATTTGATTATAAATTAGCTGTTTCAAATTCGGCATATGATATGATAAAGGGTTTTTCTTTTCTTTTACTTTAGCAACTGTATCGTAGACTTACCCTAGTCGCAATTCGCCATTTATCACAACACCTAATGGCTTTACCAGTAACAACACGTCGCTACGTGGGTTGAAGCTGAATGTAACGCGGAACGAGTAATTGAATGAAAACAAATTACTCGGCGCCTGTTGGTCATAACGTTCTCGAAAAGAACGGTAAACCAATTCGTGCGTACGGCTGGGACGGAGGTCGATATCTTAGTAAAATGTAGAATACGAGTATTATATGGAGATCTGTAAGCTAGTTACATATGTGTAAAGAACAAAACAGTTAAGTTACTACTCTTATACATATGAAGTTAATGGACTTATGATTGGACAAGATAAGAAGCCATATTTGTAGCTATTGAAGACTGATATACATTATTTTTGATACTTTTTAAACACAAATTTTTTTTTTTCGTGAGACGAAAAATGGCTTTTTGTTTTATTTTTTCTCAGGTTCAGGGACCCTGAAATATAAAATGATGATAATTCAATGTGCACCGCAAACAAGGACGCTGCAACAATAGCTTCATTAAACATTCGAAAGCATAAATCGATTGCCTATTGAGCTTTTGGTTAAATTAGTTATTCTATCGTTATTATGTTATTTTCAGATTTGAATAAAATTACTGATCTCACGTCCTTCTTAAATTATTAAATTATAATTAATTTAGGTTCTCCAGTTCTGCTACTGCCGATTGTCGGTAACAGATACATTGGCACTTCAATAGGCGAAGACGAATGCTTCGTTTTTTAAGATACGCTGTGGGATGAAGTATCGGCTTTATACATTGAAAATACATTTAATGAAATTATTCTACTCCAGATGACCCACATAAGGCGTTAACCATTAAAACGTCAGGTTAGGTTAACCCACGGTATCCCCTGCCGGTCGTAAGAGACGACTAAATGGGAACTTCCGGGGTTGCGTTCGGTAAAAGTGGGAGCTCGAATCGTAATCATCCAGTTAGCGACCCCGGGAAGGACGAGGGTAAGCTCGTATGGTGCAGGATGGGACATGTTATCCCTCCAGGGCAGACCCCGATAGGGGTATACCTTTCGAAGGTTTCCCCTTCGAAAACAAAAAAAAATAGTTAAGTAACCCACGGACTGTAAAATATCTTGAATGCTGTGAAATCATATCGTACGAGTCTAGATTTATTCGACACTGTAACGCGATTACTGCGGCTACAAAAGGTTCGTTAACGTCGGGAGACGCACAGTCCATCAGCGAGTGCGCCGTCAAATACAATCACTTCCATTTATATTTTATTGTCGCTAATACATGTTGTTAAACACTTAATTCGTTTTATTTTATTTCATTGTATATAAATTTCATTGTTGATACGTTCACCTGCTATCACATGAGGAACTCGATATGTTTTGGAAAACAGAATTCTAAAGAGTTATGGTAAAAAATTTTAAGAATTCTCTACGAGAATCTATACAAAGTTTTGTGCGTCTGATCTTATAATTGAAATATTTTTTTGGATTGTTCATCGCTAAAAATTTTTATAGCCTGATAAAACAATGTCCAACGTGATTCAATCATTTAACCGTTGCGCACTGTGATGACCAGAAGTCCTTTATCTTGAGAGTCCACTGTGGATGTGCAGTGTCACGATGAGACAGTAACCCCTCGAATCTCATGTTTGGTCACTTGTTGCTAATGATAATGTCGATTGAGCATTTGGTTTGTAATCGTTCAATATTGATGCTATTTGATTTCATAAGCATATTAACATCAAATAATCTGTCAAAGTGCCTTAAGGCGAGGTTTTCCTTCCGCTGTAGGCATTTTGGCAGCTACCCTGCCCCCTGTTGTTATTGTCACCGTATGTTTAACTTTATGCCGTTTGTTTAACTGTGTAATTTGCACTTGACTTAACTATACATATCTAAATATTAAAAACAGTAACGAAACTATAAATACGAACAATATTTATTTTTACAAATTGCAGTTGCTCGGACAGTACCAGGTAATATAAGTTCGGAAAGCGCGCGTCATCGAAATTATAATTACTGTCGGAAATTCGATGGCTCGCTGCGATCCGGGGACCAACATACATAAGTCCTCCATCCAACGCGTTCCGCTCGGAACTGAAAGTACTGCGGAACGCGCGGCGGGCGTATTGTACCTATCTTAAGGGTAAAAATGTTGATTAAAATGATGATTTTACAAAATTCAATATTATGAGAACCAATTCCCCTCGGTTTGTATACGACATATATTCTGGTATTTTTTTAATCATCTGGAAGCGATTAAAACTCGAATAAAACAACATTTTTATATTTGTTTAGCCCTAACTTTGCGATTTTTTTCGATGCAGTGAAGCATCGAGTAGCAAGTGACCAAAGTATATTTTTTTCAGAATTTTATTATATGCTATTTATGAATAAAACACATTCTAAATAACCATTTTTTCGGAAACCTCCGTCTTAAGTTCTTCCCTGCGATATAATTCCTTTAGTTTGTAGTAGCCAAATGATCAGTGGATTGTATTAATAAATCCAAGATTCATCACATTTTTTCCTTATGTAATAATACCGAGACGAATTGTCGATGCTTGCTTCGAATTTAGAAATCATGTCAAAGCATCTCATTTAAACGTGCTCGTGTCGAATATGTATCTGAATCTCTTTATACTTTATTATTTTTCCACTACTACTTTGGTTTTTCATTAACAACCGTCAAAGAGCGAATTTTTTTTCTACTTCTCTTAACGTTATCGACTGCCCTTATATTTATTACACCAGTGGAAGGCAGTTACTTTGTAAGAGCCTTTATGCATAAACGCTATTTCAAGTTTAGCAGTTTCAGCCGGTTTAAAAAAAATGCGAAAACGACAACGTTTTCAACGGGAATTTATTTTTAAATGGGCTTGATATTTTAATTTAGGTTGTAAAAATATTGAACGAATTTTTTAATTTGAATATTCCTATTTTTACTTTTTTAATACTTACTAGTGTCACATAAAATATTTTTTGCGAGGTTTCGTACTTTTATAATAATGAAGTACTGTGTTTTACAGTATTCCTTGCAGTCAGGCACAAGTGGATCTATAGCTATTTCTGAAAATATAGAATCAATTGTAACTGTTGCAAGTTTCAATTTCCTTCATAAAGAACAAATTGAATCAACTTTCTCCAACACGAAGTTAATAATTGTTGTATATTATTAATACAGTTCAGTACTTATTGTACTAAAGTGTTCAATTATAAATTAGAAATAATTAGCGTTAAGTCAAGCTTTTACATCCATAATAAATGTTTGAATACACATCTTGAAGGCGATTGCTGCATGAAATGTCCGCGCTCCCGGGAAATCTCGAGTTGATACATTATGTATCTGTTTCAAATACTTCGCAAAAAAAACTGCTCAAACTCATTGCCAGTTGTTTAAATGTTATTTTTGTTGTTTGAAGGAAAGTAGCAGCACAAGAGTAACAGAAATATGATTTTGTAAGACAGGTGAAAGTAATAGTGATAGTAATAGCATTGCCCAACAGCATTGCATTGGTTACAGTACGATGGACAGGAGAAAAAGCAGACACGTCAACTGACAGTAAGTGGTGAATGAAGTCTATGGACTGTGGCAATACCAGAGGAATCAGCAATATAGCGCCGGCCGTTAAGGCCTATTTTTATACCTTTTGTTTAATAATCTCATGTCATTGGTCTACTTGATTAAAATAATAAATAATAATAAATGAGAAAGCTAATTTCACAGTTTTCATTTTGAATTAACACATGAATGAATAACCAGATTATAAAAATTGGCCCGGGCATTCGCTTTTGTTAAGAATCCAGTCGATGTGAATGGAACTTTATTCTTCAACGAGAGCTGCACTAATGAAAGTACCTTAATTTGTCGCTTAGAGCGAAAGCTGGATTCTTAATGGATGTTCTCTTAGAGAGACCGCAAGATGGAAGATATACGAGAAGAATCTTAAATCGTAAACTCTTGGATAATTACTGGACTATAATATTGATGTTTCACGACAAGTGTGCCAGGCAAACACTACGCGGCGCCATCGACAATTATTTAAACTTAAACGAAGTTCTCTCTCTGGGTGCTCTCTTTACTCGCGTCGCAGCCTGGAGGCACTGAATAAATTAACAGTGGACGGGACTTCACACGAAGGCTCGAATCTGTGCTCTTTTGAATAACCCACGACCTTAACTGCACATTTTAAAGTCAAATTTATTCGTTTGAAATAAAAATAGAAAAAGCCCGCACTGGCGTTTCGTGGGACTACGAAACTTTTACGACATAATGTTTGCTCCTATGTTTTATAATAAATTGTAAACAAAACGAAGATTGTTTCTTTGCTATTCATAATGTTTAATGATGTTCATAATGCGAACGAAATCTTAAAGAAGATGCACAACAATGTATGTACATACTGAATATGTGAAATTTCTTGCTGGATTATTGTCATGTATAACTATTAATTTTATATCATATTTTGCTCATGGTCACAATCACAACCCATCAGCGGGTTGGGGGCGTCATCAGGTTGAGCGCGTGAGGTGAGCCCGATCCACAAAAGCACATTCTATTTTGCTCTAATTTTAGATGCTACCTCGACTAACGTGCAATAATTTGCTCATCATTCGCCATCGACAAGCCAGTCGAGGTACCTCAAAGTTTTGTTGTTAACATAAGTATATCCACCATAAAGATTAAATAGCATGACTCAGCTCTGGGCGCGCCAAAACTCTCGGAGAATCAGTACCATATGACAGTTCGGCGCACACCTCCCCTCCTGTACTGCAGGCTACTTACTTAATGATATTCCGCATGCAAACATCACGTTGATATCCTTCCGTCCTGGTATACTTTACTGTAAGAATACAATTTCGATGCTGTCCAGACAACGTTTGAGTTGCTAGTTACTGACACTTTGTGAACTCATGGACGCTTTGCGATTTGTGCTCTTCTTGCGATGCTCTTTTTGATATGCCGAACACCGTAATACATGGAGAAAGGTCGTAACAGTTACCAGTGACTGCGGGGTGAGGGCCTCTTAATTATGAAGACGCTAGTCGTAGGATGTGTAAAGTAAGATAAATAGGCTATTACCTGAAATACATGTAGGTGTTACGTAGGTAGTTTACGTTAGTAAGCAATATGTTATTCGCAGACGAAAATCTGAGCGAACGAATCATTTACAGTCGCCCCCACGCCGACTGGAAGGGCTCCGTAGTCGACGATAAATAATATTAGATTATATCAATCTTTTGTAGTGTATACAAATATGATTGTGTGAGTTACGCAGTAATCAAGCGAAAGTTGGACACGGACATTTTATAATTTGATTGCCATTTTATGCCAAACAAAATATAGAGTACCCAACGGTATACATTAGCAGTGCCGCGCGACTGGGATAATTCGTTTTCGGCGGATGGCACTTAATTTGCCGATTTTCATATAAAGCCGGTTTAAAATTGAACGAAAAATCAGAAGCGGGATACGGTTGGTTCGTTAGCGGTCATGGTAACGAAATTAATCGTACTAAATCATATCCAAACTATATGTATGTCCTTTTAGAATGCACGACGGTCGGGTTCTTCGTAATAGACCTTGCCTAAAGTTACATGGACGCTCGCTACTAATCTTCTGTTAAATTAACCCAGAAATGTTTTTGACGCTTTTCAGTACCTATGTTGGGGTGGGGGAGGGTTTGCGGGTAAGTCAGTTACCAACGACGGCGCTGTACTTTCATGAGGGCCATAATAGGATTTTTTCCGTTTCGTGACTGCCCCTGACCATGTTGCTGATGGCGTTATGTATGACAAAACGGAGCTTTTATAATGTCTATACTACTATATAAAACTTTAGTGTCTGTCTGTACAGTCCATTATTTTGTCTTAATTTTATGATAAATATTAGTTTTATGACTCACTGATATCAATTTGACCATTTTGAATTTTTTATCTTTCTTTCTGTCTTTTTGTCAGTCTTTATGTCCCGTTGTACTCGTAATTCGAGAACGGCTTGTCAAATCTTAATGAAAATTGGTATGTCGTGAGATTTTGATGATAGGCTATATAGAATATCAGTAAACCTAACGATGTCTAACCAAGAAAAAACATAAAAATTTGAATAATTATTTATATATATATATAAATAAATGTATATATGTATATAAATTATATGTTTGAACAGTTTCAAACCGCCGCTAGTTGACAAATAAATGTGAAATTTATAATATATGTGAATTCGGTTGAGGGTCAGTACTTTCTTTCTTACTTTCTTCTTTCCCCGGCCGACAACGCATCAGTGGTACCTGGGGTCTTGCTGATGTCCATGGGCGACGGTGACCACTTACCATCGGGTGGGTCGTCTGCTCGTTTGTCGGCTATTAACATAAAAAATGACTAAGTAATATAATAAGTCGAAGTAGTAGAAATGGAGAAGAATTAGAATGAAATTACGAATAAAACAGTTTCAGGTAAACTGAAAGGCTTTAGGGCATTTCTACACTAGGCACTAGCCTGTGAAACGGATGTAAAGGTTTCAAATTAATATTTTATTAAAGTCGGAAGCTTGTGAGATATACCTACGGGTACAAAGTAATGAATAATGTAAAACTCTATCTTTCTAACTGTGGGTTAGAAAATTCTAGACAAAATCGAAATGATAGAGCTTAAGAACGTTGTAAACGAAAGTGAGAGGTGAAGAAGAGGAGGGCTTATAATATAGGATGTTGATATTAATTTTCGCATATACGCTATTTCGAGGTTTTTAATTTTTTATAGTATTACTAGTGCATACAAACTTATTTTGTTGTCGACGAAATCCCCATAACTCATCCTGAATACGGAGTCCCTGGCTGTTTTTCATTTATTTAATTTAAAAAATTGAACCGTTTCGATATCAAAGATTGCTGATTGAAATCAATTCCAGATTTTTCGTTCAGGAAAATTATAGGGAGCGGTCAAAAGACCAGCGGCATCGCAACGTAATGGCGGTCGCGAGCTTCAGTTTCCCGCCGAATAAAGACAACACGACGCGAGGCACGTCGTTAGCGCGCGTAATCCAATCTAACTGATTCGGGCGGAGCGCGAGCCCTTCGGGGACATCTCCTCCTATTTATTTTTCGTCTGTAATGGAATTATGTACCGCATAAACAAGATAGTATATCTCCAGATAGTACCACCGTCGGGGAACAAAACAATAGACAATTATAAATTTCATCTAATTAAGTATCACAGCACAACACTATTTCACTTATATTCACTAGAGACGTCTTTTTAAAGCGAAGAATGCATTAATATTCATTTGGAAAAACAGTTAGCATTCATTCTAACACGGAAGTGATGAATATAAATCAAAATTAAAAATAAGTTTAACTATGTTTTTCATTGTTATAACTACAGCTTCATTTCAATAAAATAATAATTTATTTAATTATTAAATAATATTTTAATTCGTCACAAATAACCAAACTAAAAGTAATTCAAGAGTACTCAAGTTTTTCACAAGATGGCGCTCTGTTACCTAGCGGCGCGCCCATATATACATACATCGTTCGTACGTTAGAAACGGTCGGTTAGAGGAATGTGGAGTTACTCATTGATACACGACACGAGCCCGGGGCGAACTTCGCCGGTATGCGTTGATAAAAAACCTGTTTCCTTGCGCAGGTCGCGATATCTACAGAATTATATTCGTCCAGCAATTAGCGCGTGACGGTTTCGTAAGCATCTGTTTATGATTAAATGTTTCACTTAATCATACGAACGGTTCGGTCTCTACGGAGATAACAAAACTACAAGCATAATTTACAATGGTCCCGTTACACTTTTTTGTCAGTACATAGATTTTTTATAATTATTTAAAATAAATATATTAATCCTGTTTGTTATAAACACTGGCTTGTCGTCGCGCATAAAATAAGCCATTCTGAGCGACTGCGCTCGTAAAGTTACACATTTTTCAATGTTCGTTGAAATAAAGCTCATATCTTATTCCCCATTCGACTTCCAACAGTCTCAGCGTAGCGAGCTCGCGCCGTTACGTTAGCCCGTACAGGGAAAGTTTGGTGAAATATGCACGTGTCACCTTAACTTGCTCAGAATAAGGTGCGTTTTGTTTAGCGCACGCTTGTAACATTTTTCTTTATGGAAACGTATTTTGTCGCGCAATAAGGTGAGTTTTCCTTTGTTCCTTTGAACTTGTCAGTGAGATTGTCTTCACTTTACGATCGCGAAGTGCTTTACGGCCGGGTTCTAATGTGTTCGATTTTGGATCGCGGACGGTTCGAGGTCGTCGGTCTCCGTACCGTCTAGTTTAATCCTGACGGTATTCCTGCACGGTGCTCGGGTTCTTCACCTGCATTCTGCCATTCGTCTTTTTACTTTGTTTACGAGGGTTTCCTGCTTTCGTCTTCTCCTGAAACGCGTCGGTGCTGGCTTTTGAGTTACGGACGTTCACGCGCGACGGTAGTCACTTACCATCAGGTGGGCTGTTTGCTCGTTTGTCGGCTATTTATATAAAAGAAAAACAACAATTGAGGCCGCCACAGCCGAAGAGAAGTTTCAACATCTGTCTGTGAAATGTGGATGGGTAGGCTTGGCTTACGACACGACAATAGTTAGTGATTTAAACACCTTAATTATTAATAAAGGAATATAATATACAATACAAGGAATACAATATAATAAAATAGTGCGATGTGGCGGGATTCAACCTAGCACATCGATTGACTATTTATTTTGCTTGAACCGATTTCAAACATTTCAGTTGTAGTGCATATAAAAACATTTTATTTAAAATAATTTTCGCATTTAAGTGTAATTTTGTATGTTTTCTTTTGAATCAGGTTTACATTTTCTATTTTTAGTGTAAATATGCGTAACGGTATTACAAAATGTTATCATAATATACGAGTAGGTGACGGGACTGCTGAGGATGACAATGTATTTCATAAAGAGTTGCTTTTTTTATTTTCAAGACATTTCAGACATTGAGATGATTAATGACGGACTGGGTTTGAAATGATAATACCTACTCAGGTACCAAACTCAGGATTTTTTTACATTTGTTACAACAAACACTCGTATCTTAAAAATGGCTGATTTGTTGCTATCTGTTAAGAAAATCCACTTATCATCCTCAGAACCTATCATTAGATCCACAATATATTTAAAGAATCATCAAAACCGGTACACAAGCAACTGAGTTACACACATACTGTATATACATAAATCAAAACACACACACCGACACAAAGTTGCCTCCAGTCAAAACATGTAACGTAGGTCAGGTCGGTCAATAATGATAGCGAATTCTTTAACAACCCAGAATCACAGCGGAATGCGTTCTTAGCATCCTAAGTGCGGCTCTAAAGACTGCGAAGGGAGCAGTAAAATTATAATTCCAGTTTGGCGTGGAATCTAATGCGCCATTGTTATTGGGAGGGGCTTACAGCCGAGTCCCATTATGGCTTGCGCGTAATCCCGCCGGTGGAAGCAGATTAGACGGACTTTTTAAGATTGCCGAACTATAGGGGCTTCTGCAAAATTGGCCACAGTTTACCTTGATAGCTGATAGCAACTAGTGGCTAAGATAAAGTAGCCAAAGATTGCAAATTCTGCCCGTTATGGAGAAAAGACTTTGTTAAATTGTGTACAGTGGCATTTTCATTTAATAAGCCCAGAAAACTTTCAAGCGGATTACTTAAGATATTTGTGAGGGGGAGATAGAACATATTTAACTGTGACTGTATTTACACCTACAGGATAGCTAACAGAAGCATCTGTTAAAGATGCGATTATAAGATTTCGGATACAAAGAGAAGTCCTATCTCTGTCTCCTATATCGGAATATCGATATACTTATATCATCTGTTTCTATGATAACTCATTCATTGTTAGGGTTAGACCTTTTCTAAGAATACACTATCACAAATGTAGTAGCCCTGAGCCGCGAGCTTTGTGAGGTGCCACGTAACTATTAATTATTTAATTTATTATTAATGTATGCAATATGCTTTTAGACATGCTTAGCGCACCATGTGCGTATTTAATTTCAAAGAAGAGTTTAAATAACTAGAGCTTAATTATGGTTTAGATTGATGGTAGCCACAGTCGCTGCCACCGGTGGTCTATTTGTGGAGGCCCTGATTTTCACAGAGAGTATCAACGTAATTATAACGATCACCTCTGATCCTATGATATTCCAAACCGTAAGCTGAGTTCTCACTTAACTTTATCTATTAAAAGGCAGGCACTCAGCTATTTGAAAAGTTCTAAGATTATTCAAAACAGAAAAGCTCCTGAGAGCTTTTTCTAGTTATTACTTAAGAAGATGCTGTATTGTTTGTTGTTTGTCATTTAATTTTCTATAGGTATAACAAAGTGTCAATCGGGTGTCTGTGTGTGTGTATACTAAAATATTCGTCAATATGGTGATTGCGTAACAACGAACTGGCTACTGATGGACGAGGTCAATAAAACCCGGCCGTCGATTTCCCTATAGTACTGTACAGTCTGACATGCGTTCATCGACTTGTTGTCGATACTTGGCAAGGGTGGTATTGAGCCGCAGAATTCAGGGGCATATGGAAATGTTACGTTTCGACATGGCCCGTCACTCTATTAGGTTCCAGGAACAGCTTGTCATCACTGATTCGGGGAGATGTATGCTTTAAGCCATCCTTTGTCTAGAATCCATCGTGAAATGTATAGTTTCGTACCGTGTTTTATGCTTCACTGTTCTTGTCGCGATGTTAGTTGTATTGTATACGGCGGATTGGTATCATATATTTTTTTAATTTTTTAAACAATGGTGGAAGACGCGGGAACGAAACTAGTTTTAGTAAATATAGTGTTGTTTTACCGAGATAGGTAAATCTCAACAAAACTTTACGTTATAATTAACTCTCGCTTTGTTTGCTCTTATCTTATCTGCTACTGTAAGCAGGTATAGTTCATTTCGTGATGTTTACGAACCCGTATGATTATCGCTGGGCAAAAATTATGTTGGCTAAATCTCGTGAAAATTTTCCAGAGATTCGACAGTTCTTGAGTTTTATTCAATTTTTAACGCCGATGTAGTTGCAGCCTCACGAACGTTGTAGATATAGATTATTTTCGAAATAAAACAGCTTAATGAACTCTTTTTGTTTTTTTCTGCATTTGCTGAATTTTCAAAAGACGCGGTCGAAATTATTGCGCACTTAAAACTGAAAGGGCCGTAAAGTCGAGTTTTATGAATTATGGTCTTCCGGGACGAACTTCATACCTTCTTCCCGTAGGAAGTCACGAGATGGAAATATTCAGATCATCATGAAAAATGGCGCAGTAAACTGCTCTTTCGACTCCGCTCTATCTCAGATCAACATCTCGTGGAACGATTGGGAATTCAATAAAAGGAATCTTGTCCCGAATCTCTTCTCCCTGATTCGTTTCCATAATGTTTTTCTTTTGATGACGTCACCGAGTTGTTACAAACGATTTCCTGCATAAAACAAATTTAATTTCTTTCGTTTTGCTGAGCCAATTTCACTGTCGATTCTTTTGTCGATCCCACTAACATTTTGTATTTTTGACTGTACGATGTAATAAAAAGTCCTAACGATACATGAGTTGTCATTTTTGAAAGATGAATATCTCTGCATCCCAATATTTTTTAGACATAAAAATATTTCACTAAAACTTCTCCTTCTCGTTCATTCGTTCTTTTACTAAAACGGCTGTTATATATAATAATCAGCACTCAAATTCAAAATCTTTTAATCATTTAGATATTTTGCAAATACACTTATGCACGTAATTTTTTGCTTCTACTATCTTTTCGAAAAGGTGTTTTAACAATGAGGAGGAGAAATGGTGAAGAAACTTCTTAGCACATCTTTTATAACAACGTTACAATATTACGAATTAAGTTTTGACCTGCGCGGAACTGGTCTGAGCACTGTTATTTCCAGGTATCCTTGTCACTCATATATTCATTTATACCATACCTACAAGCTGTGATTTAACGTGCCGCTTAAAAGTTTCCATATGTATGTCACGTATCAACTTTGGAACCTTTTGTAAAAACTAACTCCAAGCCCCATAAAGGAATACTGAACCTTTTGAAGGTGATATAAAGACGTAATTAAATTACCACATCACCAGTCAAATCACCTGTATACTGAGTTGGTATTAAACAGTTATTGTCGAGGTTGATAATTCGTTAGTATCGCTCACAATGTAAGTCCAGTGTCTAGAAAACGAGGACTCCGCCCAGACGAGTCATAACAGCCTTTGTCGTGGGGAAATAAATAATTTGTCGCGGTCGCCGATCTAGGAAAGTGTTTGTTTTAGAAGGAGGTAATTTTATTCAGGTCTCAGTACTTAAGGCAATCTCAGTCTTGAGATACATATAGGTGAGATGCACATGTAGAAACAAGCAAATTATTATTATTAAGCAAACAAATTTATTTCAACACTTTAATAAACATATTTTCTTGGCGGTTTCCAAGTAAGAAATAGTGGGTTTTTTTATATATAAAATAATGCTTGACAATAATCCCACCTGATGGAAAGTGGTGATGAAGTCTAAGATGTTGAACGCACTGATATATAATAGCCTATTCACTCTCCTCTTGAAGACTCCCACATCCTATGTAACCGGGAACACCGACGCGGGCAGGTTATTCCAGTCCTTTGCAGTACGCATAATAAACGAGGACGCAAACCACGTCGTCCGTGCCGGTCGTACGTTCACTGCGAAAGGGTGGATACCTGCCGTACGTCGAGTTGTTCGATGAAGGAACATCGGTTGATATACATCATATTTTGTTTCGCCAAAAAGTATCTATATATTTGTTTGTAGTATCTATATTTTATTATTACACGCTTCAACTAGCGCTGTATGTGATCGTTTCGAAGATATAAAATACCACCTCCGGCTGATATTGCAACACTCCACGTCTCCACACAGCTGATTGGATGTCGGAGCTTGTGACAACGTCCGCATCTGAACGTATCGGGTAATTGCTCCAATCGGCTTCTAAGTTACTTTGCTGGCTTATTGTATAACGTAGATAACGCGCTCTATTAGCTAATGCTATTGTAATAATAATGAATGTTGCTGGGAAATTATATAACAACACTGAGTATGTTACCAGAGCTTTAAATAACATAAAAGAGGTATTTTGTTTATATGTCAAAATCAAACTCCTCGGTCCTGTTGACGCCCCAGTCTCAATTGAAACTTGAACATACACCCTATTAAGAAAAATTTAATTTTAAGTTAGTGTTGTGGATGTAAAGCACACACTTTTTCATCACACCGCAGTTTCCAAATCTACAGACTCCATGGCTAAGATACCCCGTAGGGTATCATGGTTCGGAAAACTAACGACGTTATTTTCACCACGTCAAGTTGTCTTGGCCGTAGTAACCTCTAATATTATTCCAGTTATATCATTTATTATTTCGAATCCCTTAGAACCATTGAAATAAAATTTATCCTAAGCTTACGTAAGAGTAACATTAAAAAAAAGTCTATTCAGCCGTTTTGGAGCATACTCCGATCAAAAGGACCCGTTCCGCCAGTGGGAAATAAAAATTGATATTTAAATTCTGTTAAGAGGTTAGTAAATAAAATTTAGGCCGAAATTTAATATGTTACAAATTAAATGATGTGTAATTGGGTGTAAATTGTTATACTTGCTTCAATTGCAGTGTCCGGGAGACATTAATGAGCGGATCCTCGTGTTCCTTTTGGCTGGTGACGCGTCGGTGATGGCTTTGATATTACAAATGTCCACGAGCGACGATCCACTTCCCGGCGAGTGGCCCATTTGCTCGTTTCTTGACAATTGAGATCAAAGATATTTGTTAAATAATATTGGCAACACCATATAGTACGTGTTGGCCTCATCAATGTCGTTGGTCAACATACATGATTATCAATTTGATTATATTTAACAAATATTAATTTATCAAAGTAGAATTTATACATGTTTAATCACATTTCTTTAACGCATAAAATTATTGTGTTTAATTAGTAGCTCAGTTGAACGCCAATAATATATATATGTAATCGAAATACAATTTGTGGCACTTGGAAAATATACTCGTATTTGTGACGTCACACTGCTGAATTTTATTATTGGGTCTACGTAACGCCAATATTTAATATATTCTATTTTTAATCTCGTTGAATTCGTGTCACCTGTTTTGTGGTTTTGTCAATTCTGCTGAAGTTTCTTTTCACTTCCAGCATATCGTAGGAGCAACGAGGTGGATTTGCAAACTTATTATCCTTGCGAAAATTGCATTGCATTTGACGAATCTTAACAACCATGTAGACGATAGAACCGCGACTTAACTGGGAGTGAATAAATAATGGATAATGCATCAAGATATCAAAGCGCCAGCATAGATATATTTATTTAGCCGTTTAGCCTGTGACAGGCGATAGAGACAAACATTGTACTGTAGACCAGGGGCGTGCGCTCCTTGTAGGCAGAAATGCAGTGCTTTACTTGCCATTCACAGATAGTTTAATAAAACGTTCGTACGTTTTAGATGACTTTAATGAATAGTAAATAAATGAATAAAAATAATAACTTAAAAACGCCTAATATTTTATAAATAGCACCTACTTGCAAGCACACAAACATTATGTTTGCTAGGCGTTTGGCGACAAGCAAGCGGCGCTGCAAAATAATGTACCTAATCAATTGACCCCTGTGGTTGCGTTCCGCAGAAGATTTGTTCGCATGTGTGCAGTAATTTCGGTGTCCGTGCACAGTTCGCAAACGCACACACCCATGAATATCGAAAGCCGCGACTCCAGCGGCAAGCTACGGAAGTTCGGCAGTTGTCGAGAGTAATCGGAAATGTTCGTTGCCTATAATCCGAGTAAACATAATAGACGCAAAAAGACTAATAAATCATTTATGTACATTATGCATTTTTGTTTAGCAAGGTTTTATTTGTTAAAATAGCAGAAATGTTTTGTTTCGCAGGGGCCATTTTGCTTTTTACATGTGATAAGCATTGTTTACTATTTTGTTTGCGCCAGTATACTTATAGTTTTCTTAAAAGATTTTTCATTTTAACGTTTAAAAGTGTGTACATTTAACAGTTTATTACTGAGTTTCTATAATAATTGTAGTGATTTGCTTTTACTAGTGCGTTTGTTGATTTTTTTTAAATGTTATTTGATTGTGAGGTTTGTGTTGAAAATGTGGATAAGATATTTGAGGTGGCCGAAATCTTGCGTTCATTTACATGGGGGTATAGTAATCTCAAGTAGCCGGAACCTCGAATATGTGAAAATTGAAGCTGACTAGGTGAGTAGTTATAATATTTTAGCTTGTTATTTTACTTATTAGAATTTCTTCCGCCGCGACGATCGATCGCTGTTTTGTCTGCGTTGCCGTAGAAGATGTGAGATCTAAGACTTGTTCTGTTGGCATGGTTTCCGACTTAGAGATCCGTCGTGTGGCTGTGGCTATGCTAACAATCTATAAAAGAAAAAGTTTTTGTCACCGAGTACTCCGCCGCATACCCAGTGTCATAATCCTGTGCACGCCGCTGCTGTAGACATGAAACAGATGCGGCCGTGCACGGTGGCTGTGCCGTGACTATATTGGTTTGTAGAGTACGGAGGTCCAGGCTACAAGTCTACTAGATTATACATATTTTTTTATTGATGCTTATTGTTAAAGATAAGAGGTTTTCTATGCGGCGGCGCCTATTGTGGGGCGCGACCCATGCGTGGGGAATACGGGACTCGAGGTATCCCTCCATACCCGGGCAGTTACTCGAGGGGAACAACCGCGCCGTGATGACGTAACCCCCGCTGTTGACCGGGGGGTAGTATTAAAGAGTGCGGTTACATAGTACCTGTGTATTGTGTACTCAAAGTGAAACTTAAATTAATTACCAAATTTATATCTGTACTAATATTATAAAGAGAGAGTTCGAATAGCCATGTAAACATGATACAATTTTTAACCCGAACGAAATGAGGCCGGACCGCTAGCATTATTAAAACTAGTGGTAAACACACAGTGGTAATTGAGTAACAGAATAGACAGAAACAAAGACAATATATTTACCGAAATATAATTTAGCGACCGTAGAATTAATTATTTTACTCAGTGTAATGTGTGACGACTGTTGGCTGCAGCTATTATAATACATATGTTTATATTGATAGAACTGAAAAACCCATCTTAAAACAATGCGGATGCTATTTCTAAACGTAATTTAGGTTCTGAAGCGATGCAAGGCCGGGTCACTAGTGACCGATAAAGTCGAGCTGCGTGCGATCGCGGTTCCACTTGAATGGGTCACAGATAGTGGCAACAAGTCATGAGCTGTTCAGAGTTTGGGAGAGAACAATGAGCTATTGGA
This sequence comes from Megathymus violae, assembly GCA_003671415.1. Taxonomy (NCBI): domain Eukaryota; kingdom Metazoa; phylum Arthropoda; class Insecta; order Lepidoptera; family Hesperiidae; genus Megathymus; species Megathymus violae. Next base: position 594,839 of record PDGT01000085.1, on the reverse strand, counting down.
GCATAACAATTTCCACTCATTGGTCATAGTTGAGAACGGAGGGCCATAAATGGACGACAGCTAGCTCCGGTCCAGGTCTGTAGATACATATAATGTCGGTGCGGCGGTGCACTCTCGGTGTGATTTTAAGTCTCCGTTGTTATTCATGTTGACTCGTGCTAATTGCGGTTCCGTCTTTGAAAATACATTCCTCCGTTTCATAATAGAGTGCCGAACTCACTGCTTAGTTATATAGCTTGTCGAAAGCCTGAAGCACTACTTTTGCTGTGGTAGTGAGCTTTTGTTACAGCGACACTTCGCGATGTCCTCAGCTCGACGACCGTTTCATGAATGCCGTACAAAATGGCGGACGCCAGTACTTATAACACCGAACACTAGTTAATAATCAATTGTTTACATTATAAATTAATTACAATTCTCCTATCAAAATTATTATTATAGATGATCCTTGATATTATATCTGTTTAAAGATTTTATTATTATTATATTGCATATACCTACCGGAAGTTAATGATTGTACTTATTGTAATCTACACTAATATTAAAATTCCAGCTGATCGCTTTCTGTATATGAACGATATATGAGAAAAAACATTGTTACGGACCATTATTAACGCAATAGAAGGCAAAACAACAGTTGTTAGAATTTTTGTCTGTTTGTCTGCGCGTTTGTACCCGCTAATCTCAGAAACGGCTTAACCGATTTCGTTCTGGTTTGTTTCATTGCAATCCGTCCATAAATAAAAAAAATACGAATTAATACATGTATTTGTAATTTACAGAACGAGAAAAACCCAGAAAATGCAGATGCTAGCTTTAAGCGTGAGGTGGTTTTTCCGAAGCGAAGTGAGGGCGTTTGCTGGTTATTAATATTATTGAATATTTATTTGTTTATTACAGTATTATTTAATAATTGTAGATGAAGTGTGTACGATTCGTGGGTTTTGGAGTCTAGCGGGGCGCCGGGAGCGGCACTTGTTAAACTTTATAACAGTTCATTTAATATTAATGTGCTGTTTATTTCTAGGCCATGCAGCCCGTAATCAACCTTAACTACAATCCTGTCTGAAATTAGTACCAAATATTTCACCGTCCCTGCGCTTTGACAGTATAATTATGTCGAAGTCTGATATCTGATGGACTCCGCACTAGTCTTCAGCACGGTTAAAACACGAGTGAGTTCTACCATTGCCCTCGTCCCTCGGCTGGGATAAGTTGTAGATCGAGCTGCCGAGTGGCCGAGTCATCGCGACGGTGCTGCTCGTTGTGACTCCGGTCACGTGCCTTGTTCCGTTTAGTAACCGTATCATGACCGTCTCCGACATTATATTCATTGTGAATCAGAATAAATGATTATGAGTGTACTAGTGAGAATCCACCGACGACTGAAGACGGACGGACGTGGGTCGCAATAATTCTTTATTAATAACTAATTATATTAATAACGTTGGTTTGATAAGTTTTATTCTTAATTATTAAGGATGCTTATATATCTTAATTAAACGTTCTTATTACTTAAAACATGTTATTTCTTATTAAATTAATCACCACAGTCGGTTGAATAATTCCCACAGTGACATACACCTATTCATTGACCACTTTTCAATTAATTCTTCTGTAAAGTACTAGTCTGAGCCCTTCCGTTCTGACGTACAAGGTGTGTAATGGCCGAGGACGTGTCGCTATCTGTCGTCTGTATATAATACTTAGCCAATCTGTAGCTTCATTGTAGCTTCAGTGATTACGACTTTGAATAATATGTGCTAGTAGTCGGAAGGAAAGACCTGATACACTTCAGCTGCCTCACATATCTAACGTGATTCCTTCAAAGATCCGACTCAAAGTATCAGATTGAAGACTTTTAGTTCTCATCTGAAGAACCGTAGTCATTAATCTGCTGTAGCTAGTATTAAACAATACAGTTGATTTACTTCCAACTAACATTGAAATACAAAGACATCTCGATAACGCAGCGAGTTGATATCATATTCGGAGCAGCACAAATAGAGAGTACTCTTATAAATGAGGCGGACGTCGCGAACGGTAAATAAACCTGCGCTCCAGACAATGCGACAACAAATGTGTCGAGGAGATAGCGGCGCGGGACACGTGAGGCGGGGCTCGCAGTAGGTACACCGCGTACTGTAACTAAATTAAACAGTTATCAATATTTGTGCACTCGTATGTAATACTTTTATGCTTTCCTTGAAGTTTGAAGTTTTAGAGGTACACAGATACGATTTTTACCCTCCGGAAATGCGCGGAAGGGAGGCGGTGAATGCTTATGCCTACCGGCGCAGCCGGCTGCGCTGGTTATGTGGGACTTCCGATAAACCTAGGGGCCTACCCACTGAACACCAGCCGAGGTTGGCTTTGGCCTCTAAGCCTTCATTTGAAGCGACCCTCCTTAGGGAAGAGGGGATAGATACGATGAAAAAATGGAACCTTTATATTCTGTCGGTCTGGTGGTAGGTACACCTGAATTTCATTACCTCATGACGGATATATGTAGTAAATTATGATTTAGAGTGTTAAAGCGTTCTGGGATGGTTAATTAATAAAAATATAAACAAAATAAAGATGCCTTTTGTAGTTTTGTAAAATGCCTTATTTATGACTATACAATACTTGTAGCTTAACGGGTGGAAAGGATATAAATAAACGGGCCTGCAGCTTGCATCTGAATTCAAATTCAAAATCATTTAATCCTGTAGGTATTCTGTGAATACACTTACGCACGTCATTTTTGCTTCTACTACCGTTTAGAAAAGCTGCTTTAACATTGAGGAGAAGAAACGGCGAAAGAAAGATTTATTTTTCAACTACCGTCCTTTAACTAAATCTCTATCTAAAAGTACTCTTTAGATGTTTCCTTGTAAATGCCCTTCAGCTTCTTGTGATTGTAATAAAGCAGCGTGGTCTACTCTCATTATTCAGGTATAACATCCATCTTCGTGCCTTCGACCAAGTTCACAAGCGCTCCCGTCCGTGCGTCACTATTGTACCTCTCGGCGCTACTGGAGGCTGCGTTCCTGTAACATTTTAGCATGGAGGTGGAAATAACTCGCTCCGGAGCTGTAGTGGACAATATTCGCGCCAGTTTAGCAAATTGCGCCATTTGTATTGAAAATGGTTTAAAGATAAAACGCCGATAGAACTCAAGTTATGGATCCAATTTTATTTTATCACATTTTATTTTTAGTGGATTTTGCACGAACATAAAGCGCAGGTATTTGCAACTGAACGCTATCGGTGACCCGAACGGTTTCGCTGTAGACGAAATCGAATGAACCGACAGGGCATGTCGATATTCAAAATGTTAAACGATAATATCAGAATTCCAAAAATTATTTATTCATAACTGGTACACCCTATGCCGCAACTTGTTCTCGAAATTCTAGCTTTTACTAGTGTCCAAAAGATATTATTATAGAGCTAGGCGCAGCTTTGGTATGCTGTAAATGATTTGACGTGTAATCCACAGGCAAATTGCTTAAATTTCTATCTACCGACGTGAATATCCTATAGCAACTGATTCTACAAAAATAAAAATCACAGTATTATGATAAGTTTTGAGAAAATACATTGAAGTCCTTCGGAGTCTCCTCGGTGTATAAAACCTAGATATTTAATCGTCGTTTATTTTAATAATATCGTTTGAATTATCACAACAACGGCCAAAATACGAAGAACATGAAGGAACACGAAGATTGTATAGAGCCACTCATAAAATTGACGCAATGTCACTATAGACAGACATTTCAATTTAATGTATGATATACACATCGAGAGACTTCATTCACCGAAATTTGGGCCAAACTATTCTGATGGCAGTTGTTTTGTTTTTATATTTAGTTTTTGTTACTCCACTGGTATTTGGCTGGAAAAGATAAACTCCAAATTTACGGCACAACTCATTTGCATTTAAATAAAAAACATTGAAACACAAAACTGAACTTAATTAATTACCAGTTCAGGTTAATGAGCATAGTTCAAAGTTTATATATGATATCGCCTTTAAACGCTTTGATCAAAGTTTAATTTCACCGCGAAATAAGTTTTGATGCGTGCTTGAACTTTCGATTGTTTCCCTGAAGGCATCGCGAAGGTTGTTGAACTAACTTTTCGTTTCGATTTGAAGGTCGCCACGGCTAGTTGTACGTGCAGATGAGGAGTTTTTCATAAACGATTTCAAAGAGGTTCTGTTTCAAGCAGGTTGCAAACGTCATGGATGGGACCAGATCATCAGAGAGACAGACTAGTTTGCTACTTCTGTATTTATAAAATACCCAAAGATGTAATTAACTTTGACAGTTAATTGCCCTCGCATTATTCTCAGTAGCTGTTTACTTTGAGATAATTGATAATTTAAACATTTAGCAATAAAATATTTACATTTAGTGCAAAGAATTTGAAACGTAGATAGAGTTGCTGATACATATTTATTACTTTAATCTCATGGCGCCGCGAATCGAGAGATCAATTTGATGGACGGGGTGGACAACACCATGCATTCAAATCAGCTCGCGGCGTTTTGGTTGAAAATGTGTAGTACAGTGTTGTTATATTGATCGCCCAGATTGTTACGTGACTTTAACTGTGCCGCCATGTCTGGAGTACTTTTTGATAATTTTAACAAATTGGTTAGCGTTGACTGGATATTTCTAATTATTATTATTATTATTATTAGCAATGTTTTGCTATGCAATGTCATTGTTATTTGTGCAATGTAATGCCTGACTATGAAGTATAAATATAATTTATCAGACGAATAAAATAATTTAACAGGTTTGGGGAGGTGCAAATATGTGCATCCAATTTTCCTATTTAAAGAAGCGTAAGTCCGCCATCGCGCGCGCCGCCGAGCTGGCCTGCTGCCTGCTGCCTGCTGCCTGCGCCGATCACCCTGAGGATGCTTGCACACCGAGCGTAAAACGCGGTTTCGGTATACGGCCACAACATTATCCATCTATATTCCAATATTATTAGTATGGAAAGAGTAACCGCGTGTTATAATTATAATTAAATAGCCACTGAAACTCACGGAAGATCGGAACGGTGTACAAACAAAATACATTACAAAGTCGGTCACATATATATGTATGGTTTCTCGTAACAACCGAGATGCAATATTTAATTTGTAACCGTCGTTACCACCAACATTTTTCATATTGAAGTACACAAGTAACTCGATGCAGGGCAGTACGAAGTCTAACGGTAGTTGGGCCTCCGCTGAAATCTATACTAATGGAGTGGGTGAATTTTGTGAGTTAGTGAGTATGCGGAGGAATTCTCCGTCTCTGTCTGAATGCAATAATCGTAATGAGGGCAATAATAATAAATAAATAATGTTGTGTTGTGAACCGTGTGTTGATGTAGACGTGTTATTGTAATTCGGAGCGATTTTAATGTTATTAACGTGCAGAAACTGTTTCGATCACTTTGTGAGTTACACCGCCGTGTTCAGTAAAATATAGTTAGTGAATCTGTGCAAAAATTTGTAGCTAATTATTGTGTAAATAAGTGAATAAAACCAAAAAACTGATTTAAAATATTCTGTTGGTAAAACTAAACACTGCACGGAGAACAAAAGATTGGACTTTGGACTCATTAGACCCGATAAGCTTGTAACAAAGAGCGTGCTTGACCATAGTTAGAACCGTTCTTAAAATTCAAGCGTAACGTTATTGACGTTGTGGCTTAGTGTTGCAAGCGTAGTACTCCTAGTGTGAAGGGTGGTGGATCGATTCTGAACAAACTATTTAATTTTTTCCCTTTTTTTCATCAATATTATCAGACTTAAAAATATTATTCGTTTTGTTGATATATTTTACAGTATTCGTATTATATTTTTTTTTTTGTGAAATATTTGAACAATGTCTTCTACCACAAAGAAATGCTCTGGATGTAAAAATAATTTGCCAAAAAGGGAACATATGATATGTGCCACATGTAATCTCGGGTACGATTTATTCTGCGCTAATATAACACCTAAACGATTCCACCTTATGGATCAAGAGCGGAAAAATAATTGGAGATGTCAGGAATGCTCTAGTAAACAACCCAAATCCGATAATACAAATACACCTGTGCGCGCAACATATCGTCCCATGGCGTCTGGCGATGAAACCAATCTTGAAGAAGAGACCAACATCACTGTACGGCCAAAAAAGCAGGGCTCTAAATCTGATAGTAACGATTCCTACATTAAAGAAGATTCGTTACGCTCAATAATAAAGCAGGAGATAACTGACAGTATCAAACAACTGGTTTCTGAAAATCTAACAAATATCGCATCACAGATGACCGGTTTCCACGAATCTCTAGCATTCTTTAGCAAACAATATGACGAACTTATGCAAACTGTGAAGGAAAGAAACGAAGTTATACAGAGTTTGATTCAGAAAAATGACAATCTATCATCGCAGGTAAGAAATTTGACAGAGAGGTTAGAGCAAATAGAGCAAAACATGCGTGCTCCTAACGTGGATATCAACGGGATCCCTGAGCATAAATCGGAAAATCTTCTAAAAACTGTAGAGCAGCTGGGATTTGCGATTGATAACCCCCACGGCGACAACGATGTTTTGCACGTGACCCGTATTGCAAAGCTTAACCAGGAAAGTGACCGACCCCGCTCCATAATTGTCAAACTACGCAGTCAACGCCGTCGCGATGAGTTGTTAGCAGCAGTAACAAAATTTAATAAAAAGAATCCCGATAACAAATTGAACTCTGAGCATTTGGGAATTGGTGGACGTCGAGTGCCTGTATTTGTTAGCGAACATTTAACGCTGAAAAACAAGCACTTACATGCGGCGGCTCGAAAAAAAGCAAAGGAGACAGGTGCTAAATTTGTTTGGGTGCGGGACGGTAGGATCTTTGTTCGGAAACATGAACAGAGTCATGCCATCTATATTAAACATGAAGAAAGTTTGAAATCGATTGTCTAGTGTTGGGAACCCAATGTTACGATAGATCATCCTTTAAAATGTCTGTAGCAATTTATTATCAGAACGTACGAGGTTTGAGGACTAAAACGGAGGATGTTCTTAAAAATATACTTATGAATAATTATAGCTTAATTGTATTTACTGAAACATGGTTGAATTGTAATATAATTAATAGTGAATTTATTGATAACCGTTACGTGGTATATAGAAAGGATAGATCATGCTCAAGGAGTTCAAAGAAAGACGGAGGAGGTTTGCTGGTTGCAGTGTCTAAAAATATTCCTTCTTCTCGACATTCAAATTGGGAAACTAATGCAGAAGATTTATGGGTGTCTATTGAGGTTAAAACTAACGACACAGTCAAGAAAATTTCTATCTGTGCTGTTTACTTACCTCCTCCTGTCTCTTCTGAATCTTTATCTAGGTTTTTAGAAAACTCTACTAACATCATAGATATATCAGATAAAGTCATAATATTGGGTGATTTTAACCTAGGTTTTATTGATTGGTCTCGTAAGTCGGATAGTGACCCATGTATTGCAACAAATTATGGTTCTAAACTAGGACTCTCTCTTATTGACTTTATGGCTGTTAATAATTTATCGCAAATGAACGATGTGCCTAATGTCGATGGCAGAATACTAGATCTAGTTCTCTCCAATGTTGATTGTTTGAATGTTACTAAATCTATAAGTATGCTTAGCAAATTAGATCAAAAACATCCTCCAATTTTGATATCGATTTCACAATTTACTCCTGACTTCCTCAAGCCAAAAATAATCCACCGATACAACTACTTTAAAGCAGACTATAGCAATATTGTACCATATTTGAAGAGCATTAATTGGCAAGGGCAACTAGAAAAATGTCAAAATGTTAACGAAATGGCTAATATATTTTACTACTTTCTAAATATAGCTGTAGCATCTTACATTCCTAAAACAAGACCTAAATTAACTAAATTTCCCTCGTGGTTTAGCAATTCCCTAATTAATATAATTTCCGAGAAAAACAAAAAAAGATTAAAATATTTGAAATATAAGAACCCTCGTGATCAACTAGAATACGAGCTTCTTCGCGAACGTGCTCATAATGTAAGTAGTCAATGCCTTCTTAATTGCAAAAAAAGAATTGAATATGATATATCCAAAAATCCAAAAAGCTTTTGGCGTTTTGTGAAGGACAGGCGCAATGGCGCATCCAATATCCCAGCTGTAATGCATCAAGCTGACCAGGTTGCAACTACCGGACCAGAAATCGCGCAAATGTTTGCAAACAAATTTTCATCTGTTTTTAGTAAAGTGGCTGTAAACGACGACGATGACTTCGCTATGTTCAATGATTCGTGTTTAAATTTTGTAAAATTAACAGAACGAGACATTATAGGTGCAGTCAAAAAGCTTGACATTTTCAAAGGAGCTGGCCCAGATGAAATTCCCCCTGTTTTCGTCAAACGTTGTATCTCGGCTATAGCGTTACCACTGACTATAATTTTCAATCGATCTTTGCGTGATGGAGTAGTTCCTGATATTTGGAAAAGTTCGAAGATCGTTCCAGTATTTAAAAAAGGTGTCATTAATGACGTCGGTAACTACAGACCGATTTCAATTATTTCATGTATTCCTAAATTATTTGAATTCCTGATATGCCCAATTATTACGCGTCATTTAAGCACAAGTATATCGGATCATCAGCATGGGTTTAGGAAAGGCCATTCGATTGAGACTAATCTTGTGTCATTTATGTCGTATCTCTGTAAAGAAATTGACTAAGGTCAGGAAGTTGATGCCATATATATGGATTTTTCTAGTGCATTCGATAAAGTCTGTCACTCGCGTTTAATTAACAAGCTAAAACGGTATGGGGTATGTGGATCTTTGTTGGAATGGTTCCAGTCTTATTTAGCAAAAAGACTCCAGTTTGTGGTAGTCAATGGGTACAAATCTGAAAATTATATAGCGATCTCAGGAGTCCCTCAAGGATCGCATCTGGGTCCAGTCCTTTTTGCTGCTTTTATCAACGATATAACTTTTGAAATACGCCACTCTGAATTCTGTCTTTTTGCTGACGATTTAAAAATATACAAAACAGTAAAATGTACTATGGACGTGCAACTTATCCAAAGTGATTTAAACAGAATTAGTACATGGTGTCAATTAAATGGTATGATACTTAATACTAAAAAATCATATCATATTAAATTCTCAAGAAAGCTTATACCTTTCACGTCCTCGTATAAGATGAACTCTGATATCTTAGAGCAGGTTAAAGAAGTTCGGGATTTAGGCGTAATAATGGATAGCAAATTAAAATTTAAGTCTCATATAGGCGCTACCGTCCAAAAAGCTGGAAGAATGCTTGGCTTCCTAAAACGAAACGCTAAAGGTTTTATGTCGGCCAAAACCAAAATAATTTTATATAACGCTTTGGTTCGAAGTCACCTAGAGTTTGCATCGGTAGTTTGGGGTCCTCAGTTTATCACTTACTCGCAACGCATTGAAAGCATACAGCGTTCATTTACTAGACATCTTGCGTTCCATTCTTCTGGCATTTCCCACCGTAACACCTATAATGTTCGTCTCAAACACTTTGCAATGATGTCACTTTGTAACCGTCGTGTATTACTTAATATAATGTTTCTAAAAAAAATAATTTCTGGTACCGTAAATTGTAATCACCTACTTCAGTGCATTAATCTGAACATCCCATGCAACTATCCACGCCATCCTATTACTAAGATCTTTTACATCCCTGCCAGTAAAACAAACCTCTTAAAAAATTCTCCTCTATCAAAAATTTGCGCCGAATACAACCGGGTATGTGTATCTGTTGACATTAACATTTTTCATGACCCATGCTTAAGTTTGAGAAAAAAAGTATCTGTGTACTTGCTCTCTAAACAGGTTCTTAAAATTTCTTAAAAAGTTGTCAAACTAGTTTATTATTATTATTAATCTACTTACTATTTTTATGTTTTTTTTTTTTGTTTCTTAAATTCGTATATACAATAACATGTCTTAGATTATAAGAGAATGTTGTACACGTCTTTAATTGGCGTACATACCAGGCCTTAGTTTTACGTTAGATTGTATGCAAATGTATTGTGTGTTATGCTGTTGATGTGTCATAATAAATAAATAAATAAATAAATAAATTAGCGTTTACATAAGGTTTTCATAAATAATAGACCGATTCACGAGAAAAATTAACATGTATGACGGGAAATATTTATAAGAAGCCTGATAAAAATGAAGGTTCGATTACTATTTGTGGATTTAAAAAACAAGTTCCCTGATATGAAGCGAGGGTGGGTGACGAGTGTTAAGTGTTTTTAAAATTAAATGCAGTCGAGAATTTATTTACGGAATTTTTCCACAAAATTTAATATGTGTTATGCAGTATAAGCAGTTATGTGACGCAATACGGAACATAATGCATAAGATAAAGTCATCACAAAAAACAAAAGCTTTGAATAGAACACAGTTATTAGCCTTGGGATAGCACGCTGTGATCTCAAGCTGCTGTGCTAAAAAAGTCTAGACAAACAGAAAGTTCATAGAGATTATGTTGGGAAAAAACCGGTGTATCATGCGAGAATCCAGAACATTTAAACGCCAGCTGCTAAGGGTTTCAATGAGTAAACATTTTACAACATCCAACTCTGCATAAGATTTTTCTTGTAAACATTTTTACCACTTTTTGACGCAAAATAATTTTCAGACTGAGTGATAAAAAGTACAAGTTTCAAATTTAATTTAGTTAATTTAAATTATTAATTTTATTTAATTTCTTTGTTTCGTCAAGTCGGGCTGTGGGTAGCAGATTAATTGTGACCTTTTACGTGTATAAAAATATCGCCGCCGGACACTGTTAACTTCCATAAACGTTTGCGACCAAAGCAAACTTTTTGTTATATTCATTTTCGAAAGTCCAGTGAAATAGTTTGGAAAATACAAATTTAACGGCGCGCTGTGAACTCGCAGTCGCATATCATCCGGTTTTTTACGTCTATTTAGAAAAACAGTTCGGATGCAGTATTATCCGGCACGCGTGTTGCGCGTTCACTACACGTGTCCATACATACGGGCGGCCAGATCGGTCGACCGGCGGAGTGATTCACGGGCTATTAAGCGTTAATAATATTTTTGTTGTCATGGTAGTAAATGGCCATGCGGTCCAGCTGGTGGAAGGTATTTGCAGTTCATCGACACCTGACCGACCTCATATAGGACGAACGGCGCTACTGGAATTACATTGTTATAGATGCCTCGGTAATCCCGGGCTTTGAGACGGAATGCCTGATGTAAATGTCGATTACACGTCGATGTATTTTAAGCAGGAGTTGCTCGTAAGATATTCGGTTCAAGGCCGAATCCGTTGCGGTGACACTACCTACCTATTGCTTAAATTATCACGCTTCGTTAGCTTCGCTCATTCTCGATAATTAATTATCGTTGTACGTATTTTGTCACTTTTACATATATAGATGTAGCAAAATAGCCATTCCCATTAGCGTTACAATGTGCAGTCGCCACTTAGAATTAATAAATATTATAATTACAAAAACAGAATGTCTATGCCGTCTTTATTTCCTACTACGCTGGAAACAAATCATTTGTGGGTATAACAAATATCTCATATTACTATTATGACTCATAGTATACGTTATGAATATATAAAGTATCATGTCAAACTATTCCTTGGTTTCCAAGTGATACGTGCACAGACGCACTGGCAAATATTCCAATAAAATATGTTTTTGGCTCTAAGTGATAAGTTTTTATTATCGATGTAGATAGGTAGATTGTTTAGTAAAAACAGGGAGTGGTGTGTGTCGCTCCACATTCCCAGTTACCGTTGAAAAACTATGATTGAGAAGTTCGAGAGCGCCGACCGAACTCCGCTCCGACTACAATACGTGTCGGGTGACAATCCGCACCGCTATCCGACGGCGCCGTACATAACCAACAAAAACGATGGCATGGGGATAGAATAATGAATAGAGGAGCTGTTGTTTCAATTACGGAGCCGCCGCGCCGCTATCGTGAATGTGTGGTATTTGGTGCGCTTACCCTTTTTTGTTTACGAGTTATCGCTGGACAACTTGCGAGTATTAATAGTTACGTCCGATCTAAACTTAGTTCAGTTGTTTCTTGATTCTCTACTACGTTAATTAATTAACACTTAAATTTGTGGACGAGCCTTCTTAATTACGAATCGCTGGACTCGGGTGAGCCGTCCCATAGATATCGTACTTACGACGAAATTTTGGTTGAAATGTTGATTAACTTTGGAAAGACTGAAACGATCTGTTTTAAAACCCACGATTTTAAATGTTTGATTATTAGTAAGATTTAAGTTATATACATACTCGAATTAATGACGTCTATAGCAATCTGCGATCTTCAGATGGAGTTTCATACCACGTTCAATGTGGCCAAATGAGTGTGATCGTCTGTTTTTACATTCGTTGAAAAGGGAAAAGTTTAAAGATATAGGTGTACTCACCCGTCATATTTGTAGTAATCTAGTATTTATTCGATAAAATTTAAATATGTACAAGCAGAAAAGTGATCCACACAAACGTGAAACAAAAAATAGACATAATTTAGTTACATCTTTATATCGCCGTCAGATTGGTATGGATTAATGTATCAATAATAAGGATACCTGGAAATAACAGTACCGGAACCAGTTCCGCGTAGTAACTTAATTTGTAATTGCCACGTGTCGTTTTTAAAAGATGTGCTGAGGAGTTTCTTTCGCCGTTTCTTCTCATCAATATTAAAGGACCTTTTTGAATCAGTAGCAGAAAATGACGTGCATAAGTGTATTTATGGAATACCTAAATTATTAAATGATTTCGAATTTGACTTGTGTGTGTGTCTACCCGTAGCAAACTTCCATTTCTGAACTCAACTCAAATTTTTTTTTTTTTAATTTATTATCATTTTAACAAAATTACAAACAAATTTGTAGGAAATAGCATAAAGAAACCACATAGGTTTATATGATATGCTATAACTGCGTTTACATCAGCGTACTTGTACATTATAGATGAAAGAAAAAAAAAATGCTTAGCTTATAAATATAACTATCAATTGCCATCAAAAAATATTAATTAAATTAAAACTACATCTTCCGTGCACCAGGTGTATATTTTACATGCTGCTCAGAAGGTACAGTTTCAATTTTCTTTTTATGTTATTTGGATTAATTTTATCGCG